>CALSBZ010040501.1:0-11630 GCA_943591055.1 Gobionotothen gibberifrons
TGAGAAATGAACAAGTATTAGTACGTCATAGATCTCTACCTTGTAGTAAGTGACCTGCAGGAAGTTGTAGGGGTTACGAGATCCAAATTCATAATCTATGTCGGTAGAAACGGGGAGTTGTGCTGCAGGTGAGACCGAGCGTCCGACACAGAACCGCAGACATTCAGCTCTCTGCTGAACCCAGTCCAAGGTCCACAGATCATGCAGACTCCCCTTCTCAGAGTCTAACAACACAGAAAACATTAGTTATTTCTTAAAGTGAAATATGCTGTACCATGCAACGTTGTCCATCCATTATACCAAAGATAGTAATTTCTAAATGATAGAAATAGTGTATGCATCGTCAACAATTTGAGTTTATACATGTATGCACGTTAAACCTACTAACTAACTAAATAAAAGAGGTTGAAGTGAAAAGAACGATTTTCTGGTAAAAATGGAAAAATCTTTTATCTAGTAATTATTAAATTCCAGAATGAAGACATATTTTAAAGTGACACAGATTTCCTCTCCTTACAAACAGAGAATGTATATATTTGTATACGTACAGTATATATTGTTCTTAATCCTGCAACTTACTTATATATTTATGTCTATTGCAATGTTTTACTGCAATACTTTATTTATTTAGTGTCTTTTATGTCTAAAGTATATCCTCCTGGGACCCAGCCCATTGAAAATGTCCACTGTAGTGGACATTTTGTTAACATGCATCTCCTTTTACTCTTTTGAGCTACTCTATCAATCCCTGATGTACTGTACGGAGGACATCCTGGGCTTTCCAGTGATATATCAATGGTTAAAATTGCATGCTGGGAAGTTCCTCTTTCTTTTCATCCAAAATGGCTGGCATACCAAAAACAACATTTTATAGAAGCAGGAGGAGAAGTCAAATATTGTTGAATAATTGTAATTTTTACCATGAAAATCATATATGTTCTTATTAACCTGTGAGGAACTATATAATTAGTTCTGAAAGCAATTAAATAATTCAAGTTTTCAAATAACAGCCCTTTTATAAATGTCCATTCTAGTGGACGTCAGGACCATCTTCATGGACTTTATGACTCAATATTGTTGCAGGAGACGGAACTGAAGCAGACATTTTCTGTACCAGATAGTTCAGGGAGATTAAGACTTTGATCTCTCAGATGATGAGAGAGGTGAGGATTTCACACCTGGGATAGAAGAGGGTCAAGAAGAAGTGGGGGGGGGGAGATGCAGGAGGCTCCATGAGCGCACAGATACGAGCTGGAAAGACATGGCCCTCTGTGGGCCAAGAGTAGCACGTATGTCTTATTGTTGTTTTCATTTTAAGTGGAGCCATGAAAAATGAGAATTGCCTCAGGAATGCAAGCTTTGTTTCTATGAGCATGGTCAAATGGAGACCACATCCATAAAACTATCAAGATGGCCCTACAGCCCGTGCTGACTGGAGTCAATGAGGTACTTTTCCCACTACATCGACTACAAAGTCTTTGAAGATCTGGAAACATTCACCAAAAAACCAACTCGTTTTTTAGTGACCAAATAAACATCAGTGTTCAGATCAATTACCTATTTATGTTTTAAATAAAGGTGAATGTATTCTTGTATTAATATCACTCTATAACCATAATACGTTACATAGTCTATCTGTTAATTTTGGCTGTCTTTTCAAACTAATAGTCCCGACGTCCTCTACAGTGGACATACTGTAACATTTAAAAATAAAATAAAAAAGTCTAAATTGCAAGATGTTTTTTTTAACCCTAAATAGGTAGGAAATCCCAAAAAAAGGAAATTGGAAGACACTTTTTTTCCTCGGGTCCCAGGAGGATATGGATTGTTGCATTGTTGGAGTAGTCTGGGACTCCCAGAGTTATTACAATCCTTATACTTTATTTATTACGGGGTGAAATTGGGTTGCACCATTTTTATATACAATTAAATCCAAAATATTTATATACATGTAAACATAGAGTAGAGTAAATATGTGAAATACAACTGTGTGATTAAAGAATATAGTATAATTAAATAGGTATGCAAACATAAGAAGTTATTGTAAAAATGTGCAACTAAAATATATATTTTTTCAAACAAAAAAACAATATGCATATACAATTTTGTGAAAATGTGCACGTATTTAACACGAATTAATATGCAAAATTGTGTATTAGGCTGCAAAAAATATCAATTGCCAAAAAATACTTTGTTACGCATTTGACAATACCTTTAAATGTACAATTATTTGAGTATATAAATTGTACCTTACCCAGTCTGTTGAACGCTTCTCTCCCTGCCTCCACACAGTCCTCATGACATTGCCTGCGTACCCGGGAAAGGGACTCCTTGGTCAGGATGGCTTTCTCCAGAAGCTCCGCTGCCTTCACCCACTCCTCACCGAAATACGACCGTACCCCGGTGTAATACAAGAAGTCGTACGGCTGCTGCAGGGACAACACATTAGCGCTGCCTCTACCCGGGGTCGCTGAGGTGAAACTAAGTAATGTTATTAAAACAAAATGAAACGCCACGTATACAGTGAGATGATCAGCCTGCAGCAGCGCCATGGTTCCAAGAAACCCCGAGAAGGAGAAGAGGAGGGACTATGGAAATACTGGGGAGAAAGTTTCCTCCTGTTTGTGGAAAATTAGACGCTTTCAGTATCATTTCACATGATGTATCTACAATTATACAAAGTTAACGTCTCCTGCTGTTAAATTATTGTGTTTAATTCTAACTAAATGTAACTTTTTAACTTGTTTTGAGGTCATTTTAACGCCCAACGATGTCTTTAAGGGGTTTACGTTAACTTTCAAGCACGTTAAGTTGCAGTTGGTCTTTGTGGCCGCGAGAGGAAGCAGTTGGTTGACATCAACGGACGTTACCGTAAATACACAAATATGAGTCACACAAAGTTTATTTATATTGTACATCTCATGCGACAGGCCTGTTCAATACACGCTATGGCTTACAATTGATGCGCTTCAATATGAAAAAAGAAAACCATAATATATACTACTATACTATTCAATGAATTAACTGATTCTTCATACACAGACGTAGGCTTACATGTAAGCAGCGACTCTGCTTTTCTAGATGCGATGCGAGTGCTGCATTAGAAAATCACGACGTTGCCGATATGCTAAGCATTACGGTAATGGTGTGCGGGCAACTGAGTTCTTTCGGCCTTCCCTCAACACAAGGCAGCATCTCATGATTCATTCAGCCAAAACACAGACACCACAAGACGGGCTAGACAACATACACTATCCAAGCCGGGAAATCAAGAGGCTGGGGGTCCAAACTCAAAGGAACAAGTTTCCCACTAGAAAGGCGGAACTAGCTATCTTGTCATGGCGGATGTTGGGGAGGTTTTGATGTCGGTTTTGTCCACAATTCGGGTTCCGAAGCCCGGGGACCGTGTCCACAAAGACGAATGCGCCTTGTCATTTTCCTCTCCGGTGAGCCATTTTCCCCTTTTACAAATCAAAACGTCAACTAATAAACCGTGTTGTTTCATTTCTCATTCCCCTTCACTCCCTGTTGTGTTTATCTAATGCAACGGTGTGTCAGGGCTGTCCTACTTTAACGCGCTGGCTTCCTATATGTTCCTGTTTAGACCAACTAGCATGCTAGCGTCAAGCTAATACTGCACTGTAATGGAAACTTAGCTTCTATAGCTAGTTAGCTAGCTATGTCAGTGCAACTGCTGTCAAACTAGCTATCAAGCTAACTGAGTCGCTTTATGGTCACAACTTTAGCAGGATAGTAAATATATGTTTAGCGTTTCATAGCATATAGTATTTCCACCTTTTTTAGGTTACAGTTGTTTGTGGAATGTGATATCATTAAACCCGTGTTGGGCTCAATTGCAAACATGTGCAGTTTCAATTCACACACCTTTTATTTATTAACCAATAGCCAGTATGTATTCCACTTTAATATTACATTCTGTCCTTGTTTATCCTTTTCTATTTACATGTAGGCTTCTGCATTTACTGGGCCACATGCAACATTTAGCTCATTGTATTTTATTTGACGTGTATAGGCTAGTTGTTGTTTTTTACATTACTTGAACATTCTTCCTGAAACACAATCCTTCCAAATGTTATTTTTACTCTGTTTCTTCTTGCACTGTAATAGTTTTTTTTTTTTAAATAAAAAACATTATATAAATAATATTGATGTTGCATTGTTGGAGGAGTTTTCATTGCCTTAACTACACTGTAGCTCCTGTGCATATGACAATTAAGCCTTTGAATCTTGAATCTCAATGTAGAGCTAGTTTTCTAACAATTTGTGAGTGATGTGAGATGGGTAAGACATCCACATCTTCCCATTGTTGTGTCACAGTGTAAAGACATCACGACAGGTTGTGACATTTAACATTGTTTTCTTTTGCAGGAAAGCGAAGGAGGCCTGTATGTGTGCATGAACAGTTTCCTTGGCTTTGGGAGGCAGTATGTGGAACGGCACCATGCCCGGACTGGCCAGAGGGCTTACTTCCACATCACCCGGACTCGCAAAGCTAAGGTGGATTTATTTTCCTGTCCAGACCAATCAATAGACCAGTCAATGTAAAACTTTTGACACCATCCACACCATCTCTTAACACGTCAAGTGAACTCAACTTACAACCATTGATACATTTTGTCATTCCCACAAAAGGAAGATGACAGTAACTCTGGATCTGGACACCCGCCCAAGAAAAAGCCCACCAGACTGGCTATAGGTTAGTGTATGAGAGCATTTTTACATAAACACAGATACATTAAATGTCCTCTTTTGAGACTGAGCTGTGTAACCATCATATTGTTTTGTCTTTCCAGGGATTGAAGGAGGGTTTGATGTGGAGCAGGAGCTGTATGAGGAGGACTATAAGGTGGTCATTTTACCTGACAGACAGGAAGTGACATCAGACGACCTTGCAACCATGCCTGATGTTGTGAGAGAGCGGGTGAGATAAATATTTATCATTCAGTTAGGGGGGAAAATCGCCACTTTTGTATATCCAATTGGTGTTGATAGTAAATGTAATTGATTGAAGCAAAAAGAAGAGAACAGAGTCATGCTATATTGACATAGAAAGCTGAGTTTGCAGCTGCAAGATGTGTTGTTAAATCTGCATCCAGCGCAGTCATGCTGTGTGACAGTGGCGTAGTTTGATGCAAGGAAGAACTGCATCTGTTCCTGCTTGACTTCAGTGGGAGGCTATGTAGCCAGGAGGTGTGCAATTTCTAGACACACTCCTCTTCCTACCTGCCTTAACCAACCTGGTACTTGAAACTGTGGAGGAAACTTCTGTGTAGAAATGCAGTGGGAGTCACCGACTCATGAAGGAGATACAGGACGAGCAGGAGTTCTGATGTCAAACACTGATATTTAATACAAGTATCGGCCGGAGAAATTCACATCACAAGTCACAGCAGCCAAAGGTTCTGACTGCACGGGTGGGTTGCCATGTGAATTCTGATCAGCCTTGCATCTTGGTAGACCCTTTAACTAGTTTACAGACAGTCAACCCACATATTGGGGATGGGCGTCAACACCTGGAGACTGTCTCTGACATCCGTGGTGCTTAGAAGCCAGCGTTCTCACAGTCTTAAAACTCCCTACTTCCGCCAGATCAAGCCATAAAACGTATAGTATCAACATACGGCTACATTATCACATTCCTTACAGGAGATAAGGAGCAGGGCTGATCGTAAATGTCAACACACAGGAAAGGGTTAAATTCTTGGAGTGAAGACAGAATTATTCCCTCACAGAAACCATCAGTGACCAAGTAGTTTGGAAGTTTTATTACGAGCTATTAGTCGGGTCTAATGTCTTTTCTTTTGACTACCATCCCTCAAGGTGTCCCTGTCAATGGCGGGGATCATGTCGGCCGACTCAGTGTCTCATGCCTTACAAGTTCAGCAGTGGGATGGAGAGTTGAGACAGGAGTCAAGGCACGCCCCCGAACTGAAACAGCTTGACAACGGAGTCAAGATCCCACCCAGGTGAGGCGTCAGATCTGTCTCTTCAAAACACCTACCACACAGTTCCTCATAACTGGGGGACTTTATACAAATGTTTCTCTTATTTCTATGCTGTAAATGGATGGAAGAATGTACAAAAAATGGCAATGATGCTTATCCATTATTGCATTAGTCCATTGCTGCGTTATAATATTTAGAATAGAGATAGCTGTTCGGTTTTATAAGCCGAAGCCTGCAAGATTTTTAAAGCAATGCAAGACATTTTTTGTGACCTGTGTCTTGAACATCGTAGTGGCTGGCGGTGCGAGGTGTGTGACCTCCAGGAGAACATTTGGATGAACCTGACGGACGGCAAAATGATGTGCGGCCGAAGGTATTTTGATGGCTCCGGGGGCAACAACCACGCCCTGCTCCACTTCCAGCAGACTGGATTCCCTATTGCCGTCAAACTTGGCACCATCACTCCCGATGGAGGAGGTAAGCAGATTATTTTTCAAGAGACATTTCAAGTCAAATTCAAAAGCTTTATTTACTATGTTGAAGATGTTTACATACATGCAATCAAACTTTTGTTTTGATGACAGCAGGCTGCCAAAAAATGCTTAATCCAGAAACCCAAATGAGCTTAATTGCAAACGTTTTTTTTAAAATAACAAACAACATGAATACTTGTTGTCCTGCACAATCAAAAATATTCACCATGGAAACGGGCGCTTTCTACATCAGTAAGCATGCTAACTAGCTGCTCAGCTAAAATCTGCCTGTTTATATGCTGGTGTGGGCCTGACTCTTCATTACTATTGCAAACTACACACTGTCTGATCATGTCTTATAAACCACAGTTCGATTGGGTTTACTTTGTCTCTCCTTCCCCGGCTAGCCATTAAATCAATATATTAAACTCAGACACCGACATGCTCCTCCAGCTGAGTAAGATAGTACGGCTTCGGATACGGTTTGCTCACATTTCATCAAAAAAATCTAATATATTTCTAATAGCTGTAAAGGGATAATAAAATGGGACATTGGTTTAATATATATATATATATAAATATATAGAGACCATTCTCCTAACTTGCCTGTATATATTATATGAATGATTATATAAATTATTCAAGATTATAAGTATACATTTATATTGTATGTTAACATATATTAAGAAAAAAGAAAGGGAGAAGGGGTCGGATTAAATAAGTGTAAACTTCTTCCGAGCCCTTTTCGGACGTGTTAATTAGCTAAAGCTTTGTTGTTTATTGTTATCAGACAATGATACTACAGATTATTCAATTATTAATGAAATATTTCGTTTTGTTATCGCATGCATTTGTATTTTCTTTGGTTTTACACGCTCGAAATAAATAAATAAATTAATACCAAGGGCGTCATATTACAGATATTTAGTGTTAAAAAGTAACAGACTATCTACAACGTGTCCACTTGTCTCAAGCTGTGGCCTTCATTGCCCTCATTGTCTCTTCTGTTTCTGTACGTCCAGATGTGTACTCCTACGATGAGGATGACATGGTTCTGGATTCTAAGCTCCCGGAGCACCTGGCTCACTTTGGCATCAACATGATGACCATGGAGAAGGTATGTTCTGTGTTTCTGAAGTTCCTAGTGGGAGCAGACTTGTTTCTTTTCTATTCTTTTGTTTCCATCCTCTCTCTCATTGATACTGGTTTGCTTTATTCAACGCAACAAGTTGCTACAAGTTCTTGTAAAAACAAGTATCGCTGAAATACTCAGTTTAACGATTGAAATTCAGATATATCTGATCTTTTTTCTTCTCTGTTGGCGGACACCCAGACAGTTGGCTCTATAGAGGAGGCATTGATTACCCAGTGTTACTAAGGGCTTTAACATTCAGCTGCAGTGTTAGAGAGCCAATCACACTCTAACGCCACACAAACGTGTTCTACAGAAAAATCAAATCATTGAATAATTTGCCCACTTATTTATTTGATTGATTATTTCCCCGTGTAAATGTTTGAATGCCAGCACACTGTTGACTGACACTATCTATACGTTTACATGACATCATGTACAGAGAGATCGTTATAAAGATCATTATAGCTGTATTACTGATTAACTTTTAATTAGAGCTGTCAGTCGATTAAAATAGTTAATCACTATTAATCGCACATTTTGTATCTGTTCTAAATGTACCTTAGAGGAATATTGTTGAAGTTTGTAATACTCTTATCAACATACGAGTGGACAAATATGCTTTATGCAAATGTTTGTTTATTATCATTTGAACAATGACAAATATTCTCCTGAATATTCTCAACACAACAACCTGGAACCCCTCTCTCTCTCTCTCTCTCTCTCTCTCTCTCGCTCTCTCTCTCTCTCTCTCTCTCGCTCTCGCTCTCGCTCTCGCTCTCTCTCTCTCTCTCTCTCTCTCTCTCTCTCTCTCTCTCTCTCTCTACACTCCCCCCCAACCCTGTCTACTTCTCTGCACTGAGCCAGTTGCTCAAACAGACAAGCCTGTTTACAGTTGTCGGCGAAATGCCGCTCCTCTGTCTTCATACCAGTCAAAGCACGAGACTGAAGTTCCCACTGTGGGTCAAAATAATGCGTTGTGATGTGCAGTCGACACGTTGGATACGATCCGAGTTATCTAACGCAGCCCCTCGTCCTCCACAATGTTAAGCTGTAGCCCCCCATTTAGCTATCGCTGCTGTTGTCCAGGCGTGTCCCCGGCAAACATTTCAAGCGCGAGTGAGCGGCAGGAGCGAGGCATCAGCTGTGTGCGTGGCTTGCTGTTTAAAACACCTTTTTCTGTATCCATATCTCTCGCAAGAATCTCCCACCATCCAACTAACAACAACAACAACAACCAGGGTTCCTACGGTCATTAAAAACCTGGAAAAGTCATGGACATTCAAAATGCAAATTCCAGGCCCCGGTAAAGTTATGTAACTAAAGTTGCATCAAATATAATTTATATTTTTGCTAATCGCCGAAATAGTAATACTATAATGATAATAAATACTGTATCGTATAGTAATGAAACGTAAAATGGCATTTAACTGACGAGGTATTTTGCTGGTGAGAGATTTGAGTTGCTTTAGCGTGTAGAAGCTAGTAAACCTACTATTTGATTTAGATAGGCACGACATGTTTCATATGTAGACCTTATTTTCCTGTTCCATGTTCAAATAAACCATTTTCAGTGGAACAGCTGAGAAAGAGTCATGTTTTTGGTCATGGAAAATTAGGTAAAGGTCATGGAGAAGTCATTGAAAATCATTGGTGAAAAAGTGTATGAACCCTGAACAACAACGTCAAGCCTTTGGGTTCTGAAACTACGGGGCGGGCCGAGGACAAATGCGTTAATCGCACGTTAAAATAATTAGTGGCGTTATAAAATGTTTGCGTTAACTTGACAGCCCTACTTTGAATGCATAGCCATTATCATATCCGCCTACTTTCCTCCACACCTGTGTCTTCTCTGTTTCCCTGCTGTTATACATTGCTTTGCCACCTGCTTCTCTTCAGAGACAGAGTGCAGATTACACAGTCGTCTGCAATGTACCTCTCACTGTGTACTTTAATGTTGTTTCTCGACTTGCTAATGCATTGCACTCACATAATGATGTTGCACAGACAGGGGGTGTAACAGCGCTACAATAGAGCACAAGACAAAAGGCAGCACTTGGTGATGAGTTTTGTAGTGTCTTCCTTGCTAGAGGATGCTGCAAAGCAATTATCGCCTGTACCCAGTGTTGATTTTAAAAGCCTTTTTGATTTAGTCTTTGTTCTGTGCAAAACATCCTTATCATTCGTTCAACCTCCTTTAGAATTTGCAGTTCTTAAATGGGCCCTATTGTGCTTTTCCGAATATGCTTTTCACACTCTGCCTAAAACGCCTAGATTGGACTCCTTTGTTTACTTCTGTAACAGTGACACCACTATGTAAATAGGGCTGCTCAATTAATCGTATTTTAATCGCAATTACGATTTTGGCTTTCAACGATAAAACGATTATTTTTAAGTTTTTTTTCTTTATTGGTTTTTCAGTTGAATTATACTTAAAGTTCACGGTAATCAACTGTTAAAAACATACTGTTCACATTTTATTTTTTCAATAAATTGATGTTTTCAAAGTAAATGGATAATCGTTTTTAATAATCGTGATATCAATTATTGACCAAAATAATCGTGATTATTTTTTTGCCATAATCGAGCAGCCCTATATGTAGCCACTTCTATTGGCTAGTGCACATTGTACGTGATAGGCTTAGGGGAGGGACATCTAAGCGGTTGACCAATCACAACAGAGCCGGCCAGCTAACCAATCAGAGCAGACTGACGATGACCTAATATTTTATTTATAAGAAAAATATATTTTAGAGGGGGTAGGACCAGAAAAGCTTTTTTAAAACTTCTTCTTGCCCCTGTTGAACATGACAGACTATTTGAGAATTATTATTATTGTTTTCTTTTTTTTTAATTATTCTGTTCTTTGTACTTTTTTATAATTATTAATTTGAGTGAGAAAAAAAAGGGAAAAGGGAGAAAATATATATATATATATTATTGTTGTATGTTTTATTTGTTTTTTTGTTGTTTCTGAAGACTGGGCTCTGGTTTCAGACAGAGGGTGAAAAGAGGTGCTGCAGCAGTATGAGAGAAATAAAGAGCGTTTTGAACATTAAAGCATGGAGACATGTCCCAGTAGAGACACTAAATAAAAAAATATGAACTGGAAAAGTAGCATAATAGGGCCCCTTTAAACTACATTTTAGTCTAGTCGTTTTTTGTCAACAATATTGTATTTTGAACCCTGTAAGTATTTAATGACACTGGTTCGGTCTTATCCTCATCTCTCGACGTCTTTAGTCATACTCTTCATTAACAAAAATGAGCCCTGCTTGTCCCCTTCATCCTGTACTCACGTTGACTCCTCTGCCCTCAGACTGAGCGGACGATGACAGAGCTGGAGATCGCTGTGAACCAGCGCGTTGGGGAGTGGGAGGTGATCCAGGAGTCGGGGACCACCCTGCGGCCCCTGTTTGGCCCCGGTGTGACTGGCATGAAGAATCTGGGCAACAGCTGCTACCTCAACTCTGTCATGCAAGTGCTCTTCACCGTGCCAGACTTCCAGCAAAAGTGAGCACCCTCTTTTACACAAAGCTGTTACTCCCAGCTGTTCGTGCTGAAAACAGCTGTCTGGCCAATTCCAATGAAAAGAATATGAATGTTTAAAGCTGGCTATTACAGCAATAGAGTTGTAATAATTATTCCTGATTGATTGAATATTCCTCTAACAACACTGTCCAGATATTTGTGTAAAATACTGAATGCAAAGATTCATTTCATATCCTTCAACTCACAGGTATGTGACTAACATCGACAAGATCATTGATGAAGCCCCAAGCGACCCCACCCAGGACTTCAAAACCCAAGTGTGAGTGTCTGCCTCTTTTATAACTCGCTCTTGTGTTACTGTTGGATGCCTGAAAGCCCGCTTCAGTGGTTTGTGCGAAAAGAAAATAACCCAGTTTGATAAAAAATTCTTTTTCAAATCTCTTCTCACTCAAAACAATTTCTATGCACATGCAATCAAACACTCATCATAGCCTTTTTCCCATTTTATCTTGAAAAAGCTTCCGTCTTAGTAACAGTCGATGAAAGGAGCCTTCCACTGAAACACAC
>CALSBZ010040502.1:0-17841 GCA_943591055.1 Gobionotothen gibberifrons
TCTGCCCTGCAAGTGCCCCAGATGATATCATATAGCAGGTAAGAGAGGCTAACGGAAAAGTACAGCTGTAGCAGGCATTCAAGTCAGTCAGGTGCTCGGCTAGCGGAGCGCTGCACGCCGTAACCAGAGCTAGTCCTTTCAGAAGTTAAAAATAACAGGGAAATTGTCAGGTCACCAAAGCGAGAGAGAGTGAGAGTGAGATATGAAGTCACACTGATGACTGAAATGCATTTTGAAATAGAGCGTCACGTGAAAGCCTGTGTATATAAACAGAGGTCATGCTCATTCAACCAATGCATTTCAGCCGAGAACTGTATCCACTGAAGACACAGGTTGTGAAGAAATGCATTGAGACCAACAAAAGTGTCAGAGAAGACAATATACTGTAGAAGTTATATAGTGTTGCTGGACTTACATGACTCCCTGCAGCACTTTCTGTGGGTCTGGGTCAAACAGTCTGTCAACATAATGGCGACTTGTGGCAGTTACTTCCTGTGTGAGGAGAAATATAACAGCAACATTAGAGACATCATTCACTGATTTATACATTTCCCACAATTCCCAGTTAGGGCTAACTTGCTAGGAAGTACATTAGATTCAATCTGGTTTGGCTTCCCTTAACACACACAACAGATAATGATACATTTGGTGCACAGAGATCAATTAACAAGAATTTTAAGATGAAAGGCTGCGTGAAAAGAGCCTGTCTGCATGCAAGGTTGAAAAATAAGACAACAGCAATTACAAATACTTTGATACTTTGAGTGGAATAAAAGCCTTGATAGACAAACAGTCATGCAGGCATACAGTAGCATCCGTAGCAAGGCCCTTTGATAAACTGTGGCTCTAGACGTGACACAAAAAACAAGACAACAGCAATTATACACAATTTTAAATACTGGATTTCTGACTGTTTAACTCAAATAAAAGCCTTGATAGACAAACAGCCATGCACGCATACCAGGGCCCTTTGATAAACTGTGGCTACACGTGACACCAGAAAGCTGTGTTTATATCACAGCGTTAACCAGAACTTTCCACCTGACCCCAGAGGACCAGAGCTCACAACCCAATGTTACTATTTGCTCCTGGTGCCTTCACGCTGCCGACAAGGTGGAACATAAACCTGTCTGTGATATGTTCATTATATAATATATGAATAGATATCATACAATACATATACACAGCAACCAAGCTATTTACTATTTTATATGTGTTTACTTGCACTATTTGATCTGTTGTGTTGCACTGTTGGAGGAGCCAATATTCATTCATTGACATATCTGCACTGTAGCTATGTACACATGACAATAAAGACTTGAATCTTATGTTGAAAGGCTCAGACTCAACTTAGTGCAGAATGGAACTTTTCATGTCAAAAAAATTGAAAAAAGCATCAAAATAGATTCATAGACCTGGTCCTTAAATCCCAAAGAGGATCAAAGGTTAAAGAGAAATGAGGATACATCCAATACCATAAATGTGCATTTGACACTAAAATGTGCTACTCATTCTGTCCTTTGTAGGAGAAGTTTATATTCATGATTGATTATAAATCATTACAACATTTTGCATGATGGAAGGGGTTACAGCTATGTTTAGCATATTGAATATTCTTACAAATGTATCCTAAACAATGTGCACCTACAATACAGATTTAGCTCATAAATGCAGCTAAATATCTGAATTATCTGTCATGTAATATAGGCCTAGTATCAATCTTTGTGCCAAGTTAATTGGTTTAATAAGTGAATCGATTCAAAGTCAACTCATTTGAAAGTAAACAATATACAAGGAAAATTAGTTATGGACATGTTTCTTCATTTGAACTGATGAATAGTATTACTGTTTGTTTATTACCCGGCCCCTTGCCTTATCTATTTTGGCCCCTGTGTAAAGCAAGTTGAGTCCTCTCTCTTTCTGCATGCAGCTAACTAGGGGGCGTTTCACAGTTTCAAGGCTGTGCATGTTCATTTTAGCTACCTATTTAAGTTTAACTTTATCCAAGATACACCTGACAGCCATTGTCACCTGATAACATAAATTACAATACCTTACAATAGCCAAATGCTTGACTTTTTGCTGCCACTAGATCTCAATTTACCTAGCAACAAAACTCCTCTAGAAGTGTTAGCATTGTTAGCTTAACCCCAATGCTAGTTAGCCAACGTTAGAGACCATAAGGGTAGCTAGCTTACACCATTAAGTTTGTTATTGTAATAAGCAAGATGCAATATTATTTGTATTTTGTTTATTGGATTATAAAAAAGCAAATTCCTGCTAGTTGTCTTTCATTGTGATTTTAGGAATATTTGAAACGTGTTTTGAACTGACAGCACTTTCACTGCTAGCCGTTAGCTGCTAACTCATTCCGAGTGACACTGACAGGTACGTTCGCTCGATTTGGATTTATAAACGCACCGACGGGACGAGCGGACACATGTTGACCCACATTTGCCTAAAGTGGATTTTTGTGTCTTTTTTATTATAATTGTTTCTATTGCTCCCCTTGTGTAAGTATTATTGAGGTACATCCCCACAACCTTCTTGTTCATAATTTAATTTATAGCACGTTTAACGTTCATTGAAAAAAAGAGAATAAATATAAAAAAATAGTCCCTTCACATGTTCAGAACGTCCCCGCCCGCCCGGGTCACGCCATTACATAAAACAAGTCTCCCCATCAGCTACGTAGATGAACCGCTACAGTGCTAACTTAGCTTTGTAGGCTAACAGAAACACATAAAACCTTCTAGCTTCTTCATGAGACTGAATCAAAAGATGCTAAAACACCAACTTGTTGAGTGCGAGTACACTGTTAGTTTTCACAATAAAGATGTTGAGAGTGACACTCACAGAAAGCACACTGATGCGGAGAGGGGCCTCCAACAAACACGCCATCTCTTTTCCCCAGATTCAGCGCCCCAATCGGCGCAGCTTTCTGCAGACACTCCGCCCCCCGGAGAAGCTGTGAGAGGCTTTTTAAAGAAATAAATAACTGCGGATAAATCACACCACTCTCCTTGCAAGCGTTATGATAAAAACAACGAGGTAACTATATTATTCCTGTATGGACTCGGTTGTAAACAAAAAACAAACACCGCTAACTTGCTGACTGTCAGACTGTGGACTGGATTTGTCAATTAGGTACATTTTGTTTATACATGTTAGAGTTAGATTCGAGTCAATAACCGACCACGAATATTTCATGCATACAAATATAAAAAATATATATACATACTCCATAACAGTGTATACATATAGTTAAATGTATACTAGGCAACACGTAAAATATAAAAATGCCAATCTATTTTTGTATTTCTTTATTCGACGGTGTTGAATCTGCTGCTCACAATCTACCCAATGTATGACGTTTTGCGCATGCGCTCTATGTAGTAGCTGCGAGGTGGGAAAATTCATTCAATCGCGTTTCTGTTTATCCGTATTTTAGACATGCATTTCTGACAAATTTGTGACTTTACAGCGTATTAAACTACACGAACACACTCTTCAGTTATTGTTGCATCGCAGTAAGTTCTAACTTTGTTATCTTGTTTTGTTTTGTTGTGTTTATGAGAGCATTATGGTTCACTGTTTGCTTGCACACGTTGTAACGTTATGGTAGATTAAGTGCGTAGTACAGCTAGCTTTTGCATATCATGTTATGTGGCTTATTTTAGCACTTAAGTTGCTAATAAATAGTATGATGCAACTATAAGTTACTACACAGGTTAGACATCTTATTGCAAAGTGTGCACGCATACTAGGCTGAATGCAGCAGCCACGTTTGTCAGATAAAAGTGATAACATGTGCAAGTTTTGAAAGCAATTCCAAGAAGGTCAAATTAACTGTACCATGTTTTCAGTGCATGGTTGACTATTTTATGTTTTACAATTATATTTATGTTCTTGGCACTTGCACTAGTTTCCCTGTATTTGTATTTCCTCAATACGTGTAGGCCTACTGGATGCACCAAACACCAAGGCAAATTCCCTGTAAGTCAAAAGGCAGATATATAGATAGATAGACTTGAATAACATAATTGGAAACAAACCCTTATCCTGGTTGTATTCAAAGCAACTATGTATTTAACCAAGGTAAAAACATAATGTCAGTGTGTATTGACTGACAAGTGATAACACTGTTCGCGATGAGCGTGAATTCTAATATGAGTTACAATTTAAGTTATCATTATCAGAAATCATTATCTTTACATTGACTGAAAACACTGTTCGGGATGAGCCTAATAGAGTCACCTTCCAGTAGTGTTGTATTTGATCATGATCAGAAATCAGCAGGGAGTTTTTCAGTGTTAGAAGAGCGACTGTTTTTAAATTAGTATGCTAAATAAGTACACAACCATGGTCAAAATAAGTCGCAGCAAGAAAAGACAGTGAACTATCAGCCAGTAATAACAACAATGTATAATCAAAAGCATAATTTCAATTGTACAAACTTTTAAATGTTTGAATCCCTACACAATAGGGTGGTCTGTAGTGCCATGTCCATTTTCAAATTCATTTATTTTAAGCTCCAACCACCGGAATTCGTTATGATAGTCAAGAAAACTCTCCTGGTGAATTTTAAACAACATTTACCCCCGCCTCATCAACCTTTAAGTTTAGCCTCACGTAGGGTGGTCCTTAAAGTGGGAAACTCAATCCAATCCAATCCACTTTATTTGTATAGCACATAATACAAATAGAGGGTTTACCAAAGTGCTTCACACCAAACATGACATTATAATCAAATATAATATTACAATAATGGATACAAGGCACACATACGAATTAATACATGGTACATAAAGGCTATGGACAGACAATAAAAGCATACAAATCGATAAAACATAGCTCAGACTGACTCGAAAGCAAGGGGAAAAGAGGTGGGTCGTTAGGCGGGACTTAAAAGTTTGAAGGGTGGGCGTCAATTTGGGGCAGGTCGTTCCAGAGCCTGGGGGCTACTGCTGAGAAGGCTCGGTCTCCCCTGGTCTTTCTCTTTGTTTTAGGGACTACCAGCAGCAGCTGATCAGCCGACCTCAAAGCCCTTGAGCGGGTGTACACCTGTAGGAAGTCGGAGATGTACTGAGTTTAAACTCCAACCCCCAGAATTCATTCTATTAGTCAAGAAGATTACATACATTTATACAGACTACATACATTTACCTAAAATTCACCAGGAGAGTTTTCTTGACTAATAGAATGAATTCTGGGGGTTGGAGCTTAGACTTTCCCACTTTCAATTTGAAGGACCACCCTACGACACATCACAAAAAGAAGAGTATCTGCATTGAAGCCAGCCTCCCTGTGCGTGGAGGCTGACAGCCCCTCGGTGGGCACAGAGTACAAACCAACCCACCTTGTCATTCTCCCTGCAGCTTATCGGTCGTGCAGAATGAAGATCGCAGTAGAAGGCTGCTGCCATGGGGAGCTGGACAAAATCTACGAGACCATTGCCTTCCTGGAGAAGAAGGAAGAGGTGAAAGTGGAGCTGCTGCTCTGCTGTGGAGACTTCCAAGCTGTGAGAAATGAAGGAGACATGAAGTGCATGGCCGTACCCGCCAAGTACAAAACCATGCAGACCTTTTACAAGTAAGTCCTCTTTTTAATTTAGTTTCAATAAGTGCAAGATTGTAAAGGTCACCTATTGTGCAAAATCCTCTTCTTCATGTCTCTTCTACATCAACATGTGTCCCCTCTTCTTCATGTCTCTTCTACATCAACATGTGTCCCCTCTTCTTCACGTCTCTTCTACATCAACATGTGTCCCCTCTTCTCCATGTCTCTTCTACATCAACGTGTGTCCCCTCTTCTTCACGTCTCTTCTACATCAACATGTGTCCCCTCTTCTTCATGTCTCCTCTACATCAACATGTGTCCCCTCTTCTTCATGTCTCCTCTACATCAACATGTGTCCCCTCTTCTTCATGTCTCTTCTACATCAACATGTGTCCCCTCTTCTTCATGTCTCTTCTACATCAACATGTGTCCCCTCTTCTTCATGTCTCTTCTACATCAACATGTGTCCCCTCTTCTTCAAGTCTCTTCTACATCAACATGTGTCATTTCTATAAAATCCTGTCTGAAAATGAGCTGATCAGATTTTGGCCACTTTATGATGTCATAATGATGTGTTGTCTTGTGTAACCATTAGCCAATCAGCAACCAAGGTAACCCCCCCCCCCCCTTATCACCTGCATCTCCTCCTAGAGCACCATTGAGTTCTTTGTAACCAAATATCTCTCAGAGGGGCGTGGGGAGGGGCTCCTTATTTTCATCTAAAGTAACAGACAGAGATTCAGCACTTTGGAAACAGGGCAGAAACAGAAGGGATTATGGGTAATGCTGCAATGATCTCAGGGTTTCCCACACATATACTTTAATAGGGCGGCCGCCCTATATTAACGTCCGCCAAAGTATATTTTGCGATCCATTTAGGTTCATTCCTTTTTTATCCGTCCGCGAGCACGACGCCATCTGCGATCGATTAACTACCCCTCCTGTACCTGTTCGCTTTGCTCTCTGCAGTAACTCTGCTAGGAGGCTACCACCACAAGTATATTTCAGATCTGTGGGAAACACTGGATCTATTTGGTGTTTGGAGCCAAACACGTCAGAGACATGTTTTGTATGTATCTGAGACCTATAATATATTGATGAAACATAGTTTAATAGGAGATCTTTTAAGTGCAGGCATTTAAAAACTGTCTTTGTTGCAGATACTATTCTGGAGAGAAGAAGGCTCCAATCCTGACCATCTTCATCGGAGGGAACCACGAGGCGTCCAATCACCTGCAGGAGCTGGCTTATGGAGGCTGGGTGGCACCTAACATTTATTATCTGGGTAGGAAACAAGCAGACAATATGTGAATATTCTGTCTACATGTCAATTTGTTAAACCCCAGGACTGACTTGACCGTATCTCCGTAGGTTATGCTGGAGTTATTCGCTACAAAGGGATACGAATTGGTGGCGCATCTGGAATCTTCAAATCACATGACTACAGAAGAGGTATGGGCTTTTTTGACTGTCTAAATGATTTAAGTTATATATACACTTTGCAGTTTGTTTACAAGAAACGTGTGCTCTTTAAGGTCACCATGAATTCCCTCCGTACAACCCTGATACACTTCGGAGCGTTTACCACATCAGAAACATTGAGGTCTTCAAATTAAAACAGGTAAATATCATACATTCAACTTGCTCTCTTGCACAACCGCTATGTATCCAAACCCTGTTTTATCAGAATCAGAATACCTTTATTAGTCCCACAGAAGGGAAATGTGCATCGTTACAGCAGGAAAGAGCCACAGGCAGCTTAATGTTACATATGTTTAAAAAAAAAGTACTAAGTTATTGATATAATACAAATATAATTTTAAAAAAAGTTACATACTTTTCAAAATGCAAATCCTGTAACAGTTCTTAGGATTTAGCAGCCAGGTATATGTTACACAGTTATTAATGGCATTTATATATTGCACATATAGCACATATTGCACATAGTTGATTGGTATGTGTGTTGTGGTTAGTGATGGGAATTACGGCTCTTTGAAGGGAGCCAGATCTTATGGCTCCGTTCCTTTCCGAGAGCCGTTCAAAAGAGCCGTTTTTTTTTTAAGGGGGCGGGGCTACTAGGTTTATCTGCGAAATAATCACCAGGATAATGATTGACTGTATTGCCAGAAATCTACTTTTACTCACAGAACAATGTATAACTTGCTACATCTCTCAGCCAAACTACTACTCAAGCAGCATGCGTTATGCCATCATCTACGGCACATGTGCATTCAGGAAAGCAAGTTCCCGTAAAGTCGAGTGGATTTATGGCAGGCAGTGAACCAACGATAAAAAGAACGGCTCTCACCAAGTACGACTCGGTTCCCTTCGTTCGTACCAAAGAGCCGTTCAAAATAATCGGATCGTTCGCCAACGAAACATCACTAACATGTATATTGATCCCTAAATATTTATTTCCACTTAGATCCAGATGCCTATTGACATCTTCATGAGCCATGACTGGCCTCGTGGGATCTACCGCCATGGAAGTACGGGGGAGTTGTTGAGGAAGAAGAAGTTCCTGCGTCAGGAAGTGGAGTCCAACACTTTGGGGAGTCCTGCTGCGGAGGAGCTGCTGGCTCACCTGCAGCCCAACTACTGGTTCTCTGCTCACCTGCATGTGAAGTTTGCTGCCGTTATGCAACATCCGGTGAGAGACAGGTTTCTGGCAGCTGGATGAATTGCTGCTATTGTCCGTATTAGCTGGTGATACATTTTGGCTTGTGATAATCCAAAAATCCACGTTAACCAGACCATAAAACGAAAAGTATGGAGGAGCAACTTTTGTTATGCCTTAAAGCTCTGGGGCAAACTCATCCTAAATAAGACCCTAAACATGTTTCCTTTTAATTAATTCCACCTTCCACAGGTTTACTGCAGCTAGATGAATTGCTGCTATTGTCACTGTTAACTGTTGATACTTTTAACATAGTGATTTGAATAAGTCTGTACATCCAAAAGTAAACAATGCAGCAGAACAAGAAAGACAAAGAAGGAATATATTACAAAAGGTTTTATGAAGCTCTCTGTTATTGTAAGAAAAGCATCTTGGGTTAAAGGTTATGGAAAATTGCTTCTAGTGGATTCCACCTTTTTTCACATCATTTGTATTATTTGATATTCCTCATACGTATATATGTATTTTTTTTGTTTTTTGTTTTTGTAAGTGCATTGAACGTACATTTTTTTTATTTCTATAGAATATCTTCTGGACTTAATTTTATTTTTGTTCACTTTTCGTCTCCTGCTTTTAATACATGTATTTATTAGGGATGTAACGATATATCGAATATCGCGATATCGCGGTAAATAGATGTCTCAATATCGTCGTGAGACTGACAAAATATACCAAGATCTTTTATTATGGCAGCAAGTAGGTTACAACATGAACACAAAACAACAGATAACACAAAAGGACATCGTATGTTCAGGGCTACATGTACATACCTAGAGACATAGACAAGTACCAACAGTATATTTATATCTCGCCCTGTCAATAAGCCTCACCTTCTTGGCAACAACTGTATTGTTTTTGAAATGGTGGAGAGACAATGCACAGTTTGACCCACTGCTGTCACTCATGGCCAAAGCATATCTCTCTGTCCCAGCAACATCAGTACCAAGCAAGAGAGTTGTTTCCACAGCAGGGGATATTGTAAACGCCCAAACATCCCAGCTTCTACCTGGAAATGTGGACATGCTCATATTCCTAAAAGATAACCTTGATGATGCTGAGTGAGTGAGTGAGTGAGTGAGTGAGTGAGTGAGTGAGTGAGTGAGTGAGTGAGTGAGTGAGTGACTTAGTGAGTGAGTGAGTGAGTGAGTGAGTGAGTTAGAGTCGAGTTACTTGAAAAACTAAAGTGAAACTTGAAGGTCTGATTATTATATTGTTGACACTTTAAAATACTACTATCCTACTAAAATGCTGTACAAATCAGATTTATAATTTAATAAAGAAAAAAAAATTCAAGTAAAAAAAAAATACAAAAGAAATTCACATTTATTTTTCCTTTATTTTTCAATATCGCGATAAATATCGTACCGTGGACTTTTTATCTCGATATTATCGTACCGTGAGTTTTGGGTATCGTTACATCCCTAGTATGTAGTGTCTCTACTTTAAAGAGTCCTCTCCTGCTGTTGTTCAGGTGTATATCAGTGTGTAGTGTCTCTACTTTAAAGAGTCCTCTCCTGCTGATGTTCAGGTGTATATCAGTATTTAGTGTCTCTACTTTAAAGAGTCCTCTCCTGCTGATGTTCAGGTGTATGTCAGTATGTAGTGTCTCTACTTTAAAGTGTCCTCTCCTGCTGATGTTCAGGCGTGTATCACTTTTTGTCTCCTGCTTTTAATACCTGTATTTATTGATTTAGTTTTTCTTGTAAAGCACTTTGAGCTGCATGTTATGTCATGAAAGGTGCTATTGACGTAATAATGATCTGATATATGAATATATTGTACTAACTCAATGAACAATCTTGTCTTTAGCCTAAAGCTAACGCTGCTCCTCGTGTGACCAAGTTCCTGTCACTGGACAAGTGTCTGCCCCACAGGGAGTTCCTACAGGTGAGAGAACGTTTAATAAAATATACAAAGCTCCCTCTCAACTTGAAGGGGTTATAAACAATGATGTATACACTTGTGTTGCAGATTGTGGAAGTTCAGGAGAGACCGGGTTCATCAGAGGGTCTCGAGTACGATCCAGAGTGGCTTGCTATCCTGAAGTCCACCAACAGTCTGCAGAGGACCACCCCTCACCCCTGGAACCCTCCAGAGAATAACGGCCTGCATGAAAGGTACACATATAACACTGTTGGTGATGAGCCTCCTCTCTGAAGAACCAGCACCTTACCGTGGTAGAGAGGTTTGTGTGCCCTGATGAACCTGGGGGCTGTGTTGTCTGGAACCTTGTTTTCCTGGTAGGGTCTCCCATGGCAAATTGGTCTCAGGCAAGGCCAGACTAAGATTGGTTCAAAAAGACCTCATGAAAGACGACACAAGAAGTGAGGATACCCGGCCCGGAGGAAGCCCGGGGTCCCCTTCTGGAGCCAGGCCCAGAAGGAGGACTCGTAGGCGAGCGTCTGGCCAGGCTTGCCACGGAGCCCGGCCGGGCACAGCCCGAAAAGGCAACGTGGGCAACACCTCCGCTTCTCCGTCCCGCGGGCCCACCACCTACGGGAAACAGCGATGGGGTTGGGTGCGCTGCCAGAAGGGTGGCAGTGAAAGCAGAGGGTCTCGACGGACCAGACCCGGGCGACAGAAGCTGGCTTTGGGGACGTGGAACGTCACCTCTCTGGGGGGGAAGGAGCCGGAGCTTGTGCGGGAGGTGGAGCGGTGCCAGTTGGATCTGGTTGGGCTCACCTCTACGCACAGCGTCGGCTCTGGAACCTTACTTCTGGATAGGGGTTGGACTCTATTCTTCTCCGGAGTTGCTCAAGGTGTGAGGCGCCGGGCGGGTGTGGGGATACTCACAAGTCCCCGGTTGGGTGCTTCGTTGTTGGAGTTTACCCCAGTGGACGAGAGGGTCGCCTCCCTACGCCTGCGGGTTATGGGGGGGAAAACTCTGACTGTTGTGTGTGCTTATGCACCAAACAACAGTTCAGAGTACACGGCCTTCTTGGAGACCCTGGAAAGAGTCCTGTATGGGGCTCCTGAAGGGGACTCTTTAATCTTGCTGGGAGATTTCAACGCACATGTGGGCAACGATGGAGACACTTGGAGGGGCGTGATTGGGAGGAACGGCCCCCCTGATCTGAACCGGAGTGGTGGTTTGTTACTGGACTTCTGTGCTAGTCATGGATTGGCCATAACAAACACCATGTTCGAACATAAGGATGCTCATAAGTGTACGTGGTACATACCAGAGCACCCTAGGCAGAAGGTCCATGATCGATTTCGTTATCGTATCATCGGACCTGAGGCCGTATGTTTTGGACACTCGGGTAAAGAGAGGGGCAGAGTTGTCAACTGATCACCATCTGGTGGTGAGTTGGGTCGAGTGGCGGGGGAAGCCTCTGGACAGACCTGGTAAGCCCAAAAGTGTAGTTCGGGTGAACTGGGAACGCCTGGAGGAGGCCCAAGTTCAGGAGGCCTTCAACTCACACCTCCGGCTGAGCTTTTCGGGCATTCCTGTGGAGGTTGGGGACATTGAACCAGAGTGGTCGGTGTTCAAAGCCTCTATTGCCGAAGCCGCGGGGGGGAGCTGTGGTCTCAAGGTATTAGGTGCCTCAAGGGGCGGTAACCCTCGAACCTCCTGGTGGACACCGGTGGTCAGGGAAGCCGTTCGACTGAAGGAGGCCTTCAGGGATTTGTTATCCTGGGGGACTTCCGAGGCAGTTGCAAGGTACCGACAGGCCCGAAGGGCAGCAGCCTCAGTCGTGGCCGAGGCAAAGCAGCGGGTGTGGGAGAAGTTCGGAGAAGACATGGAAAAGGACTTTCGGGCGGCACCAAAGTTGTTCTGGAAAACTGTCCAACACCTCAGGAGGGGGAAGCAGGGAACCATCCAAGCTGTGTACAGTAAGGATGGGACGTTGTTGATCTCAACTGATGGAGTGTTAGGGCGTTGGAAGGAACACTTTGAGGAACTCCTGAACCCGACAACTCCGCCCTCTATGTTAGAGGCAGAGCTGGAGTATGACGGGGGATCAACACCAATCTCCCGGGGGGAGGTCGCTGAGGTAGTCAAACAACTCCACAGTGGCAAAGCCCCGGGGGTGGATGAGATCCGCCCAGAAATGCTGAAGGCTCTGGGTGTTGAGGGACTGTCATGGTTGACACGTCTCATCAAAGTTGCGTGGAAGTCGGAAACAGTACCGAAGGAGTGGCAGACCCGGGTGGTGGTTCCCCTTTTCAAAAAGGGGGATCAGAGGGTGTGTGCCAATTACAGAGGCATCACACTACTCGGCCTCCCCGGGAAAGTTTACTCTAAGGTAATCGAAAGGAGGGTCAGGCCGATTGTCGAACCTCAGATTGAGGAGGAACAATGCGGATTCCGTCCTGGTCGTGGAACAACGGATCAGCTTTTTACTCTCGCAAGGATCCTGGAGGGGGCCTGGGAGTATGCCTATCCGGTCTACATGTGTTTTGTAGACTTGGAGAAGGCGTATGACCGGGTTCCCAGGGAGATACTGTGGGAGGTGCTACAGGAGTATGGGGTGAGGGGGTCTCTACTCAGGGCCATTCAATCTCTGTACTCCCAAAGCGAGAGCTGTGTCCGGATCCTCTGCAGTAAGTCGGACGTATTTCCGGTGAGGGTTGGCCTCCGCCAGGGCTGCGCTTTGTCACCAATCCTGTTTGTATGGATCGGATTTCGAGGCGTAGTCGGGGGGGAGGGGGTCTGCAGTTCGGTGGACTAAGGATTGCACCACTGCTTTTTGCAGATGATGTGGTTCTGATGGCTTCATCGGTCTGCGACCTTCAGCACTCACTGGATCGGTTCGCAACCGAGTGTGAAGCGGCTGGGATGAGGATCAGCACCTCCAAATCTGAGGCCATGGTTCTCAGCAGGAAACCGATGGACTGTCCACTCCAAGTAGGGAATGAGTCCTTACCCCAAGTGAAGGAGTTCAAGTATCTCGGGGTCTTGTTCTCGAGTGAGGGAACAATGGAGCGTGAGATGGGCCGGAGAATCGGAGCAGCGGGAGCGGTACTGCAGTCGCTTGACCGCACCGTTGTGACGAAAAGAGAGCTGAGCCAGAAGGCAAAGCTCTCTGTCTACCGGGCCATTTCCCTTCCTACCCTCACCTATGGTCATGAAGGATGGGTCATGACCGAACGAACGAGATCGCGGATACAAGCGACCGAGATGGGTTTTCTCCGCAGTGTGGCTGGCGTCTCCCTTAGGGATAAGGTGAGAAGTTCAGTCATCCGGGAGGGACTCGGAGTTGAACCGGCCCCCCCTCGCGTCGAAAGGAGCCAGTTGAGGTGGTTCGGGCACCTAGTAAGGATGCCACCTGGGCGCCTCCCTAGGGAGGTGTTCCAGGCACGTCCAGCTGGGAAGAGACCAAGGGGTAGACCTAGGACCAGGTGGAGGGATTATATCTCTTCGCTGGCCTGGGAGCGCCTTGGGACCCCCCAGTCAGAGCTGGTTGATGTGGCCAGGGAAAAGAAAGTTTGGGGCTCTCTGCTGGAACTGCTACCTCCGCGGACCCGACCACGGATAAGCGGGAGAAGATGGATGGATGGTTGGTGATGGGCCTAAAAGAGTCACCTTCCAGTAGTGTTGTATTTTATCATTACATCATCATTCTACAGTGTTAGAAGAGCTATGTTTTTAAATTGGTAGGCTAAATAAGTACATGCATGAAAGGTAAACATATAATTATTAATAGAATTATAGGCAGAGAAAATGCTCTCAAAGGACCCAAAAGTGCCACAAGCATCACTCGTGGCTCTGACTGAATAGACATTTGGGAGTTACACGTTACACTGCATGAAAAAATCTGCCAAAGGATTACTAAAAGGTGTGACTAAAGCCCAGAGGAAACTGTCAGAGCAAACGTGCGTCCCTGTCATATTTGCAGCTGAACCTGTATTAATAAATGTGTCAACCTCCTAAAATGTTTAAGGCTTGGCAAAATTAAGCAGCTTGAACATACAGACTACTTCATACACAGAGTTGTATTACTTTGGGTGCTTGATGAAGCAAAATATATACAGTTTACCAACCATAAAATAAGTAAGTAGCCCAGATTATGGAGTTTTTCTATTTGAAAAAATATAAAAAGGTTTTAAGCTAACATTTCAAGAATAAATTGTACACTAACATATTATCAATGAATCACACACGTCCTTTAGAAGCAATACTAAGCTTGTTTTATAGATTGGATTATGGAAAATGTTAAAGGTGGGGTAGGTAATTCACTTCAGGAACACTTTTTGTTATATTCCATGGAATGCTCTTAACATCCCGATAGCAATGAATATATTAAATGCTTTGACAATAAATACTAGGGCCGGGACTCGATTAAAAAAATTAATCTAATTAATTAGAGGCTTTGTAATTAATTAATCGAAATTAATCGCATTTTTAATCGCATATAAATATTTGACCTGAGAACAGTGAGAAGCAATTTTTTTTTTTTCACATGAATTTTAGTATACCATTGAATAATGACTGAATACATAAGCTTAAGCAACAAAACATTGTTTATTTTTTTTCAAGGTGGTACTTAACCAAGACCAACAGAAAAGTGCAATTTTTGCCATAAAGTGTAGCAATAGCATATTTAGGAATATAGTACATTTCAGAGATTCAGGTAGCCTATAGGTAGGTAGACCTTCTGTAAACTATAACACTTTGTTTTTAAGTAAAACACAATACTTTCAAGTACATTCAGAACATTGGAAACCCTGACTATTAGAAAACATCTCTCTGTTGCTTCAGAGGCCATAACAGACTTTGTTGATTTACCAACAGTTTTTTGCAGCCCCTTATCTTCTACCACTCCAAGTGGTCTACAGTCGAGTGCAATCCAGTGAGCCAGGGAGTTGGTTATTTGTTCAGACGTGGACTTAGTTATCCTGGCCCTGAAACCAGTCATCTGGTTGAGTGTGGGTCCTCCTTGTACTCGGAGTCGGGCTAACGTCCACGCTAGCTTCCACGCTAGCTGCTATATGTTTAGCATTGAGGTGATACTTGAGGCTTGATGTGCTGCGGTGATATGCAAATTCCTTTTTGCATAATTTGCACACCACCGTGCTCTTATCGACGCTTCCATCCGTCCGTTTTTTAAAACAACATTTCCCATCCACGGGGCCAACCAAAGCGGTCTCATCAGCTTCTTCGTTCATGTTTGAATTGTTCACTGTGGTTTGTTGTTGTCTGAAGTCATGAACGTTAGTTGGTGCTCCAGTATAATCGGTACGCCTGAAACTCATCCTGTGAGAAACGTTCCGCGGTGCAAAAATAAGTGCGATTAAAATGCGTTAATTTTTTTAACGCGTTAATTTTTGTGTAATTAATTAATCTTAATGGATTGTTTTTGCCCCATCAGGTGGGACTTCAGACCGTCCGAAGCAGCGATGATGAAGGTGATAGAGGCTCTCAGCGGTGATCTCACCATCCCCGAAAACTTCAGCCAGACGGTGCCTCTGTACGACCCCAACAGGCCCAATAACCACCTCCCCCCCAGCTGCAGCACCAACCCTCAGACCACCGAGCTCTGCGCCACGCTGGGCCTCACCGACCTCTACGCACACGTGTGCCAGGGAGGAGACGAGGAGGGGGGGAAAGTGATGCAGGCGGGGGATGAAGACGATGATGAGGAAGGAAGCGGGGACGAACCCAGCGAGTATCCGACCGACACTTCGGGAATGTCGAGTTCTATAAACCCCGATGAAATCACGATAGAGGACGAGTGGGAGGAAGAGGAGGGAGAGGAGAAAGAGGTTGTAATGGGGGAAGATAAGGGTGAGGAAGAGGGGGTTGTAAAGGGAGATAAGCCTCCAGTAGGGGGAGTCAATACCCCGAGTCGAATGGTTCTCCCCCTTCCCAAATCCTCACCCTCTCTTTCCAACATAATGGATTTACCTCCTCCCTCACACTCGACACCAGCAGAGCGTCACTCTCAATCTGCAGCGGACAGGGAGGAACACTGTGATGAAGACGAAGGTGATGGTGATGATGGTGATGATGGTGATGATGGAGATGTGTCAGCAATGCGTGTCCTCAAACGTAGCAGCGATGAGATCGAGACGCCCGGCAGTAAAAGCACGACTCCCAAAATGAAACGCAGAAATCAGGTCATCTACGCGGCAGTGGACGATGAGGAAGGGGAAGATTAGAGGGCGAAGTGTCATTTCTACGACTCGAATAGGATTTTTATATATTTTTAATCAAACAAATGAAATTTTAGATTTGTTTTTTTGTACGTGTAATTTTCAAGACGACAGAAGTGAGTAAAAAGGCTGGAAAATTAAAATATCATTGTCTTTTGAAGTGAATTTCATACACTATTGTACAGTCACTTTGCAAAACTTTCAAAAGGAATTAAATAAATGTGGATTTTGAAGAAAATATTTGTCATTTTTTGCACCTCTGGGTCTTTCTTCACAGAGGTGATGAGTCTGCCCACCGTGCACTTTGGGTCGGCCTTGGTCAAGCCCTTTTGACCCCCCCCAGCCTGGTTCACGGGAGTTGACAGGGGACTCTGCCCGCCTCACGAGTGCCTATTTTCGCTTCACTCCTACATACTTTATTTCTCCCTTTACTGCACTATTGGATTAAGAATCTGCATATTAAACACTTAATGTACTGACAGTGGGGCGGGGAAAAAAACGTGTTATCAGTATGTAGTGTCTCTACTTTAAAGAGTCCTCTCCTGTTGATGTTCAGGTGTATATCAGTATGTCTATCTCCAGGGTTCGTACGGGTGCTGGAAATCCTTCAAAATGCTTGAAATTTCATGTGGTGTTTTCAAGGTTTAAAAAGTGCTTGGATTTTGGATAAAGTGCTTGAAATTGTACTTGTTTTAATTTTATAATTACCAAAGAGTAGTTTTGCATCCTGAGTGACAGCCCTCCCTCTGTCATGTTGCCTTCATGGATGTTGTTGTCACTATTGTGGGGATGTTGATTTACCTTTTTTATTTTTCGTATTTTCTACTGTTAATGCACTGTGCTCATGTCGGGTGATGCGCTCCCTGGAGACCTCCTGTGGGGAATCTTGGAACTGCACTTAAACCACTTGGTGCTTTTTAAGCCATTTAAAATAGTTTTTCTCACTTTATAATACTTTCTGCCCTAGAAATGATTTTTAATCAGCATTACCATTATTTAGGGGCTGCATGAACACAAATTTGAGCATCCCTGCACACTTTCCTCCTATTTAAAACACTTTTCAGTGAGGTGCTGCAGCCTGATTCTCTCCTGTTTCTCTGCCCCTATTTAAAACACGTTTCCTCCTATTTAAAACACTTGCTAGAGGAGAAATCTCTATTTCAGCCCTGATTTTGGCACATCTTGTAAATTAGTTAAATGTAGCTTTGTGTTTTTATTGAAGTCGCTGTTCATTGTTTGTTATATAAAGCAGATGTAATGATATCCTATGGATGCTGATGTGTGGATGTTGTGTCCTTTTGATAACTTTGTTGAGCTTGTTTTTAGCTGCATGCATTTTTCTCACTGAACAAAGTCCCTGTGTGTGAACTGCTTCAGCTGATAAGGCTGGTTATGAATCAGAGGAGGAGCTGCAGACAGGGGAGGGAAGTTGAAAGTGAAAGTATGAAGTCAGACTTGTCAGACTGCCAGACCACATTTTACAGCTCGACACGAGGAGAACAACA
>CALSBZ010040504.1:0-11233 GCA_943591055.1 Gobionotothen gibberifrons
CACACACACACACACACACACACACACACACACACACACGTTTATGTTTTTAATTCAACATTTTAGGAATAAAGAAATTGTGTTTTCATTTAAATCAATGCACTCTTAAATAAAATGTTACTTTACCTAAAGGAGATAATAATTCAAACTAGAAAATATTTAATATGCAAAATGTTGCAAAAATAATAGTTTTCTTACAGGCATTTAATATAATTGTTGCACAGTGTTGACCTGACCCCTGTGGCTTAGTGGCTGATTATCTAATATTTTTAAACTCAGATTTAAGTCACTTCGAATTGACCAGTTCACTAAATGAATGATATACAGTTGTACTACCTAAAGTTAAAAAAACAATCAGCGGTGGAGTTATAGCGTCCTCTAGTGGTAATAGTGAGAGCTCCAAAATACCAGCGTACTGGCTTGGGTTGAAGTCTGCCATTCGCTGCTATAATAAAAAAGACAAGAGATATATTTTCAATGTTCACTATATTGCAGGAAAAACGACTGAACATGAACGTTGAGTGATGACAGAGAAACTGATCATATTAAGCTGTAATAACAAATAACAAAAATCATAACAATTGTGACAAAAACTATATTTTGTAAGAATTTATTTATATTGGATATAAAAAAACTAACCATAAAAAAATAAAGACTCAATCTTTAAGGCGCAACAGTACTTGTGCTGAAGATACAACCCGATTTCCTTTAAAATATGTAGTCTTCATACAAGATGAGACCATACATCCTTATACATTTTACCTCAATCTCCATGCAAGAAATATTTTTTTTAGTATACCCTTTCACTCAATTTTTTTGAAATATTGGCATAGATACAATATAAAACAGTAACTAGTTAAAGGAGAAGAAATAGACTAAGTACACTGTCTGTATACACAAAGTGTCCCAAGCTTTCAGCCCACACAATGCGATATAACTATAGCTTCTTTTGTGTACCATTATTCTTTTTTGTCTTTCTTTTGCAGCATGTCAATGACGGATTTAGCCTTTCTCTTGACACCTAGAAGAAAAGAATAAAGAGAAGAATTGAAGAGACAGGACATTATGTAAACATGACTAACGGCTAAAGAGTGAAACCCCTGAGACAAGTACACATTTCTTGCAGTACCTTGCTTTTTGCTGGGTGATTTGTTGGGTGATTCAGCAGAATCTGCGGACCTCTTAGCATAAGCTAACTTCATCCTCTGGATGTTCTTCTTGCTGATCACTTCATGCTGTACAATAGGTTGTGGGTAGTCTTTACCCACAATGCAACCTGCTGCCTGCTGGACACTGCGCGGAGCTTTCCAAGGCTCGTAGATATACTGGGCTGGGAACTTCTTCAGAAGAGGAAGGTACTTTCTATCAAGTAGAGGGAAGGTACAATGATTTCATTTGAATCACTATCATTTGTGACAATTTAAGTTTGTTTGGTTTTGTGGTCTTACTTGATGTAATCTCCATTTTTGTCTGTCTTCTTGCCAAATGCGACAGGGGAGTAAACTCTGAAGTACTGGTGGAAGAAGGCACTCGCTGAGAGCCACTGCCAGTTTCCAGCATTCAGGGCCCAGTCGCCATCCAATAAAAGATACTCAAACACCTTCAGGAGCCGTGAACAAAATGTGAAAAGATAAACTCAACAGATTTAGCATTGCACTTTACATCACTCTTTGAAAAATATGAATTAATACGTTTTGAAAAACACATGCATTTACCTTGGAATAAAACATTGTATTTCAATTGCAGTGTCGATAGGTTTGCTGTAGAGTCTATGTATTGATTGCATAATAAAGACACAAAATGAACCCCATAAAACCGACCCTACATAGTTGTATAGTCATGCAGCAGTCCCAACACTGTAAACAGACTTTGATGTGTAACGTTTTTAAATAGGCAGGAAAACGTAATCTGATAATGATAAAATCCTATGATAAACAAAGATTGATGATTTCAAGTATTAATCTTTATATCTGTACTTTGCAGTATGTTGCAGTGCCAAACAGCTTTATATCATATCTAAAGGTTGGTCCAGTTTTCTTTTGAAAAGCCATGTCATCGGAAAATATAGTGAGGTTATTTTGTTAGAACCACTATTTTGTGAACTGCACATGGTAACACAGGACTCTATGGATTGTGTGCTCCGTGCATTATCTAACATACAGAAGCAATAGAGACTTTAAATATGTACACACCTTCTGCCCTTCTTCCCAGTTGATCCACAGGTCTCCCCTGGTGAGAAAACAGGCGACCGCATGTCTGGCCAGGTGGTGGATCCAGCCCTCCTGCCTCAGCTGAGTCATGATGGCGTCAATGAAAGGGAGACCAGTCCGAGCCTTACAGGACATACAGAGCGCCCAGGAAACATTGATGATCCAGGAAATAAGCTATGCTTCATGAAAACTGTTCTTTCAATATCATTTCCCATTTTTCATTCATGTCCATTTAAATACAGTCTTATTACCTCTCTCCATGCAGCAAGATATTCAGGGTTTGTGTCCCAATCCACCTGGGTACATACGGGGTTGCCCTCCATCTTGTCAAAGTTAGGGATACCCACACCAGCGGCGTAGTAAAACTCTCTCCACAGCAGCTGGCCATGCAGGGAAACTGGAGGCTCCGAGTGCTTCTTCTGCAAATAACACATATACATAACAGTCAGACTCATTTTACCTTTAAATGTCAAAATTAGGGCCATGCATCAACACTTAAACTTGTTGTAACACATGTTCTGGTACAGCGTAGCATCTTGCTAATTTATTTAAATGTAAGAAACCTTCAGTACTTTGAATTGCCTTGTGTTGAAAGGTGCTATATAAATAAACTTGCCTTGCCTTCAGTTGCACAGCCTTACTCATTCAGTAGCATACTACCTACAAACACTCTACCTCCATGGTGACACTCACCCCCTGATAGACTTCTGTCACCCTCCACCAGAAGGTGCGTGCAGACAGGCAGCCAAACGTGACGTATGGACTGAGGACCGTGGTGCTGGGGCTCAGAGAGTTTGGAGAAGTCTGCGGCTTCTCAAACTTACACACCCAATCCTGGAGTAAGAAAACAGATGAAGCAATGTGAATCAGATGGAGCCAATATATCAAAGAGGAGATATGTAATAACAGGGTAATTAGTTATTGTTAAATATAAATCTGAATGTTATATATTTATTTAAAAAGTATATGAATGCAACCAGTATTCCCCTTATGTTGATAAAGGATTATATTAACAATGAATTATACAAACATACAACGTTTTGGAGCTAAAAAGGTTGAAAATGTCATTCAGGAAAACTGTCCAAAGAGTCTCACAAGAACATGTTATTACATTTAAATAAATATAATATAATATAAATCAACATAAGATTTAACAACATTACAAACCATTATCATTCTTCGACACAGTTTTTTGTAAAAGGAGCGGTGGTGAAATGTTACTAAGAATATGTACTCAAGGAATTTGACTTTCACTTGCAATGGAGTATGTTAAGACTTTGGTATAAGTACTTTTACTTAAGTAAAGGATCTCAGTACTTTCCCCACTGAAAAGGAGCCCTAAACAACTCTACAGATGCTATATAGGTTGTTGTCATAATATTTATTTCTGAAAAAGACTTTAATCAAGTGTAAAATACTCTCTAAAATGAACATGTTATACTCAGTAGAGAGACTCAGTGTCAAAAGCCCTTCAGTTGTGTACAGTGAAATAATAATAATTCAAACTAAAATACCTTTCTTGCCATGTTTTCGTCTAATCTCCTCAGAGCCTCCTGTTCTCCTCCTGGGAACTTCTCCTCTCCCAGAGTTGTGGTGTCATGACCGAGATCCTCCAGAGTAGGTATCCCATAATTCTTGTCATGGTTTTCTGAACAAGGCGTCTTCACATCTGTGACAAGAGAAATTATATTTTAATCAACCACTGCTCAAGTTTAACAGCTGTATGTTAACTTTACATGTTTTTGAATGCTTATATTTACTGGTTTAATGTTTATTTCTATGAAGACATTATAACAATGCACTGGCATGACACACTGTAGTTCGAACTTCGTAGTACCTTTAGTGTCTTCGATAGCTGGTGCAGGGATGGGTTTCTTAGGGTTACCTATAGTCTTCAATATTGTTCGAAAACGGTTATAAGTAAGGGGAGCTTTCCCATTGTTTTCCTCAATTATCCTATAAAGACATGACAGACAATAATATAAGGACATTAACCTGAAATCAGACATTTAAGAAGTAAAAGCTGTAAGGAAACAATGTGTGATCTCCCCAAGATTTAAATGATTAATACCTGTCCATATCATGAATAGTGTGTGAGATTTTGTAGACGACTTCAACTCCATGTTCTTTGGCCAGTGTGGTCACCGTTTTGTCCCGGCTCAGGCTGTAGGGCTCTGTGTCGTACTCATAGGTTAACTTTGTGACTTTCCACTTCTCGAACAGCTTGGGGAACACTTCCTCGGGCTTCCCTCGCACAACAAACAGCCTAAAGGAGTCAAACACGCCAACATAACAATAAGTGTATGTGTTTTAATTAATATTTGTGAGACTGTTGCTCTTTTTTACTCTACCTGGAGTTGAGTTTCCTGAGGCTGCAGTCCAGGTCTTTGAGGCATCCAATGAGAAACCTCCAGCGGTTGATACCCACAAGGGTGTTGTTATAAAGGTAAGGGTCCAGGATGAACACAGGGTACAGCTCCTTACAGTCCCTCAGAGCAGCCATCAGAGCCGGGTTGTCATGCAGCCTGAGTCCCTTACGGAACCAGTGAATACAAGTATGAGCCATGCCTGTGAACACATAGGAGGCAGACATTTCTTAAGACTTTTGTTTTATTGCACTGAGCCCTGAAGGTGAAATGTGGGTAGCTACACAGACATTATATGCAAAAAGTCTAAAACAAACTGCAGTAGTATTTGCATGTTTGTATAGTGGCAATTCTGGCAAATGTAACATAATTAGCTTAAAAGTACATTTATTTTCAAAAATTTGCTTGAACTGTAGTCGTGTGGTGATGCGGAATATCTCGACCTAAACTGAAATGCATTCAGCTGTTTTGAACAATAGGAAGACACAGTTGCAGAATAATTTCATAGATGTGTCAACACAGAACTAATACAACTAACGCATAATATGATAACAACTGTCTAGTGTCCAAAATGTACATGGGAGAGTTAGAGCCACATGATGCACAGTTTTGTGGTGACACTTTACCGTAATTGTGGCTCAAAACAGTTACAATCCGCTTGGTTTATTGAGAGGTCTTCGTTTGGTAACCAGCACGTTGATTTGTTTTATAAAACCGGAAGCTCTGCAACGTCGCTAAATCAGCCAATCAGATGAAAGAAGCGCCACACGTTGCCCATGCAGTCTGTCCACCAGAGGCCCCTATTTTGCAAACAAGACCAGCACCTCACCTCGATTAAAATATGTTTTTTAAAGGCGGCCGGGGCTAGATTATTGAATGAAATTGTACAAGCGATGTGTTTTTCACGTTTTACAATCAATAAGAGATGAATAAAAAGTCGTACAAGGGAAGAAAAAAACCCAATAATGACACCCTCTCTACGTCATCCAGCAGCCCCGCTCAGATCCCGTTCAACACTCCAAGTTTTCACTCTGAGAATCCCGCCAGCTCATCGTAGCTCGCCGTGATCGTATAGTGGTTAGTACTCTGCGTTGTGGCCGCAGCAACCCCGGTTCGAATCCGGGTCACGGCATTGCGGTAACAATGTCACGGCAGATGGGCTGTATTTTGTTGGAAATGTTTTGTGAATGTACGAAATAAGAACTTTCTTTTCTCCATGGACATATATTAAACATTACATGGCGTTATCAGTGGTAAAAATATGTAACCCAGACTATATTTACTCTCAAGTAGTGAACTGTAGCCTAAAATAAAGCGTACACGTTCGTTACATGTCGATTCTTGTTATACTGCTTTAAAATAATAACTTTTTAAGAAATCATAATTGTATGTATTTTTTACATTTATCTGACAGAACTCAAAATCACCGTTCAGCTACTTGTAACTGCTTTATGGGTTAAGAAATAAATACATCGAAATACAAACATTGTATTGGCTGGAAAACGCATCTTGTCAACGCTGAAAACAAGGCTGTTTCCCCGCAGAATAATAATGATTGTATACGTTTCTGTCCTGATGTGTAGATTAAGTGTTCACCATGCAGGAGTTAACATACATCTACCGCGGGAAACATGTCCTACACACCATAATTGGCTAATCCAAAACATAACAATAGTAAAACACTAAAAAGGATACTTTCCCTGCACCATATCGCCTTCTTACACACTTTCTTATAGACCTTCTTCTTTACATTTTGCTAATAAAAGGCCATCTCACATATAAATATGTTTGCTACAGTGAGGCCTGCCTTTCTAATTTAGTGGACTATGTTTCTAAAGAATGGTACAACGATCTGAATATTTGACATACAGCACTTTGTTAGGTTTTCTCCCACTTCCTTATTTTACCGTAAAGCCCCCCCAGAGGGAGACACAACAGTAAGGGTAACTGGAAGACCACACTTTTAAAAAGTTACTCTTACAACAAAACTTGTATTTGCAGTAATCAAATAAGTAGTCTCATAAAAGCACTTACATGAAATGACCCAATACCTGTTGTCATGGGGGTTTTGCATGTAACTGTAACCTTTTAAGCAAAGCATTAAATCCCCATTATTAATCAATCGATGCTTTTTACTTTACTCGGTAGATTTGTGAACGTTTTCATTGTCATTATTTTAATAAAAGCAATATATTTCGATGTCAAATGGACTTTAATGTTAATCTTACTCCGTTTACATGAGACCTACTCATGGAGCCTTCTGCCTGCACCACGAGTATGATTGCGTTTTTGCCGGATCATTGCCATCAGCCCATCGTAGCTCGCCGTGATCGTATAGTGGTTAGTACTCTGCGTTGTGGCCGCAGCAACCCCGGTTCGAATCCGGGTCACGGCATTGCGGTAACAATGTCACGGCAGATGGGTTGTCTTTTAAAAAGATTACTAATGTACGTTGGTGTGTACTGGATTAAAACGGAATTATTCCTTTATCTGCATTTACAGATTTGTTTGCATTTAAAAAAAAAACGTATGGTGGTTTGATTGGTGGGATTTAAGCAGCGTTAGATATGTATGGTGGCCGGCAGGTACAAACGCATTACAATGGCTCAAAATTGCATACATTACATAATGCACACAATGTTAACAATATATTGTTCATCCTAATACTGTCAGTACTGCCCTAACTGCACATTGCACATTGTAACCAAGCGGCAAACTCTGGGGCAGAGCCGGGAGCCAATAAGTGCCTCAAACTGCAGTTCCTCTAGTGGCCAGTAGGAGCAGTCTGCAGAAGGGAGCAATTTCCATAGACCCCCATGTTAAAATCGGTTAAAATGCCCAACTTTAAAGCAGAAATAAACATGTTTACATCGTTGTTCAAAAAACCATATTCTCTGTATAGTTATATTCCCCCTTCATGACGACTGCGGTCAACTCAGCCGTCTCTCGCATTTGCTTGGTCAAATGAGCAGTGCTTCATTTTTCAGTGCGCGATTAATAGCGTCTTTACGGTAATCGCCGAGAAGCGACGCTGACGGTAGTACAAGAGTTTATGCCATATTTGATAAATCAATCAATGATATTTGATGAGGGATAAAATAATTTTTTTGCCATAAGTTCTCAGTGAAAGTGGTACTGCTGGACAGAGTACTACTTGGACTACTGCCACAAGTACAATCAAGTACTTTTATCGTGTACTTTTTTAGTAATACCCTGTCAAACTCCCCTCCAGAGTACAATAATGTATGTTTTCTGCCATCTTTGATGAGAGATTAAATGAAATGTTGCCATAAATTCTCAGTGAAATTGTTACTATTGGACAGAGTACTACTTGGACTAATACCACAAGTACAATCAAGTACTTTTATTGTGTACCTTTTTAGTAATACCCTGTCAAACTCCCCTACAATAATGTATTTTTAAGAATTTCACTGAGGACTTATGGCAAAATTTCATTTTATCTCTCATCAAAGATGGCAGAAAACATACATTATTGTACTCTGGAGGGGAGTTTGACAGGGTATTACTCCAAAAGTGCACAATAAAAGTACTTGATTGTACGTGTGGTATTAGTCCTAGTAGTACTCTGTCCAACAGTACCACTTTCACTGAGAACTTATGGCAAATAATAATTGTATCTCTCATCAAAGATGGCAGAAAAAATACATTATTGTACTCTGGAGGGGAGTTGTTGTACTCTGGAGGGGAGTTTGACAGGGTATTACTACAAAAGTACACGATAAAAGTACTTGATTGTACTTGTGGTATTAGTCCAAGTAGTACTCTGTCCAGCAGTACCACTTTCACTGAGAACTTATGGCAAGAATTCATTTTATCTCTCATCAAAGATGGCAGAAAAATACATTATTGTACGCTGGAGGGGAGTTTGACAGGGTATTACTAAAAAAGTACACGATAAAAGTACTTGATTGTACGTGTGGTATTAGTCCAAGTAGTACTCTGTCCAACAGTACCACTTTCACTGAGAACTTATGGCAAATAATCATTTTATCCCTCATCAAATATCATTGATTGATTTATCAAATATGGCATAATCTCTTGTACTACCGTCAGCGTCGCTTCTCGGCGATTACCGTAAAGACGCTATTAATCGCGCACTGAAAAATGAAGCACTGCTCATTTGACCAAGCAAATGCGAGAGACGGCTGAGTTGACCGCAGTTATTGATTGGGGGGTGCATTTGTTCTCAACTCATCTGTTTAATTAATATTCAGTCTTAAAGTTATGCATACATTAGGGCGTGGTCACATTGAGTGACAGCTCTGTCCAGTGCTGTCACAGCAGCAGTAAACTGTCTCTCTGCTAGCAGCTCCGTGATGCTACAGGGACTCTGCCTGCTCAGTTCATCCGGGGGACATAACTTGAACTCGGCCGTGTTTGTTTGTTTTTCATGCTTATATCGGACTATTGTGGCTCGCTCTGTGGTTAGACCTGTTTTTCAGGTCTCAGGCTCGAAAATGACATTTCCAGAACAAATGACCATAACTACACTTCTAAAAGGGGAAAATTAATAATATTTTTTCTCAAAGTAATGATAAACCTGTGAGTTGGATGTAGAACAGTCAGAATCAACATAGATGTTTTTTATTTTAAAGAAAATTCAGATTGAACATAGTAAAAAACTGTAAATCATAGTGTCCGTCCAGAAATTCTTTTTTACTTAGTGAAAACTACCCTTGGATGATGGTAAGGTAGACTAAAAGCTTTAGGAATCCAAAGTAAAACATATAATAAGTACCCTGTATCAAGATTGATGCAAAACAAGTGACATTTGACCTTTTTAGAGAGGTTTAGCAAAAAGAGCTCCACCTCTGAGGTGATTTGGGTGGAAATGGCCGTTTTTACCGTTGTACACATTGGATTAACTAGGTAACTGTATGCTGAAGGCAAAGATATTTAACACATAGTGAGAACTGCTACTATTTATCTCTCAATATTGTCTGTAAAAAACGTGGTAAAAGTTATTCTTTCAGTGAGACAGAGCAAGCTTCTACAGTTGCACTACGTTTTGATAAGTTAAATATTATTTTGATAAAATATATTTCATTGATGAGTTTCATACTGTTCATTCATAATCTGATTGTCTTTGTACTTTTGTCGCTCACTGTTGAAATAAAAAAAACTTACTAAATAATTATATCTACAGCCCCTAAACACACAAACACACCTCTTTCATAAATAACACTTGTTCTGCAATAATATGTTTTATGTTTCCTGTAATTTTTGTTAGGAAAGGACATACCTGAAAGACACGACTCAACATTTTCTCCTTCTATGAGGGTCAAGAGGAACATCCAAGAGAAAAATTAAAAGCTGATGTTATGAGATTTTAAGACCCGAGGCCTGTACTACGAAGCCGGTTCACCATAACCTGGATATGTTTGAGTTCGCCGGTTGGCCTAATCCAAAACATACGCGCTCTCGCTAAGCAGGCTACGACGCAGGTTATCAAGTGGATCGCTCAAGCCAGCCGTGTCCTATCTAGTTAGGTGTGCGTTCACATGAAAGGGGTGGTATTTGGAGCATTCGACCAATCACAAACATGGAGAAGCGTACTGACAGCGCTTCATACTTCCTGAATGAAAAGTCAACTATAATATTAGACATATGAAGTTAAACTTTAAACATCCATGACTTAAACACTTTATCCAGGATAAAAGCCACATAGCTGCACCTGCAAGGTGAATACAGTCTAAGACACGAGTGGATCTGACTTTAATTACATTTGACTCGAGTGTTTCGTCAACTTAATGTGTCGCTTAAAATAATACTTCTGCATACAGTATGTGACACTGTAAGTGTTGCACGGCCAGATACTGCTGAAGAAGCTGACTCAGATAAGGAAATATATGATAGCCTACAAGTTATCACTTTTAAATTCTTGATTATAGTTCATGGATACGAGGACACTGACAGACAAGTGAGAGTAATGGTTGTTTATTTCAGTAAGTAGACATTCTGTTGCAGTGTAAACCACAACAGCTGTACAAAGGTATTTGCCACAATGTGCAATGATGTCACCAGATCAGTTGTCGAGCAGCAATCTGAAAATACAGGAAGCAAAGGTTCAGCAGGTACAATCTACAGTAGTCAGGTCACTTCACCTTCATGTGACTGATGAGAGCAGCATGTGTACAGTTAGGAAGATCATGTTCCCACAGGCCTCCTCAGCAGGATGCTGAAGGAGACCTCTGGGATGCTTTTTGTTTTCTGGTCAATTCCACAGCAAAACAAGAATGGAGAGTCCTGAAAGCCTTGGTATATGACCAACACAGAGAGCAGCATCACTCATTAGATAACGCTTTAATACCAGAGGAGACATTCAGTTTACTCACAGGAAAAAGATGGAGTCACTCCTCTTCACATCTCAGGATTCTGAAAGTCAAGATTATTCAATTACATCCCAATTCATTATTTAACAGTTCTAAAGATGCAGATTATTTATGTCTCCTTTAATCTTTCAAAATAAGCATGTGTCCTGCAGTAATATCCCACAATGCTCATGGGAGTGGACATGTGGGTAAAGCGTAACCACAGATTTATTCTGTGAGGTATTTCCAACGACACGGCCCTATAGGTAAAGGTCAGTCGGGATAGACCTCAGTTCTGTGACAGTCGTACACTCTCACCTCTGCT
>CALSBZ010040509.1:8060-19189 GCA_943591055.1 Gobionotothen gibberifrons
CGAGTGTGTGTGTGTGTGTGTGTGTGTGTGTATACGTGTGTGTGTGGTTGTGTAATGTTGCATTCGTGTGGTCCGGGGAAACACTCACGAGAAACACCGGCTGTTGTTTTGCCTGCTGTGACGCCAAGTTACTCCGTTCTCCGCTTGTAATTATGCCGTTACAAGCTTTCTAAGTTTTATTTATCATCTGAATTTGCCGAAACAAGTTTAATATTCTGAAAGCCAAGCCTTTGTTTAATTGAAATCAGATGAAAACAAACTTTAACGGACCCTGCCGTGTTATCTATGATTACTATACAGCTTACATTCATAATTTCAGCCGGAGGGAGGGGGGGCGGCGCTGCGGAAGAGCAGAGTGGCGAGGGGGAGCCGTCTTCTTCCCTTTACAAGCTTCAAAAATGTATTTATCGTGTGATTTTGGAAATAAAAGTTTCATATTCTGAAAATCAAACAAAACACCCGAACCCTGAAAAAATAGTGTTTTACGCAAATCCACATTTATTTTTTAAATGAGCCGTTGCGACTTCCGACTGATTTCGATAGAGCGGGTCACTGTTACTTTGTAATGAATGAGTTGGTTGGTTGGTTGAATAGAGAGGCGAAGTCCCTCCCCTTCCGAGGGAGCTCGTGGGACCCCGGAAGCGGAAAAATATACATTGAAGTCAATGCAGAAAATGGAGAGGAAAAGGTTATCTTTTGATCCCGTTTGAATTGTGCCACGAATTACACATATGATGTTTGTCAATCTTAAACAATCCTTTCCATGTAAAAAAAGTCACAGTTTGTCGTAAAACTGTTGAAATATAAGACTATGAAAAATACGCAACTAGAAAGACTACAAATCCCAGAGTCGCGTAAGTGATGTCACCATTGTTTTCTTCCACTAAGAGAGCTATGTCAGCGCTATATAGATATATCGTCTATCTATATGGCGCTGGCTAAGATAAGATAACTTTAACAAGATGCCTGTGTGCTTAGTACCAGGTTGTTATCATACCAGCAATGGGTCTTGCTCGACGGACATCTTGGTGACGTGTGTTGTTCTGCCCTAACGGAGATGTAGTTCACTGAGCAGTTTCACACAAAAAATGTGTAACTTCACAGTTTTACGACACATTTTTTTTTTTTTGACTTGCAAAATGTTCTTTTAAATCGACAAACATCATATGTGTAATTCGTGGCACAATTCAAACGGGATCAAAAGATAAGCTTTTCCTCTCAATTTTGTCCATTGACTTCAATGTATATCTTTCCGCTTCCGGGGTCCCATGGAGCTCCACCGGAAGGGGAGGGACTTCGCCTCTCTATAGATGGATAGATGGGTAGATGGGTAGATGGATAGATGGATAGATAGATAGATAGATGGAAAGAAATAAATGAATGTCACAAACACTCTCCTACACCTCTTTAGAAACAACAATCACGACCAAACACACCAATGAAAAACCTTGGGAGCTGTGGGACTTCGCTCATTAACTTGCAAAGTTTTATAACAAAACAAAGACCAAATTCATCAAACAAAAGTTTAGAATGTTATTTCTGCACCGCCAGTGTAATTTATCACGTTTAGGGAAGCTGTCACCAGTTAAGTGGATTGCCAGTAATTGTGGCTGGCCCACCTCTAAGCAGAACCGACTAAACCCGCTCATCAGGGACAGACTTGTTAGATGGAGGGTAGCGATCTCTTTATCCCTGGGCAGAGAATTTAAGGTGGCAATCTCTCTTTCTCTTAACTTGCCTGTCTTTTCTGTACGCTGTTTTTCTTTATTCTCCAGCTCCCTGTGCTAATGCCTCATAGCTCTCTGTCCTGGATATAAAACAGATGTATTGCTATGAATTAGTTTGTTTTGCAAATGCTTACAAAAGTCATTAAAAAGCAGATGAATCTCTCTGCGTTATCATTCCCTCATGATTTCTGATAACCACCACATTAAAAGCTGTTGCTCATCACGCTGCAGTATTTTTCATAATTTCCACTTCATGCTGCTATGGTTACATTACTTTATATATTTTATATTAAAAAGGGAAATATCTTTAACAACTAATTTCATTGCAATAAGAAAATTCCCCAAACGGCGATTCTTCACTTAGTGTCTTTGTAAGCAGTGTTCTGTGGATTCAGCAAATGTCTCTGAAGTCTCACAGCTCTTTGTTGTCTGCGTGTTCGTACAGACTCAGGATGTTGGCATTATTTTGGGGAAAATTAGGAATTCAAAGCACGTCCATCTCTTCACACAGCAGGCCCTCAGACAGGCAACTTCAGAGCTGGATTTACCTCGAACCAGCCCCGTGATGAAGAGCGTCTGGGTGCCTATATTTAAAACAAACAGTCATGCCTACTGTGGTGGCTATTAGCTAATTTCTCAAAGCAGCAGCAGTAGTATATCATTATATATATTTTTTTACAGTGCATTTTAATTGACATCGAAGGAAATTTGATTGATTTTCTTTTCAGCAGTGCACTTGGGAAAAGTATAACAAGCTGTGAACTCAACATTGATATATCGACTGCTTTTAAAGTATAGCTAATGTTTTAGCTTCTAACTTGCCTGGCCAAACATCTTGAACAGTATCAGCATTCATTTTAATTTATCTAGCAAAGGTAGGTTGGTATTTATTCTTATATAAAGTTGTTAACATTAAGTTGTTTTAGACAATAAAGAAGGGATAAGGTAACATTATATCCTGGCAGTGGGGCAAAGGTTATAAAACAGGGCTTAGTTCAGTCAGACAACTCACGTGTTTCTTAATATGTTTATTAGAAGCAGCATATCGTTTGAGTTTGGCGTCTAGGCTCGGGCCTCATCCCTCCACAGATTTAGAAAGAACATTGAGTGATGATTAGATAACTATCCCCCGAGCCTACAGGTGGAAGCTGGGGGGTGGTGGGGCAGGCAAGCAGCAGCGACATGAAACACAGCAGCAGGAACATGAACGTAGCAATAGCAAGTGAACACAGCAGTGGCAGCAGCATAAGCGAGGCAGAGGCAGGAAGACCTGGCAGCTTAAATAGAGCGGCATGTTTAGGAGAATGTGTTTGGTTGGTTGTAAGAGGGGCGAGGTGCGTCACGTGTTAATTTCTGATTGGGGCTCGAGTTGACTGCCTGAACTAGCTCGCAGGCTTTGCCCCATTTAGTGGTGGTCAAACATTATAATACCTTTCTTTGAGGAGTTTTGACAGAAACCTCAGTGTTTCTAAAATCATGCTCTTTAGCCCTGGGGCTGATTAACAGACACTTTACTTTCTGATCCTAACACAACTTTTTTGTAACCATGGCAATAAGGGGTTGGACCTGATCTCGGAAAAATGCATTAGTTGTTAAACTTGCCCTCTTTGTATTCCCCTCTGCATGTGCCTTCGGTGGAATCCCCACCAACTTCATAATGGCCATTCCAGAAAAACTGAAGTGAAATGATTGAGATTGACACTTACAAGCAAGTCACTTCAGAGGTGTATATTACTAATTAAACATTCGGTGGAGGGTGTGGAGGAAACTTCTGTGTAGCAATGCAGTGGGAGTCACCGACTCATGAAGGAGACACGAGGAGAGCTGGAGCTTTGATGGCAAACACTGACGGTTTATTTGGAGTTTCGTCCGGAGAGTTGACAAGACAGGTGGTGTGTAACGGGTTGACACAGCGGTTGCCAAACCAATTCTGAAGAACTCTTTCTGCAGCTCGATGTTTTATCTAGTTCAAAGTGTAATAGTCAACATTCTTTATCAGTGAGACTAAGCAATATGGACCCTGAATCTAACTAGAGCTTTCCTCCATAGACTGGCAACAACAATGCGCCCAAGCTGCCCCTCCTTAAGAGAGATAGCAGCTATACCCAAGGCCGTAGACCAATGCCATGGGAAAGGAGACAGTGAGAGGAGAAAAGGACAAAACTGTGTCAAAGGATGCCTACCTAAGCAAATTATTTCCCTAACAGTTCCTCTCTTTTTATCAATTTTGATAACCTAAACAACCTATTCTAATAATAATTTGTTCAATACCCTAATACATAAGGTTCTTCAGAAAGCGTGTAGGCATTCTACACAATGTTGCAAATAATCACATTAATAAAACATTTCAGATTGAAACAGTCAATCAATAAAAATTATCTCTCATCAGTGTTTGGAGCATCTTTTTCAAAAGCACGATAATGAACATATATGAAATAATCACAGATACATAATAACATAACCATTTTAAAACAAATACATTTGATCATTTACTCATTAGTTAATTTTATTTAGCAACCTACAAAATCAAGACTAGCTTGTAGCTCAAAGATTTACTTCAAGGCAAACATTTAGTCAAGGCGTCAATAAATCAGGATCATGAGAGATCCAGCTATGGTTTAAGAAATGCTCACTGGTGATCTAATCAATCTATAATCTGCAAAATTGCAGTATCTTCAATTTAGGATTATATTTACGTTAGCTTCATTACATATTAAATCAAAAAGACTATGGCATGATAACAGAATTATATTACTTGAACTATCAATCATGTGTCAATCAATGTCATTTCAAAATCTGAAGGGAAATGTTAAACAACTCTCAAAATGTTTAAACAATCTGAAAAGGAAAGATTAGGCAAATATTCAAAGACTTTTGTAAAAACCTGGAAAGGAAGGATTAAACATCCCTAAAACTTTAATTCATACATTTGTAAATGCTACAACTGATCTGTACCAAACTAACTCAATTAATTATTCTTATTAGCCATACTTACCTGAAAATCTACGTATGGTACTTTGAAAAGGTTCTTCTATGTTTATCTAATGTTGAATATAGAATATACATTTCTTTAAATTATACTTCTCTAATTTGAGGATCAAATATGCTACATAATTGTTATATGACTTATTATACATATTTGTTTTGGGCCAACACTGAAATTAATCCAGTACTTGAAACATCATTGTAGGTCTGTCTGTGCATGGATAATACATTAAAGAGAAGTGTTATTACGCCTGATTGCTGGACAATTAAGGATATTAACATTATCTGTGATAATAGTAGAATTACCTTATTATTCAATACCTTATCATCTGAGAATATTTATTTATTTTGTTTAGTGCGAAAGTGTAATCTCATCTGACAAAATATATTTATCACCACTATTTAACACATGTCTGGTCATTGGAAATATCAAAAAACAATCATTAATTGTATCTGTAAACATCTGGTCATTAAATTCAAAGTTCATCTTGGATGGAAGGGACATGTCCTCCTCTCTTTATGACACAGAGTGTCTGGTGTCTAAAGGCATCCTGATACTGTAGATTAGCACTGAGGTGCTGATTGGCTCAAACTCTTCTTCATCAGAGCGCCATATTTCAACCCCCCCAATTGCTCTGCTTTTATGTGGCTCATTCAGTGAGCACTGTAGTTGATCCCCCAGTGAAATGGAGGGTCATCTGCCTGCATTCCTTCTGCTATCTGCTTGAGAGCAGTGCAACTGCGTATTCCAAGTGGCGCATCCAGGTGTCCCCCCCGTGATGGGAGACGTTAGGAAGACATCTGCTCCTCCAAGAAACAAGGAACCTTGTATTATAGAAGCCTCTGAAGCCCTCGCTCGTCCTGCAGGGTTGTCTGCTTGAGCCCACCGAGCAGAAAGGTGAAGAGAAGAACCCCCTCTCAGCAGAAAGATGAAGAGAAGAACCCCCTCTCAGCAGAAAGGTGAAGAGAAGAACCCATCTCCTCAGAAAGTTGAAGATTAGCATCCTCTTATCTCGAACGACCTCGTGCTTCCTTGCACGTGGCTGGGGGTGTCCTCTGCAGCCGGAGAGTGTGACCCTTTCTCTCTGACCCTTGGCCTTGAGAGCTGTCCTAGTTATTGGGATAACAACTGATAGGGATGTTTTCCTGAGTGAAGACAACTCAAGGTAATGGATTAGCACATTATCGTTTAATTACAAAAATAGGATAGGCCCCTCAGAATTATTTGGGAGCCTTCCTGACACATGCACATGCATAAATTGAAGGTTTGTGTTAGTCATTTAACATGCAAGAATCATATACTCATCAGTCCAAATCAGAGAAATGTTATTTTAAGTTAAAGGTGAGCTTGTCCCTGTGGATATAACCCCTTCTCAATGATTCTAAATGTTATATTAATTCACCATTTACCTTTTGATAAAATATTAGTTTATCGGAAATACATTGTCTCTTCCATAAAACATAGGTTTGAGAAATAAATGTTCCAATATGAAATCAATTACTCAATATAATTGACTCTTCCCTACCTTTTCTTACATATGTCACATATGAAATAATAACTCAGGAGTCTATTTAAGCATGGTATAGTTTATAATGAATCGAGAAGACTCAGTATCACCTGTGTGCAGCTTACAAAAAACATATTATGCAGGAAATGTATACCTTTGTTGAAAAACAAAGCATATCTGATTTGGAAGAAAAAGCTTCATCCCCCTTAACATCTGAGTTACTACTGATGGCAGACTCAATGTTGTCTGTTCTGTTTGTGCCAGCTATTAAGGACAAAGCCGGTAAAATGGGAAGCCTAGATAACTATAGGCCCTTAGCATTAGCCAGCATATTGTCAAAAGTCCTAGAAAGAATTCTGCTGGACAGATTAGATGACTTTATTAACACAACAGATAACCAGTTTGGCTTTAAGGCTAAACATGACACTGACTTGTGTATATACGCCTTAAAGGAAATTGTCAACAAATACAGAGATAACAACTCATCAGTTCTTATGTGTTTCATTGATGCTTCTAAAGCCTTTGATCGTGTTAATCATAGGAAGTTATTTGTCAAACTGAGTCAAAGAGGGGTGCCCAAATACATTGTGAGAATTCTGGTCTACTGGTATGGCCACCAGATTATGCAAGTCAAATGGGGCAATAGGGTCTCAGCCCCATTTGGGGTTAGCAATGGTGTCAGACAAGGTGGAATTATGTCCCCAGTTCTTTTTAACCTTTATATTGATGATCTGTCCAAGCGACTGAGAGCCTGTAATACTGGATGCATGATTGATAGTACTCTAGTGAACCATATTATGTATGCAGATGATGTTAGTGTGCTGAGTCCATCTAGCGCTGGTCTTCAGCAGCTTCTTTCTGTTTGTTCTGTGTATGGTGTGGAACATGACATCAAATACAACGCCAGTAAGAGTGCTGTCATTATCTTTTAGAACCAAAGAGGATAAATGTCTTAAATTTCCTGATTTTAAATTGTCTGATATTAATGTTAGTGTCTGTAATAAGTAAAAATATCTTGGACACTTTATTACAGAACAAATGACAGATGATGAAGATATGTATAGGCAATGCTGCATGATGTATGCACAAGCAAACATTCTCCTACGTAAGTTTAGTGCATGTACAGATGGAGTGAAGATGTCTCTGTTCAGAGCATATTGTACACCACTCTAGAATGCACATTTGTGGTCGAACTACAGAAAAGCAAGTTCACGGAAACTTCAAGTAGCTTATAATGATGCCATGAGAATATTGCTGAAGAGACCTCGATGGTCTAGTGCAAGTGAAAAGTTTGTGGCTGCAGGGGTCAATACTCTACAAGCTGTTTTTAAGAAATGTCATGTAAATGTATTTGCCGGCTTAATGACTCTGATAATGAAATCCTCTTGGCCTTATCGAACATAAGGTTTAGTACACGCTACCAATCGCAGCTGTGGAGACATTGGTATAGTTGTGTCTTTGTAGGACACTGATTTAAATTATTCTTAAACTATGAATTCTTTTTATGCTGTGTATGTAATTTATTATATGTAATTCCTTGTATTTTATCTATGTAATGTATTGTCTTTTACCTGGACCCTGAGTCTGTAATAAAGTTTTCATTCATTCATTCATAGCATGAATGAGAGTGGGTGAACAAAATCAACCTTACATTTGAAAACAGGTTTGCATTCCTCCACGTAAGGTGACGTTATCATTGGAAACAATAAAAGCTAATTGTTTTTCGATGTAGAATCTATAAATTGAATCGTTAGAGCAGAACAGAATGGTTGTATTGTAGCCTGAGTTTCGTGCAGCCTCCATATAATGTGAATACATGTAGAACTAGACATAAAGAGGCCCCTGACATTAGGCCTATTTTATCAAAAGTAGGGGCTTTTAACAGCTTGCCAACGTACAGGCATCCTCTGCATAGCAGTATGAATAGCCTTAAAAAAAAAAAAACCCACTCTGTGGTAACGAGAGTCATGTATCTGAACCAAATGCCCTAAGTGAAGCCGTTAGTCTCATATGACTGACCCAAGGGTTGGTGCTGGTGTGACAGGGAGGCTTCCAAGTGTTCAAAGCAGAGGTCAAGCTTTCAGTTCATGGCTCGGTGGGGGGAGCGGACCCACAGTATCAACGGCTGTAATGTTCAGTTTGAGGAGTGTCATTCTCTCTGGGAGCATTTCATGTAGAGCAGCCATAGCATCTCTGTGACTGCACTCAGCCGGACCTTAGCAGGGCAGAACTGGGTGACTTTTAGTGAAGCCGTCCAAGGCCATAGCCAAAATGGAACCACGTACTAACAAAAGGGACACAAGGTCATCATATCTCTCTTTACCTTTGGCCTAATTGTAAAACAAATTAGTGGAAGAAATGTGGAACACTAATCCATCATCATGTGAAATTTAGAGTTAATTTAATAATTATTTATGGGTTGAAGTGAAATTAACATTAACATTATAACTAAAGTCAGTCAAAATTGGACGTGCACGCATCAGAATCAAAGCAATACACCATTTCCCCAGCTCTGTAATGAAAAGGATAACAAGAATACTGTAGGTACATTACGGGAGTGTTAAAACACCCAAACATGCACATGTATCTTATTCTAGTAGAGATTAGAGGACAGGTCTAATGTTGTGAACAAAACTATCAAGTCAAAGTTATTTTATAATTGTAATTTATCTAATACATTTAATTTAATAATTAATCTTAAATTACTAATAACTGTAAAGAAGGCAACAATTTACAGATGAAGCACTTAATTTTGGACTCCAGCTTACCTGTTCCTGCCTACTACCAGTTTCGAGGAAGGTCAAGCCCTCCCACTATTTTCCAAGAGGGCGTTGCCAGATTTTCAATTTCAGGCTTTCAATGATCCATTGCAGCTGGCTTCATTATAATTACGTGTATTTCTAACGGGGGCGGTCTCAAGTCAAGCTGGAGGCTTTCCCTTGAGCGAGGGCAGACCACTTACCAATCACTGCCCTTGCGTTTCAAACTGTCCGAAATTAAGTGCTTCATCTGTACAACGTGGATAAGGTGAATACTTATCCAAAGTGTGTGTGTGTGTGTGTGTGTGTGTGTGTGTGTGTGTGTGTGTGTGTATGTGTACAGCTTGTCTGCCCAAGGTTAAAACATTTGGGGCAGCAGTGAGAATGTTATGAGAAACAATGTGTTGCTCAGACTGAACTCGAAGGAAGCTAGACTGGAATTTTTTAATAAATCAAAACACTTGTACATTAATTAAATACATTTGACATTCAACTTGAGCTGGCTTTAATACTTTCTTTATGGTATTTTTTTTAATTGGGCTCAAGTAGAACCTTTACACGGATTTGGCTTGCAACACAGTGATACTGATCTCTGTCTATTAGGATTTGGAAGTCTCATGATTTATTGTGTGGGCCTGTGAATGAGAGGCCATTGGAAAACAGCATCTATTTTTGTTTAACTGTAATTACTTATTTTAAAGAGATTGCAACATTACACTTTTTAAAGAATTGCTCAATTCATTTAACACATTTATTATGCACACAATAAAAACTTCAACAAATATATTGATCCTGGCTTAACCAGCGACCTTTACTCTTTTGTTCATAAGCTCGGTTTCAGAAAACTTGTTAGTAGTTTAACAACTATTAGAATTTTAGTAATGTCTATGGAGACCAATTGGTTGACACAATAAATAATTTGAAGCAGTTTAATAAAGAATGGTAAACTATATTTAAAACTGTTTTCTTTCTTCTTTTTTTTTTTTTCAACTGGAACTGTTTGTTTTTTTTCCTGTTTTTTTTTTCTTCAAATTGAACTTCAACTTATATTAATTATCTGAATCCAGTGGCCAGTTGGAATAGATAATCAACAAAGTTTCCATTTTGCAGCAACAGCGCAAAAGGTTTCAACAATAATTCGTATTATGTCTGAGTCTAGTTCTGTCTTATCTGCTTTGTTTCGGAATGTGTTCAATACATTACGTTTTTTTTCCATTATCACCATACAATACATAGATTTAACAATAAATGAAACAAATAATACAACATTGACCTAATTGAGCAGACATATTTTGCCACCCTGACCTCCTCAGGCAGGTATTTACGACCAGCAGTGATGCCTCTGGGGGTCTTAGGGTATAAGACGGGGCATGGGGTTTATACAAGGTTGAAAGATATCTTAACATACCAGCAATACAATTTAAGAATGTATTCTTAAAGCAATATAATCTTATTTTCTTCTTACACCTACAGCGCACACCCTGAACAGTGTGCTTCTTGTTTACATTTTTCCTCTGCACACTCAGAGGCAGGACATAAAAACACTGTTTTGCTATTTATTTTCATTTTGCAGCACATTTATACCACCAGAATTTTGCTTTACATCTTTACATTATTTATTTTTCTCAAGTCATTTACTTTTGGTGAGTTAACTAAAGTCTAGTTCATTTTACCCTGGCTATGGACTGATTCATTATTAGTTGTTATAAAACATACACAAGACGGTGGGTAGACAAACCAATATAGACCCCCCATGCAAACAATTAGACAAACAAACATGAACTCGTAATAAACACCAGCGTGACAGCAAAGTTCATCCAGCTCAATTTAGTCCGAATTAAGAGGTTTCAGAGGGGGTAGGGAATTATCAGTGGGGCGCCTTGACTCGCGCGTCCACCCTTGTATACAAGTACTCAGATCGTGCCTGAAAGCCGTCCAAAAGCAATAACTAGCTTATCCTCTTGCGACTACTCCATTAGTGGCGCTATGAACCCCCGACCAGGAGCGCATAGACTTTTTTTCTCTACCCTTTCTCTCCAACAACAGCCCAGTTAACTGTAGTCCTACTCGACCAGCCTATACACTCGCTATCGGGTTCATCATAACGATGAAACACAGTTTTGTTCTACACTTGCTTGCCACTACCCACC
>CALSBZ010040520.1:25616-38688 GCA_943591055.1 Gobionotothen gibberifrons
GTGTGTGTGTGTGTGTGTGTGTGTGTGTGTGTGTGTGTCGATGGAAACAAGTCGAATGCGGTTTGAATATGAATATGTGTGGAGCTTTGAAAGCACCTGAGACACCTGGGTCTGCACAGATTTCCAGATAAGAGCGGAGCGGGAGGTCAGGTTAAGACTTGCATTCAACTCAAAGTATTTGAAGCAGTCTCTGACATGCTGGGTCTGTGTGCGTCAGCATGGATTGCAAAAGAAAAAGCCCCCACCAGTGCAATAAAATGTACTACTTCAATACCTTTTTTGGCATTTTTTCAGTGGTAAAGTCTAGTTTGACAGAAATTAAAAGTGCATTTTGTCTCTGGGACACTACAGGATTAAGGTCAAATTGCTGTTTTTGTCAATGGAGTCTGATGTATTTAAAGAGAGTGATTTAACTTCAGTTCCCCTTCAGAAAGAGCTGTCTGTAGAGACACTAAATACTGATATACACCTGAACATCAGCAGGGGAGGACTCTTTGAAGTAGAGACACTACATACTGATATACACCTGAACATCAGCAGGAGAGGACTCTTTAAAGTAGAGACACTACATACTGATATACACCTGAACATCATCAGGAGAGGACTCTTTAAAGTAGAGACACTACATACTGATAAACACCTGAACATCAGCAGGAGAGGACTCTTTAAAGTAGAGACACTACATACTGATATACACCTGAACATCAGCAGGAGAGGACTCTTTAAAGTAGAGACACTACATACTGATATACACCTGAACGTCAACAGGAGAGGACTCTTTAAAGTAGAGACACTACACACTGATATACGCCTGAACATGAGAAGAATGTGTCCTATTCAAGGTCATATCACTCTCTTCTAAGATACCAGACTCCATTGACAAAAGCAGTCATTTTAGCTTGGACAATATAGGACTTGCTTGTCTCCTGTTTCTTTTATCAGTTAGTTTATTGTGTTATAGTGGGACTTTATTGAATACAAACTAACATGTTAAATCACACAAGTCCCACAGTAACACAAAATAACCAACAAATCGAAGCAGCCGTATTCCGAGCAACTCCCATATTCTGAAAGGTTAAATTACTCTTTTTGTCAATGGGCTTTTCTGGCAGCAAGGTTAAGCAATTTAAATATTTTGAATATAGGTTTTTAGGTGTCTAAAATAAATCAACAGCAGAACATAGCTTAGCTTCCTGCTGATGTCTGTTTCTATGAATCTACTGAAGTACCTAATCTAAACACATTTAAAAACATCGCTTTAAGGCTTCAGAGAAGTAAAGCACATGTATCCCAAAGGAAGAAACTCCAAGATGCAAATTCAGTCAGCATTTTGAATATCTCTATATTAATAATAATATTTTCCTTCATGGGAAAAGCGTATCTGTTCATCAGCAGCCAAGCTGATTGCTGAAGTGTGTGTGTGTGTGTGTGTGTGTGTGTGTGTGTGTGTGTCCGCTCTCAGCCTGCAATTGTCAGACTTTAACACTCTTCATGTGGAGAGGATGAATAAAACATGTCCGCTCTCTCATCATCAGATCAATGAGGGGAGAAATATGCAGCTCATCAGAGGGGATGTTTACTCAAGAATTTGAATAAGTACAATTTTGTGGTACTTCTATTTTACTCTAGGATTTCCATTGTATGTTACTTGCTACCCTTTACTCCACTACATTTATCTCACGGCTTTAGTTGCTATGCCGATTCTTCTCATTAACACAACATATTTGTAACGTTATTTAAATAATCCTGTACTCAACCAGCTGCGGCATTAAACAGAAGAACACTAACACACATTTAAATATGTTTTACAAAGTCCTAAAACCTAATCCCCCGGCATTTCGGATCACGATTAAGGTACATTTAGATTGCCTGTGACAGAGTTCTACACTCTGGTACGAGTACTTGTACTTAATGCACTGCTCTTTACTTTTAATAGAGTATTTGTCTTATTATACTTTACTGTACTCAGTTTCTTACATATTTATACGTGGTAGGGCTGCTCAATGAATCGTATTTTAATCGCAATTACGATTATGGCTTGCAACGATTATGAACACAACGTAATCTAAATAAAATTATTATTTTTGTATTATTATTAATATATATATATTTTTTTTTAGTTATACTTCAAGTTCAGGGTAATCAACTGTTAAAAACAAACTGTTCACAATTTTTTTCTCAATAAATTGATGTTTTCAAAGTAAACGGATAATTGTTTTGAATAATCGTGATATTGTCGAGCAGCCCTAATATGTGGTGTGAATATTGTCTTTATTTAAACTAGCCTTTAAAACAGATGCACCATTTCCACCAAAGCAAATTCCTCGTACGAGTAAACACACTTGGTAATAAAAGCAATTATAATTCTGACTTTTTGTACCCCGGTCCCCCTGATGTAGGTCTACAGGTGTCTCTGTGTCTCTGTATATCATGTAGTAGATGATTTCCACACCTGCACCCCCCTCCCCCCTCCCTCCCTCCCTCCCTCCCTGCAGACCGGTAGCAGCCGATGACATAATCCAGGAAACAGGGAGCTGAGAGCAGCAGAGAAACTTAAAAGGGGGAAAAGTTTTCCAGCAGCACAGAGAGAGGGGCCGATTATTACCATTTTTGGGCACACACACGCTCCCATGCAAGCCCAACCCAACAAACCACAGCGCACTCAGATTCCTCACAGTGGAGGGAGGAAAAGAGAGTCGAAGAAGTAACACCCCTTCTCCAAACAGGCCATTCATACTCTCCTGACGGCGCAGGGAAGAGAGCCGCAGCTGGAGGGGATTCTTTAACGAACCCTTTATCGTGGAGTTAAACCAGGTTATGGAGCTCAGGTTCATCCAACAAGTGAAGAAGGTTTTAAAACAGGAATCAAGTAACTACGACCAGTGTTGGAAGAAGTATTTACTTCTCTGCAACATTTAGCTTATTGTATTTTTGTATTGACATGTATATTCGTCACTTCTCCTGCATTACTTGCACATTAGTCTTGCAAAATGATCTTGCACTATTTTCTACTCTGTTTTTTTGTTATATATATTCATGTTGCATTGCTGAATGAACCTGGGAGGTTTTTCATTGCCATATCTACACTGTCTGTAGCTACTGTGCATAGGACAAGAGAGCCTTTGAATCCTGAACCTTGAAGTATCCAGATGCTTTACTTGAGTAAAAGTACCAATATATTATTGTCAAAATACTTCATTAGAAGTATTGCACCTAATGAGAAAATAAAAAGACTGGAAAATGAACAAACGTAAAATAGACACATCTCAAAATAGAAAATAAAAAATAAATTCATGTTGACAGTGATAACGTGGAGTAGAAGTATAAATGAGCAACACATGGATATATTCAAAGTACAGTACTTGAGTAAATGTACTTAGGTACTTTACACCACTGGAATAAAGTAACTACTACACTTTGGCTATAGTCACCAATATATGCACCAAACTTAAAATCCGCGCGTAAAATCCCCAAACAGCTTAATTAGGGGACGCAAAATGAGTCATAGGGGGGTTAGCCCCTTACACACACACACACACACACACACACTTAAGCGTGGTCTAATCCACGTCGCATCATCAGATGACAGGAGGGCAGTGAAGCGCGTGGCTGACATCTGTTGCTCTGGAAAGGTGGGCGTCATGTCCAGTTTTTAATCATTTTCCTGCCCCCCCCCCCTCCTCCTCCCCTACACGACCCCTACAGCAGGAGTCTTCAAACTGAGTGTTTTTAGAGATGTGAAGGGATGAAAAGTTTTGAAGCACAACCAGAAACCAGCACAGGTGACCAGCAAAGCCTTAATTCGGTTTATAATTAAAGCTAACAGTGCGTAAAGCACATCTAATTAACGTTGATGCTTATTATGATCATCAGAGGTGGGAAGTAACTAAGTAGATTTACTCAAGTACTGTACTTTGTGAGGTACTTGTACTGAGTATTCTTTTTTCTTTTTGTGTACTTCTACTCCACTAGTTCAGAGTTAAATGGTATACTTTTACTCCACTACATGTATTAATATATCTAGTTACTTCACAGATGTGGATGAGTGATGTGAAATATAATCATGAGTTAAATCAGACTTTAGTTCCACCTGGAGTAAATCCACAAGCTACCCTGCAGTATACAAAGTCATTAAAACTAGCTGCACCTTTACCAGCTTTGAGAACACTTTAAAGATCAATCATTATAAAACATATCATATATATTATTCTGAAATTGATCAATCTGCACAATGACTACTTTCACTGTCGCTACTTTAACTATATTTTGATACTTTTGTACTTTTACTTGAGTAACATTTTGATTGCAGGACTTTTATTGTAACAGAGTATTCCTTCACTCTGATACTTCTACTTTTACTCAAATACTAAATCTGAGTACTTCCACTTTTACGCAAGTACAAGATCTGAGTACTTCTCCCACCTCTGATGATCATCCTCCTCCAGATCTCCCCCCTCATTTCCGCACCTTTACTCCTGAAAAAGGCTTCGGACTCGGAGTCTCACCTTTCTCTGCTGTTTCTCCCATGCAGGGTCCAGGAGCATATCCCGATCCCAGTCATCCTCCTGGTGCATGTAGGCAATCTCCCCATCGCCATCGTACTGGTCCTGGTCCTGATCCATGTTATACATTTATACTGGTTTTTGTATCTCGATGCTGGGTTTTTTCTTCCTGCAGCTCGGCTCCGCCACGCATTCAGAGTCGGTTTATGGATGAAATTAACGGTCCTCCCTCGGCTTCTTCTTCCTCTCTTTCTGTCTGTCTCACCCTCCCTCTTTCTCTCTTTCTCCCCGCGAACTCTGCCTATTTTCTCTCTCTTCTCTGCGGTAGTTTTTCAGCAGCTCTCCGCGGAAGGCGAGGAGCGACAGACGCAAAAAACTTCTGCTTCAGACAAAATTGAATCGATAGCCGACCGAGCGCTGTGATTGGACGCCTCGGGGAGCACATGACCCGCCTCCTGGGAGCTGATTGGCTGTTTTGGTTGTCAGTCCTGAGGCTTTATATCCAAGGTTGACTGCATGTTGTTGGTCTGAGGTATGACTGTCGAGTAGTGTAATTAGGATAAAACACATGTAGCGCGTTACTTCCGGAAACTTTCCAGGAACTTTTTAATATTTTAGTTTAAAGAGGGCTGACAAAGCTTTATATCATATATTAATATTAATATTAGGTGTTTTTATAATTTATTTCATGTTTTATTTTTTGATAATGTTGCTACTTCACGTCACCAGTGCCTAATGTTGGGCTATAAAAGAACTACAGCACGGTCACATGACTTCTAGTCACCATCGCTAAGCTAAAGGCGGCTAATGTTGGGCTATAAAGGAACTACAGCACGGTCACATGACTTCACGAGACCACCGCTAAGCTAAAGGCGGCTAATGTTGGGCGTGATGACGTTTACTTGACTAATTTAGACACTTGTTAGCAAACGCTGTTTTTAAATTCACCAGTGGGGTATTTACTGACATATTTATATCGTAGAATAAAAATCTTCAGCTTGTGTTAACCACAGACCTTATTTCAGGCTAAAAACCAAAAACACATTCAGAAAACCATTGACCTCCAGACCATGGAACAGAAAGTGATGCAATGTTGACTCTATAGAGGGATATTCACTCTTGTTTAAGTAATACTTCACGAACAAAATGATCATTTGTATATAAACTATGCTAATCATATACTGATGGCCTGAATTATTGAAGCAAACCGTGAATGAAGAATCCTAAAAATGAAAAATTCTTCATAAATTAGAGGAAATAGTTTCCCCATTTAACAGCAAGAATGTATCTGGTTCCATGCTCACTTCTTCACATTATGAATGTCCCCTGGAACCGGTGTAAAGAGGATTCCAACAAATATTAGTTTTAGAAGGTGACCCTGGCTTTAAATATTTTGGCACGTCCACGTTACAGACTCCTGGTCATTGAGAAAAGAAAGGTGAGTCAGAAAGAGGCTCCTGTAAACACCAGAGGGAAGTCCAGGTCTGTCTGCCTTGTAAGGTAAACCAACGCTCTCCCTTTCCTGTCTCACACACACACACACAACACACACAACACACACACACACACACACACACACACACACTCTCTCTCTCTCTCTCTCTCTCTCACACACACACACACATGCACGGGATTGCCCCGGCAGTCAGGAGAAAGTGGAGCACTCTTCCATATATGGACAAACTTCCAAGGGTGAATGTTTGGGAACGTGATGTCACCGGTGCTGGTGAGGAAACTGAACCACAGAACAAAACCAAAAGTAGCTGACTGCAGCTCGTTAGTCACAGGGATAATTACACGCTTTTTTCCAATAGCTAATTAACTTACAGGTATTTAACAGAAAAAAATGACATTCATTCCATTCAAATTAAACTATTGGATTCATACAATGTTCATTATCCATGGTAGATTTATAACTCCATTTCATTATGGTGTCTTTAATAAATGGATGATTTAATTGTTAAAAGTGGATTTGCAAAATGCATTTGAAACAGCAGCTGTGTGAGCCTGTAAGAATAGTGAGCTTTAAGCTAAATGCTAATGTCAGTATGCTAATGTACTCACAATGAAGAACTATCAAAGTCTTCTAGTAATAAAGTATTTAGAAATTCGACAAAACATGACAAAAAAAGTATTAACGGTAGAGTATTATCTCACCAACATTTGTATTTACCAGGCCTACAGCTAGCGGCTGTAAGGCTACTTACTGTATGGCGCATTTCCACTGCAGGGCCTCGCACGGCTTAGTACGGTATAGTTAGGCCTTGGTAGGCCAGGCTCACTTTATGCAGTGTTTCCATTACAGTGTAGGCGGAGCCGTGACGTCATCTTCAATGTGAAACACAAAACCAACATCAGCCGTTAGCTGTTAGCACTCAGAGCTCACAGCTCCTCATATCTGTTCAGAAACTAGACAGAAGTTAAACAAGTACAAACCACAGACTGTCTGTGTCATGGCGAATACAGTCGCTGGTTTATTTCAATCAATCAATCAATCAATGTTTATTTATATAGCCCAATATCACAAATGTTACATTTGTCTCAGTGGTCTTCACAGTTTGTACAGAATATCAGTATGACAATACGACACCCTCTGTCCTTAGACCCTCTGTCCTCAGACCCTCTATCCTTAGACCCTCACATCGTACAAGGAAACACTTCCAGAGAAAACCCACAGTTTAAAGGGGAACATGGGAGAAACCTCAGGGAGAGCAACAGAGGAGGGATCCCTCTCCCAGGACGGACAGACGTGCAATAGATGCCGTGTGTAAATTAAAAAGATAATACATTTACAACATAGGTAGACCAAATGTTTGGAAATGCATGTGTGTATAATAGGAAGATGAATCCACGAGGACATCCATCTAGGACTTATGATCCAGGACCACAGCAACAGCCACGACTCAAGATCTCCGGATCCCGGCGTATATAGACACCAAAAAGAAAGACATTTGGGGGAAGCTGGGTTAATCGGAACATGAGAGTACACAGGTACAGACAGAGAGAAGGAAGAAGTAAGATGTCCCCCGACAAACTAAGCCTATATCAGCAAAACTAGGGGCTGAATCTAATCAGCCCTAACTATAAGCTTTATCAAAAAGGAAGGTCTTAAGCGCACTCTTAAAAACGGATAGGCAGTCTGCCGCCCGAACACAAACTGGAAGCTGATTCCACAAATGTGGAGCTTGATAAGAAAAGGCTCTGGCTCCCATTGTACTTTTAGAGACTCTAGGAACAACCAACAACCCTGCGTTCTTGGAACGCAATGCCCTAGTAGGACAGTAGGGTATAATGAGTTCTTTATGGTAAGATGGCGCCTGCCCATTAAGGGCTTTGCAGGCGAGAAGAAGAACTTTAAATTCTATCCTGTGTTCTATAGGGAGCCAGTGTAAGGCAGCCAGAACAGGAGTAATGTGGTCCCTTCTCCTAACTCTAGTTAGTACACGAGCTGCAGCATTTTGAATCAGCTGAAGCGACTTAACTGACTTCTTGGTACACCCTGAAAAAACGTATTTATGTCTGTAGGCCGTTGTTGTGAGTGTGGACGGTCGGAGCATATACTGGGTTAGCTTAGCCGATCTCCATTCAGAAAACACGCATTTTAAAAGGTGTTTCCCCTCCCGTCTGTCTGCAGACTTGTCAAAGCATTAATTCATGGTTTTTACTAACCGGTATCAGTATGTTGTTACTTCGGCATCATTTTGAAACGTGTATTACAATTAAATCACGGTCAAATATGTTCATGTTGTTGTAGTTGCCAGCGATTCTCTCACGAGTTTAGCATACTCAGCCCGGTTGTTGGCCCGGAAAGATCCTCGATTTTGGAGGGCCAGAAAAACTTTGAAAAAGTACCCGCTAGCCGTAACTACGCCTAGTGGAAACGCAACCAAAAAAGGGCCGGTCACGCCTTTAGGCAAAAATAGTGCTTTGTCAGTAAGCTAACATGCTCACAATTATTAAATTCTGCTTTAAAATAAAACTCTGACATGTGCGTACTGTATGTAAACAACCATCATTGCGTCAAGAAAAACATTTTTTTTGCAACATTGAATATGACTAAAATATGTAGAGTAGACACTTCAGCATGCAGCTCTTTGAGGCTATTAGGCTAAGCTATTAGGTAAATGCTAATATCAGTAAGCTAACAATCATGCCATAAAAACAAATCAAAAGTTATTTCAAAAAAACCCTGAGGGAAACATGAACATCTGTACCAAATGTCATGGCAATACATACAAATATTTGATGAGATATTTGAGCCTTGAGTTCAGTGTTGGATCAGATCCATGCTATCGTGGCTAAAAAAAAGCCTTTAAATGTATCATTTATATTCTAAGTGCTAATGAGTTTTTCCATTCTGTCATTTTAAAACCCTAAAAAAAAAAACTCGATCCGACCCATAAAGCAGGAACTTGAAATTGGCCAGCTGACAAAGACTGCAAATGCTGGCTTATTAAATCGCATCAATTAACTCATTATAATTAGCCACTGAAATGGGTGTAATTATTCTGGTGGCACACTCCAGGCAGCACAGTGTGGTACGAGTTCAATTCAACATCGCACCATTCAGCAGAATCCCAGAATACTCTCAGAGGAGTCAGTGGAGAAAGTCGGGTCATGTGAAGAGCCGGTACATCGGGCCCGGTCTGGAAACTTACCAAAGTATTCCAGTCATGTCGGAAGGGGGAATTCTTAAATAGTTGTTAAAGCTGAGCCATGTATGGGATGCTGAGCAGAACGACCAGGAAAAAGCAGCGGAGTTGTACATGTGTTTGGGTTTGTGGTTAAACACCATCAGAGGCCAAAGGGAGGAATGCGATGAGAGTTTTCCTACGTTATGATGCAGCAAAGGGTAAAAGCTGGGTCTATATGATCCGACTAAAATACATCTTAAAAGAACAGTTCACCACAATATTATCATTTGTGCATCAGCTACTCTTCAAGAGTTACCGTGAATTGCTGAAAAATGCCTCCACAGTGAATGAAAAATCCTAAAAAATAAGAAAATTGTTGATGAATTTAAAGTGATTTGCAAAAATGTATCATCCTTACTTCATACATTTGACCCTTTTCCACTAAAACCTCACTAGATAAAACATAACTTCATAAACAACCTCATGCTTGCACACACGTTCTATTAAATAACATTACATTTCTGGGGAAGAAAAGTATAATTCACTTTAGTATTAATAGCTAAATCTATGCAAAACATTAAGGTACAGTAAAAACAATGCAAGCAAAGTACATTTTAAAAGTAATTATGGCTGATCAAATGTGTGATATATATACGGAAGGTATTTAACGTACATTGTTAGTGTCCAAAGGGTTTTAAATAATGTGTTTGGCTTCATGAATTAAAGCCATTTGATTTGAGTAACATACAAATGATCATTTTGTGAAGTGAATAAAGCGACAAAGGGGACTAACTGGGGGACAGCTGTTTTTCAACCATACGTGTGCATTAATAGGTATGTAAAATACTTGTAACTGAAATCTTATGTAACTCAGACGGTGCGTTTGCTTCCCCTGCTCCTCTGGTGGAAGTCCTTGAGTCTTGCGGTTGTTCTGAGTCTGACCTACAGAGAGTGGAAGGGCGTCGCTGCAGAAAACACACAGTTAACCTTCCCTGAATAAATACAGATAAAAGAAAGCCTATTGTGCTGCTGGAAGCCTGGGGTTTGATTCTGTTGAAATGGGACAAGTAGAGCATGCAGTACTCAAGCTGTTTGATAACTATACAATACATGTGATTTTCGCTTTTAATTCAGATTTATTGTACATATACGTCCGGCAGTGGCTCAGTCAGTAGGGGCTTGGACTGGGAGCTGTAGGGTCGCCGGTTCAAGTCCCCGACCAGACCTAAAAATATGGAGTGTGGACTGCTACTTGGAGAGGTCCCAGTTCACCTCTTGTCCTGCCGTGGTGCCCTTGAGCAAGGCACTGGACACCCCCCTTCCCCCCCTCACTCCCATTGCTCCCCGGGCGCTGTACAATAGCTGCCCACTGCTCCTAGTGCTAGACTCCTGGTACTAGGATGGGTTCAAAGCAGGGAACACATGTCACTGTGGGTGCTGTGTGCTCTTTACTGTATTTTTGTACCTAATATTTATGTAATATTTCGTACATATGAATCATAGTATTTTTTCATAATTTACGGTATTTGTGTCAGATTGTGGTCTTTCTTTCTTGAACATATTATTTGAAGTATTTTTTTTCTTATTCCAATCTTTACCAAAGCTAATTGGTTAAGCTAAGCAACAAATAATGTCTGATTATTTGTAAAAAAATCAACCCTTTAGACCCCCCATGTGTCAAACTCAAGGCCCGGGGGCCAAATCAGGCCCGCGGTGGATTTAATTTCGGCCCGCAGGATAATTTCTAATTCCTATTAGATCTGGCCCGCCGGTATATTGCACGCACACCTTCACTCCATCCTGAGGGTCTCCTCAGCTCAGAGCCTGACCCCAAACATTGATGACCTTGCACCCAAGATGAGATGCCAAGTATCTGAACTAGCATCACAGCAGCTAACTGAGTTTACATGGATGTTTCCTTCTGCACTTTCTTTCTCACGACAACAGGGCATGTTTGTTTTTCTCTTTGAGGGAAATAGTTTTGTTGAAGCTGTTGTTGGCCTGTGGGAAAATGTAATCATAAGAAATGACTCAGGAAAAGCTGCAGATAGAGCTATGAGAAATGAATGCAACTGATTATTTAATGTTTAATGTTGTTTTTATAGGCAATAATTTAAGCTTTGTTAGTTCCAGGTTTAATATGTGCAATAAGTTCATTTCAATAAGTTCTGCAATAAACATTGAACCAGTCCGGCCCTCCACTAGAACCCATTTTTTATTTTGGCCCACTGTGTATTTGAGTTTGACACCCCTGCCTTAGTACATCTATGATTGGCGTTGCAGGCGTCACGGCAGCCTGTATAATCAATAACCCGACACACTCCAGTCTCAATGCAAACAGCCTTACAGCACACACACTCTGCCTCTTTGGATACAAACTATAATATCACTCGCACCGGGGGGAGCATGGGGTTAAATGAAGGGTGTCTACTTCCTGCAGATAAGTGACGGCCACACTCAGGAAATTCTTTTTGACAAGAGCGCAGAACAAACAGCCTGATAACCTCGACTGGGCCCTCAGATGAACCACGACACACTGTGAGAGGGGGAGTGTGAGGAGTGTGTGAGTATGAAGAGTGTGTGAGTATGAAGAGTGTGTGAGTATGAAGGGTGTGAGGAGAGTAAGGAGTTTGGGGATTGTGAGCAGTGTGTAGAGTGTCAGGAGAGTGAGGAGTGTGAGGAGTATGAGGAGTGTCTCTTTGTAATCTCTTCCAGTAACCTCTGTTCACTTTGCGGTCTGCAGACGAGACTCAGCAGCTTCCCGTCTCCTCTTGATGACCTCATATGTGTTTGACGGACAATCGTGTCTCAGTTTGGGGAATGGGTCGTCGGACAGATTATCTGTGGAGGAGACACACTCCGCTCGGCATCAGCCAAACGGCTCGCTGCACCCGCACTGCGAGGGGGACCCAAGTTCCCATCAGCAAAAACACGTGGGTTTGCTATCCTGGCTCCTAAATGGTGGAATGAGCTCCCCATTGACATCAGGACAGCAGAAAGCTTACACATCTTCCGGAGCAGACTGAAAACTCATCTCTTTCGACTCCACTTCGAGCGATAGAATTACTAACAAAGCACTTATATACTAACAAAGGACTGGCTTATCTAAAGCAAGTTGAGTAGCACTTGAAATGTTTTAGCTCTATGAAACCTGATGTACTTATATGATTCTGTTTTCTTCAAGTTTGTATCTTCTTGGTCGAATGCACTTACTGTAAGTCGCTTTGGATAAAAGCGTCAGCTAAATGCAATGTAATGATATTTAATGAGACACTCGCACATGTATGAATATTACCCTCGTGATGCACCACACGCGCTGCGTTACGGCTCAGAAGCGTCCCAGAAGCGTCCCAGACGTGTCCCAGACGCGTCCCAGAAGCGGCTCGGCGCAGGGCTCCTCTAAAATTAGGATGAATCCTATTTTTGTCGCGGCGCAGCCGTAAGGTAATGTCGGGCAGGCAGGAAGTGGAACGTTCAGACCATATATAGCATATATACACACACACACAAACTCATTTTGCAGCCCCTATCCCTCCAGTCTTTCAAGTAGGAGGAGAAATGCCAGCGTTCTCCTCCGGTTTACAGGCACTGTGTACATTATATATATAGAATAATTATGATGATTTTACCACTAAAATACAGCAACACATCTTTGATTCATGTCGTTTATAACTGGGATATTATAATTATTATTAACTTTGTCTGTACAAAGTAGCCTGCCCAGGAAATATGCCCAAATCAACAAAAACTGCGAGCAGACAGGCAAGACGCTCCGCTTCCGTAATGCTTCTGAAACGCGCCCGGTAGGGTATGACGCCGGAGGGGGCCGGACCAAAACCGCGGCACAGCCGTTACGCGGCGCAGGCGGACCCGGTGGAATCGAGGGGTAAGACAGCATGATTATTGCACAGGTGTGCCTTAGGCTGGCCACAATAA
>CALSBZ010040521.1:157-25077 GCA_943591055.1 Gobionotothen gibberifrons
AGCAACAGAGGAGGGATCCCTCTCCCAGGACGGACAGACGTGCAATAGATGCCGTGTGTAAATTGAAAAGATAATACATTTGCAACATAGGTAGTCCAAATGTTTGGAAATGCATGTGTGTATAATAGGAAGATGAATCCACGAGGATATCCATCCAAGACTTATGATCCAGGACCACAGCAACAGGCACGACTCAAGATCGAGGGCTCGCGATCCAGGACACAGGACCGCAGCAACAGGATCATCCATGACTCCGGATCCCGGCGTATATAGACACCAAAAAGAAAGACATTTGGGGAAGCTGGGTTAATCGGAACATGAGAGTACACAGGTACAGACAGAGAGAAGGAAGAAGTAAGATGTCCCCCGACAAACTAAGCCTATATCAGCAAAACTAGGGGCTGAATCTAATCAGCCCAAACTATAAGCTTTATCAAAAAGGAAGGTCTTAAGCGCACTCTTAAAAACGGATAGGCTGTCTGCCGCCCGAACACAAACTGGAAGCTGATTCCACAAATGTGGAGCTTGATAAGAAAAGGATCTGGCTCCCATTGTACTTTTAGAGACTCTAGGAACAACCAACAACCCTGCGCTCTTGGAACGCAATGCCCTAGTAGGACAGTAGGGTATAATGAGTTCTTTAAGGTAAGATGGCGCCTGCCCATTAAGGGCTTTGTAGGCGAGAAGAAGAATTTTAAATTCTATCCTGTGTTCTATAGGGAGCCAGTGTAAGGCAGCCAGAACAGGAGTAATGTGGTCCCTTCTCCTAACTCTGGTTAGTACACGAGCTGCAGCATTTTGAATCAGCTGAAGCGACTTAACTGACTTCTTGGTGCACCCTGATAATAAGGAGTTACAATAATCCAGCCTAGAAGTAACAAATGCATGGACTAGTTTCTCTGCATCGTTTTGCGGCAAGATATGCCTGATTTTTGCAATGTTACGTAGATGGAAGTAGGCGGTCCTTGAAATTGATTTTATGTGGGCGTTAAAGGATAAATCCTGATCAAATTTATCAAACACCAAGATTCCTTACAGTCTCACTGGAGGCCAAATTAATGCCATCCATAGTTAGTATATCTTTAGATAATTTGTCTCGTAGATTCTTCGGGCCGAGTACAATAACTTCAGTTTCGGTCGTGTTTAACATCAAACCGTTTAAGGTCATCCACGTTAAGTGTAGTCCTTAAGGCAGTCTTGAATTTTATTTAGATGATTAATTTCATCAGGCTTGATTGATAAATATAGTTGAGTATCATCCGCATAACAATGACAATTTACAGAATGATTCCTTATAATATTGCCTAACGGAAGCATATATAATGTGAACAAAATAGACATGATAGTGCTTTCAGGGAAGAAAGCTCCAGAGGCTCAAACGGTTCTGAGACCAGAGCCTCGAGCACCAACGGCAGGTCCCACTGTGGGGCAGAGGCGTGCACTACTGGACGCTGCCTCCTGACCCCCTGCAAAAAGCGGCTGACTGAAGGCTGACCTGCCTCCAAATCCCTCATGGCAGGACGAAATGGCTGCTGCATACACCTTAACTGTTGAATGAGCCAGCCCCCTGTCCACCAGTATCTGTAAGTAGGTAAGAATAGAGCCCAGCGTGCACGACAGATGCTCTAGACTCTTTTCTTCACACCATCGCCGGAATCCCGCCCACTCTGGCCTGTAACAACCTGTGGTGGAATCTGCTCTTGCTGCTTGGATAGTCTGAATAACGTTATCAGACAGCCCCACCTGTCTCAGCCTGTCCCTCTCAGGAGCCAAGCCTGGAGAGGTTGGCCCAGACTGGGTAATGCCCCTATTGCATCTGCTTCCTGAGACAGCGCTCCCCAGACCTGAGGAATCGCCCAGGGCTGGCCCGCCATCATCTGTGTTACCCCCGCGTACCACCGCGCCAGGCGGCTGTCTGGGGCCACCAGGGTGCAGCGGTGGAAAGGCGTAAAGCAGCTTTCTTGGCCATGGCTCGTGTGCAAATGCGTCGACCCCCAAGGGCGGGTTGTCCCACCGAGCCAGGGAGAACCACAGGGCACAGTGGCTGTTGCGCCGATTGGCGAACAGGTCCACCTCTGCTCTCCCGAACTGAGTCCAGGCCTGCTTCACCACCTCCTGGTGAAGCCTCCACTCGTCTGGCAGGGGTCCGCCTCTTGACATGAGGTCCCCCCCCCCCGTTCTCCCATCCCGGGATGTGCAGGGCCCTTAGAGACAACACAATCTGTGAAACCCACAGCCACAGGTTCTCTGCGGTCAACAAGGCTATTGAATGGACTCTGCCCTGCCTGTTGATCTACGCCACTGTGGTGCGGTTGTCGCTCCTTACTAGCACATGTTTGCCCTGTAGTAAGGGTTTTAAGTGCTGTAGGACCAACATCACTGCTTGCAGCTCCAGGAGGTTGCTGTGCCGCGCCTCTGCCAGAGGCCAGCAACCACCCACAGCTCTCTTTAGGCACGTTCCCCCCCCATCCTGTCATTGAAGCGTCTGTGAAGACTGTGATATAGGAGGTCACCTTTCCCAGTGGAGTTCCCCTCCGCAGATTCTCTGGGGATCCGCAGAATCTGAGGTTGCTCTCTTCTGAGGGGGGGGATGGTCACCAGACGCCGTTTGTGTCTTTTGAGATCTAAACTAAGGCCGATAAACCACCTCTGCATGCGACGTGCATGCAGGAGTCCGATTGGCACTACGGAGTGAGCAGCCGTCATGAAACCCAAGATCTGCATGATGGTCAAAGCTGTCACTGTCGCGCCCTGACGCAGCCTGCAGACCGTCCGCAACAGGGACGCCTGTCTGCTTTCTGTCAGGGTGGCCCGTAGCCTGCCTGCATCGAGCACCACCCCCAGATATTCTACCTGCTGGTGAGGTATGGGGGAGCTCTTCTTTATTTCTGTATTGTTGTTTTTTACCATTAAAACCATATGTCAGACCTCGGTGTTCGAGTTCTTTCCTTCAAAAGGGTCGTGACCCCACTGTGGGCCCTCTAGCTTTAGCAACCCCGCCATGCCGGCAACCGAAGCTCTCGCCCTGAGAGGTTGCCGCCACGTCACCTCCACACACTGCCATACGTCCGGCAGCAGGGTCCAGACAAAAGCCGGCTAGACCGGGCCATAAAACCCCTGACGGAGTCGGCTCACCGGTCTGGGTGGTAGCGGAGGAGGAAGCGTCAGGCCCACACACTCCGCTGCCATGAGCATCACCAGCGAGAAATCCTGACGAGCAGATTGGCGTGGTGGCCCCACACTGCCAGAAACGCCCGACAGTGAGAAGTCCTCCTCATCTCCTTCCTCCTCGACAACCGGAGCAGCACGGCTGGCCGGAAGTGCGAAGACAAAAGGCACCTCTCCGTCCTCCTCGTCCATCTCCACCACCTCCACGTCGCCTCGGTCCGGCTCGTCCTCAGGAACGGCATATTGTGCCTGCCGGAAATGGTCCAGGTGATGCTGCCGTCGGAGCCGCGGGAGCGCCCGACAGGCACTGCAGGTCGGGGAATGTCCACCATCCTCCATGGCGTGGTCGGCCCCCAGACACTCAAAGCAGAACCGGTGTGGATCCGCGCCCGCGATCAAACCAGGGCAGGTGGGGCATGGCCGAGCTTCTAGTAATGGTGAGTCCATTTTCGTTTTCTTCTTAATCTTCGTTTCGTTTTAACTCTTCGGTTGTCAGCTCGTCTGAAGAGAAAAAAGGATAGTGGGCGGGAGGGTGTGGCCGCCTTATATACTGTGGGCCTGTGCGTGCATTCAGGTAGGCTCGCCCCGATTGGCCGGCTACGTTTACGTAAACTCAGTAGGTGAAGGCACGCACAGCATGATAGAGAGTAGTACCCATAGAGTCCAGTAGAGGGCGGAGCCTGTGTGAAATATAACTCCAACTGACATGCTCAGAGCAGCAGACTTCAGATAATGGTTAATGGTCCTGCCCTCAACAGCTCTACGTCAATTATGGGGTGTCATCATATGCCGTTTCCATGGAAACGCAACCCTTGCCATAAAACATGATGTCGCTGTAGCTCCAATGGACACGGTCCGATTGTCCCCCAAACTTCGCTTGTATATCACCAGTCCATGCCTCAACAGCTCTACGCCTAATCTGAGATCTCACCATAGGCTGTTGCCATGGAAACGCATCCCTTGCCATAAAACACGATGTCGCTGTAGCTCCAATGGACACGATACGGTCGTCCCACAATATTCTCCTGTATATCACCTCTCCATGCCTCAACATCTCTACGGCAAATCTGACATCTCACCATAAAACACGATGTTGTCGTAAAGCAGATGAAAAGGGTCAAAACAGCCTTCAACAGGTCTATGTGCCTTTAGTGAGTTTTCCTCAAAAGCTGTTGCCATGGCAACACATCCCTCGCCGTAAAACACGATATTGCTATAACTCCTAAGAAAATTGTCAAAAAGTGCTCAATCTTCACATGTGTGCTAACAGTCCAGCCGTGAAGACATCTATTTGACAGTTTTAAGATTTCTTCAAATGCCGTTGCCTTGGCAACACAATGCTCACTATGAAACACGGTTTTCTCACAACTTCAGTTCAAATGCTCGAAATGGCCCAAAACTTCACAGGTTTGGTAACGATGCAGCCATCAACACATCTAAGCGTATTATGGGGTGTCATCTAATGCCGTTGCCATGGCGACAGATCATTCACCATCAAGTTAGTTCAAAAGTTTCCAGTTCAAATATTCTGCTGCTTTTCCAAGCTTTTTACTTTCTTTAATTCTCTTATCACACATTCAAGCCCCCAGTGTTCATGCATCATTTCAATCTAAATTCTTCACTTTCTTCTTACACATTACATTTCAGCATAGCAGTTCAGCGTCAGCTTTTCAGCATAAAGCATTCCAACCCAGTCTCACAAAAAAACGTGTAATAACTACGTTGGTCCACAACGTAGGACGTAGTATTTCTACAAAAACGCCTCTGAAATTGTAAGATCCCTACGTTTTTTTTCACCATTCATTCCAATGGCTGGCGTCTATGTCACGTGATCTTCACATTTCTCCCTGCAGAAAAAAAAAACATGGCCGAACTTCGTTTTATTTTCGGTGTAAAATGCCTATTTTAAGGTTAGTTTGGCCATTAAAATGCGTTTTGATGTCATTTGATGAGAGAAATATGAGTTGTTATTTCAGACTATGTGTGCAGTGGATGTACATGATCTTTAATTTGCTAGTTATTACGAAGATTACTTCAGGAAATTGTGTCTATACAACGTTTTCATTGTTACCAAGGTGGTTGCTAGGGACGCTGCTATCGATATTATTTCTGTTATGTTGTGTAACTGTTTAATGGTGTTATCTGTATTGCTACCCCCTTCCCCGTCAACAATAACACATAATTATCCTTGTGTTTATTTATTTGTTTGATTAATAAACACAAGTTGGAGTCCGTCAGGACCGAGGGTCGGAGCAGCTCATTTGCTTTACAGAATATTACACCCGGAAGTAAGTATTCTCTCCGCTTCGCTTGACAAACCCCGTGATAGTCCTCAAGCTCTGTGATTGGAGAGTGTGCTCCGAGGGTTACGCCGAGCGCCAAAACTGGATTTGAACGGGTCCACCCCGTCCCCCCCTCCCCCACCACGTCCCCAGAACTACACACGCTGGCTATTGTGTGTTTCGCAACATGTTCTATTCTATGGCACGTCTCTACTGGGAGTTGTCGTTTTAAAAGACGTTTTCGTATTTCCCATAATAAGAAGTTGCCAGTATTAAACTGTGTACATCCCTGGAGGTTTAGGGGATAGGAAACACTCAAATTTAAAACATATAATTAATAAATGAGTGAAAATTGCTTGTGCCCATAATGGGCAGCATTAATATATACCCACATGACAGCTAAGGTCAGAAGAGCTTTATTTAACAGCTGGTCTTATGTCTGTGACCCCTCCTGTTGTTCATTGATAAGCCTGAAACATGCACTTGTCAAGGTTCAGAGGCAACTCTTGCAAATATGGCAGTAGCCATCGATCATCTTAAGATAAGATATACTTTATTGATCCCAAGTTGGAAACATTTGCGTTACATCAGCATGTGTAATAGTTGTAAATATGCAGTGGTGTTTATTTGTAAATCATTTAGTATAATCACACAAATTCTGTGTTTTATATTTAATAATTCTGTGTTCTTTATTTATTGATTGTTCAATACCTGACAAGGCCGGAGATGAAAAACTTGGGTCGCAGGTTCCTCAACAGTGCATTACATCTATCAATATTTGTGTATACCTCCACCATTAAACTGTCATATTCTGCACATTTCTTATACTATCTACATACATCTTATAAGAGTATAATACATATGTATAATATCAGTTAAAATAAGTGCTTCAACATAGTTAACATTGCTGGAGGTATACACAAATGCACTGTTGAGGAACCTGCGACCCAAGTTTTTCATTCATTGCATAACTACACCGTTTGTGTATATGATATGTCAATAAACCTTAGACAATCTTGAAATCTTGAAAGGGATGTGCAAAATAGTCATTATATACAGTCTTTAATTAACTATTAGTAGAGAATAACGAGTAATGAATATACTTTATAGGGATCCTATTAATATCAAATAATGAAATTCAATTACATGCTTTAACCACTAGGTGTCCCTTTATATAATCTGTGCACGTTTATGATGTAAATACAGCCTATCTACCAATTGGATCAAATATAAAAGTCAGCCGAATTAGTGTTGATACTGCAAGGAGACGTATTGTGTGAAAAGAAATGTAAGATGTTGTTTAACTGCTGATATATTTATGATCCACGTCACGTTTTCAGTGTTGGCGGCAGTTCCTCATGTTTGTCCAGAAGTCTTCTCATCAGGGCTCTATAAATAGAGAACTACGGCAGATATGTAATATTTAATGCAGCCGAACCGTGTATTACAATGTCGTTGTGTGATGAGCTCCAAATAGAAAAGCAAGCACAATCGGAATAATGTATTATTTTATTTTTAAAAACTGTTTTCGGATTTCACATCAACAGGAGTTTGGTTAACTAAAATGTCCGTGCGGAACAATAGGCTACCCCAACCCATAGATCCGTTCGGTCTGTTTATGACGATGTGATGTGAGACTGGAATTGCACAGGGGAAAATAACGTATCTATGCCACAATTGTAGATGCGGATTTTGTTAAACTAATACGTTTGCGCTGTGGACCAACACTATACATTGACGGGGAAGGGGGTAGCAATAAAGATAACACCATTAAACAGTTACACAACATAACAGAAATAATATCGATAGTAGCGTCCCTAGCAACCACCTTGGTAACAATGAAAAAGTTCACAATTTCCTGAAGTAATCTTCGTAATAACTAGCAAACTAAAGATCATGTACATCCACTGCACACATAATCTGAAATAACAACTCATATTTCTCGCATCAAATGACATCAAAACGCATTTGAATGGCCAAACTAACCTTAAAATAGGCATTTTACACCGAGAATAAAACGAAGTTCGGCCATGTTTATTTTTTCTGCAGGGAGAAATGTGAAGATCACGTGACATAGACGCCAGCCATTGGAATGAATGGTGAAAAAAAAAGGCGTTTTTGTAGAAATACTACGTCCTACGTTGTGGACCAACGTAGTTATTACACGTTTTTTTATGAGACTGGGTTGAGCATTCCCACTATCAATTTCTTCAGGAATTGCATTCTCTAGTTCATCATGCTGACCCCACAGTTCCTCTGTAGAACAGCATTCACAATAAAACCCTTTCTTTCACAGTTATTGAGTCTTGTTGATCCGGAGCAGAAAGCTGTGTTAACTGTATCTCACGCTTGAACTCGTCATTAATGCGTTGCTGTTGCTGTAAAAAGGGAAAACGACAACAGATGTGCACAGCAATCTGTTGAGGCTTTGGAGACGGGAAGAGAAATCCAATTTAAATGAGTATACCGGGATGCATTTTAACACCAGGTGTAAATGTAATCCAGCTAAATCAGAGCAGAGTCGTGAGGCAGATATGAGGCACATGCTGCTGCCAGTTGGAGAGGAGGCCAGAGCTGGAGGGAAGGGGGATATGGAGGAATCATATCTTTCCTTTTGTTATCCACCGCTCATCCATTTGCTGCTTCAGTCAGAGAGCTGGCAGACTCACCCACAGGGAGGGAGTCAGCTGAGAGAGCTGAGGAACAGGAAGAGCTCCTGAGGAACAGAAAGAGCTCCCCCCAGTGGCGGAAATAATCATTCTAATGCAAAAACACAAGGACTGTGGAACAAACAAGGCTTTTAATGCACAATGAAATAAGTAGATGTGTTTGAGAACGTGCAAACCAATGCTCACAACCGGTGGTGGATGAGGGTATTTTACTCAAGTCAAAGTAGAAATACTAGAGTGCAAAAATACTTTTGTTACAAGTAATAGTCCTGCATTCAACATTTGTACTTAAAGGGGACCTATCATGCAAAATGCACTTTTTTATGTCTTTTATACATATGTGTCCGGTGTGTAGGGATGGGTATCGTTTGAAATTGATCGATTCCGATTCCGATTCCGGTTCTGCTTATCGATTCCGGTTCTTATCGATTCCCCGTTTTGATTCCAATATTGTAAAAGAAAGAGGTCAAACGTTTAGATAACAAAAATATCTTTATTCTTCTAAGCTTTTACTGACATTTTTACAAATAAAAAATATACATGCAATACAAATGTATTGCACAATAGCTGTGCTTTATTTTAACTGAAAGCTATTAACAGGCATTACACTGTGCCTTGTCTTTTTCTTTTTTAGTGTAGTGGAGCCTCACTTTAGAGCGTTTACCGCGATCCATCTTTGGTGTTATGATGTGACTGAGCTCGTGAACTGTCTACGGGAGGGCGGTGGAGCCTCGCTGCGGGGCAACTGTGGACCTCTGTCGCCTGTCAGCGCAACTTACATGATGCCGTTTAAAACGTCTACCGCGTTTAGGAACCGTTAAGCAGAACCGAAATTGTGTATTTTGTACGGGTACCCGGCATTTTCTTATCGGTTCTCATCTGGAACCGAGTTTCGGTTCCCAACCCTACCGGTGTGTCAGGGAACTCACGCAGCGTCAGAAAATAAAACCCTTTCTCTTTTCCTCCGTACCCAAATCTCTAAAAACGGGGGTACAACGGAGCTGATCCAGATTTGCGGCCGATATGACGCCAAATTGGCGGCAGACCCACAGCACTATCAGAAACGTTGCTATCAGAAACAATGCCCGACTGAAAGTAGACGAGTGTAGCCGAGTGCAGTCGGTGGAGGAACCACAAAGCATGGGTCAAGTCAAACAGATTAGGGTTAGCTCGACTCAACTGCAACGGCAGAAGCAGCGCCTTTACTGCGGATTAAGTTGTTATCAACAGCAAATACTACAAACGAGGCATGAATCTAAGAAACCAGATATATCACCACAAATATCTTGCTGTTTTACCAGAGCAGTAAATATTTTCTGTTGGAGACACAATGAACCTAAACCTGTACTTTTCATTAAAAATAGTTTAGTTATAGTTTAAAATCATGTATATAGAAGGCAGACCAATTATTTCTTTCAGGAGTTTAGACTGGTGTAAGATATGGAAGACGTCAAAAGAAATTCAATTGTTAATATCAGAAATCCTCTTACTGCTAACGTGGATTTACATAAAGATTGCAGCATAATGCTGAACAATTATAACGAAAGTAACGTAGTTATTGCGCAGCCAATTGCAGAATTTCAGCAAGACTTTGAGATGAGCTAGAATGGCACAGTTACGACCAATGAGCCTATAGCATTTGCAGGGGATTTTGAGGCAGACAGGGTCTGTGTGACATATCTGCTTCGCTAAAAATAGTGGTTTAAATTCTGAACACATTTGACTGGCTGATTATAACTCAGTGCTTTATCCATGTATGTTAGACACCCAAGATTACTGAGGAAAATGTATCTTGTAAATCATGGCATCCTTTTTAACTTATTTACTAAACTATATAAGTGATCAAATAAATTGCTTCAGTAAACAAATATTGCTTCTATTATTATTTACATTTTTGTGGTCAAGCTGTGGCATTCATATCGAATGAAAATATAGTCAAGATTTGCATATTCCAATATATTTACAATGCATTTACCTTTTCATAAAGGTCAGCATCAACAATGTCCTCCAAGTTAGGCTTAATTGAGCTCAATACAGCAATGGCCTGTCCAGCAATGAAATACCGATCTTCTCTTAAAGCTGGAGAAAAGTTTGATTTATGAAAAAACACAGTATTAAAAGAATGGGAAAAACATTTGACTAAAGGGCTGTGATCATGAGGAGTCCCAATAAATTAATCCACATCGGCCAAATATATCACACTTACCAGTACTGTGTAGAGCCAAGTTCAATTTGCTGTCCCTTCCTTCAAACATTGGTGACAGTGCCAATGCTTCCATAAGGAGTCTTAAAAACTCTCTCCTTGGGCCACCGAGGTCTACAGCCTCTTCATCTATTCCCAAGTCATCGGAAAACTTGACGAACATCTGGGATGCAGGATTGTAGGAAAGTCGTTTGAAGCCACGAACAGCACCATCCAGAACTGCAGACCTATTTATGTTAAACCTGCATCTTTGGTTGGTGTCAATTTTGGATGCAAGATCGAGGAGCACTTCCTGTGAAGACTTGGTGTTTGCGATTTCCCTGTAGAAAGAAAAAATGTTTTAGGATAGGGATAAGAGCACACATTGCAAACCTAAAGGATTTTACAAGTGGAAAATGGCTAGTGGCTGGTGTGCCTATATGAAGTCAATATTGTAAAAAGTCCTATCAGATTCACTTCATGCTCACCCTGTTCCTGTTTATCTTTAATTACTGCACTATTTTTATCATGACGCAACACCCACTCACTTACATATGACTCTGAAGACTGGCCATAATCGCTCCTCATCATGGTCAGAGATGGAACCCATGATCGAGAGGTAGGTAGTATAGTCATCATTCTGGTTAACTGTGGTCACATTATTAAAGTCAATGCCACTTGATGCTTGCTGAACTGCACTGCGCTTGGTCTCTCTGGCCATGCTGCCACTTGATTCTTGCTGAACTGCACTGGACTGGGTTTCTGTGGTTATTCTTCCACTTGAAGATTGCTGCTCTGCCCCGTCTCGGTTTGCTCTGCCACTTCTTGTGAAAGGATAACTAGAAACCAGTGGTGTTGATACAATTTGGTTTCCTCTAGCCCTAGTCAGGGGTAGCCTGAGTGGAAATGTGCTGTTCACTGGATTAGGGCTGCAACAAACGACTAATTTGATTATCGATTAATGAAAAGATTAATCGACTATTCGGACTATTATGCCTTGCACAATTTCTCAAACGCTCTTATTTAGCCATCAACTTTTAGATTTAGCTTGAGGTTGTTTAGGCATGTGGAAACTAACAATGAAGACAATAAAGAGCAATACTTGATTCAAAAATACACATATTATTAAATTAACTTAACAAATTGTGAACAAAATTAACATTGCTTTTTATTTAAATTAAATAAATAATATTTCACATCAAAAGAAACAACAATGTTTTAACAAATCGTATTAAATAATGTGATAACAGAATTGTGAAGAGAATAGCTGAAACTTTAACAAAATAAATAACTCAGTTACCTCTAATCATTAACCCATGTTTGTATAATTTTGTTAACTCTGTGTGTTGACGTGGAAAAGTTATTCGTGGATGGGGGGGCGACAGAGCTACTAGAAAGACAGTCGAACCTGGTGCATTTCTCCGTCTGGATGTGGTGCACTTTTGCAAAATGTTTAGACAAATTGCTTGTGTTACCGCCCTTACATGTGTGGGAATCTGACGTCATTCTCACCTGACAGTGTCACCTGATGCGGTCACATGACCGGTGACCGGTGTTGGTAATTAAATCAATGTTGTAATGGCATAATTTAGCTTAAATGTTGATTTTATTGAAAAAACAGAAGTATTCACGCAAAATGTATGTTAAGCTTTTATTTTGAAATGATTTCCGCCAGAATCAGGAATACAAGTTTATTTTGAAAATATATTCCGGAAGTTATCTCTGAAATACTGACGGAAGCTTGAACTCAATGTTAAACCGAACGTAAACAATACCAGCCGTTGTGATAAGATAAAAAGTGATGCAGGCGAGTGTGTAGAGAAAAGGCGTTTAGTCATGTGTTGAATGTGCAATGCAAAGATCCTCTGTTTAATGTGACGTCAGGCATTGAAGAGCCAAGCGGAAGTGACCAGCTGAAAACAGAGGGGGAGTCTACCTGAGTTATAAAAAGACGAGAGAAGTTCTGCTCGCCCCTTCTTTCATCCCAACCCCGGAGGAGTCGCAGCTGCAGTTGCGTTCCTCCTCTTTCAACTCCCGATCCTGCTTGTGACATTACCGCGCCACATTTGAATTAAAGTACCATTTGAAACTTAAGACAGAGACTCCATTGGTCTCATTTATCCTAAACTTCTCTCCTGGACTCAAGAATAACGGACATATCAATACCGGGTAAACAGGAAGTCAATAAAAAGTTTGCCGTCAGTTCAAGAAAGTCTCTCTTGGCTGCACGGTCACTGGTCTTCTCCCTCTCACAAAGGGCGAGTGCAAGACAAGATTTTACCGTTGACGGAGGGAAACTCTCCCGACAGGCACAAGACCGGAGCTTAAAGGTGACATGTCATGCTTTTCCGGTTATTACCCATCCCCTTGTGTGTTATGAAGGTTTTTCTGCATGTAAACGGTGTGCAGAGTCAAAACCCTTAAAAAACCCTTACCGGGGGCTTAACGTAACGGCTCCGCGGACGTAACGTTAAGCCCCCGCTGATTGGTCCAAATTGACCAATCCACACACACACTCAGTGCAGGCAGCTCTGCTGATTTCTGCTCCCTGCTGCAGGCTGATAACAGACAGTTGGGATCGCGGCGAAATTCTCTCTGAAGACCCATTCTCACAGCGTGTATCAACCTATAAACCTTTTTCTTTCTCAATATCAAGCCACACTTATTGTTTTTATTTCGGCTGTGACTTTGTGTGTGTTCAGGTTGAGTTTGGCTGTGTTTGGCTGTGTATCGCTAAACAAGGAAATCACACCTCCACGGAGCTCAGCGCGATTCACAACGTACCGACCAATCGGAGCACACTGGGCTCACAGGGAGGGGGGGGGGAGAGCTGCAGCGAGCCGTTTAGTGGAGAAAGTGAATACTGCTGAATACACATACTTTACAGAGATGCTGTATGCGAAACCAATGTGAGTTTGGAAAATTGCACAGTATTTTTTTATTTTAGTATACCTCAACAATGCAATTATGATCAGTGGAAATGGCCATGACACCTCTCCTTTAATGTACACAACCGGCCCAGCTACCCGGGATATTAAGTGACCATTTCCCCGGCAGGATTTAGCTGAGTTGGAAATCTACTCTGTGAAAGACCAGGGGCCTCATTTATAAAGGTATATACGCTAAAAAAATGGCGTACGGCAGTTTCTACGCAATGTTTGCGATTTATAAAATACTAACTTGACTGGAAAATGTGCGGTCCTCCACGCAAACTCTAACCCATGCGTACGCACTAAGCACAACAAAGGGAGAGACGAGAAACTGCGACACCGTTGGCAGAAGGAAGAATGGAGAGAAATATGTGGAAATAATACCATAAATAATTCATTTTCACAAATTGATTAAAGCCAATCTTAAAATGATCTAACAAACGCCTGTTTGAGACTCCTCAGTGGACACAAAAACGTAACTTGGAGAAATAAATAAATACGGATATGTTATTTAAAACCACCTCGAATATGTTGCGTTAATGTTATGAAATGTTTTCTCATAAATGATGCGGTAAGCAGGAGGACAGAATTACGTCTAAACTGACACCATTTGCATTTCTATAGGTTGGAGATACGAGCATGGTTATATGTTTAATACATGTTTAATCGTGTTTTATGCCGTTTGCCAAGACTTGATAAGTCGCTCGTAAAACACAGGAGGTATGGAAACTAAGAGCACCATATGTGGTAAATTGTACAGCTAATATAACACAACACATTAGTTGTATTTCCTTTAACTGGTGGATTAGCACAGCTGATCGACAGCTGGGACACAAACCACCAAATACAAAAACATAATTCAGATCCAGTCGTCATGACTCCACTTACAGTTTCTCATCAAGGGGGGTCTCCTGTCTCCGGTACAAACACACTGCCTGAGGAAGGCTATGTGTATTTTTTTTGTCATTAACCTTTTTTGGACCACTTATTTATTTATTTTGGTGACGATCTGACCTCCATGCTGCTACTCTGGTTCAAACTGCATCCACCAAACAATATGATTTATCTCGACCTCCCCAAAATAACTAAAATCTGACACGGTGTGAGATGTTTTTTTTAGCTGTTCTGTCGTCATTTCCTGCGATCTTCTTCATGCAGTCAGTCAAAATGAATGAATGAATGAATGGGCGTTTCTTTGACTATTTATAGGCACATATGGGCGTTACGTGAAGCACGCAAAAGCTGCACCGCATTTCGAGTCGGTTGTGATTTATAAATGGAAACAGGCGTAGGAAGGGCCATACGCACTTTCCTCGCCGGTACGCAATTTTTGGTGAATCGGAAAGTGGCGGAAAATGTATGGACCTATTTTTCGGATTTCTACTACGTAAGCAACCTTCCCACGTCAATCCTACGCACGGCGTTATACATGAGGCCCCAGGCCAGCCACTGTCCTATAGTGTTTTTTTGTATTTTCTTGTTCATTTTCCTCATGTGCAGTTTATGGCAATATAATCATTTTATTGTTTGTGTCTTAGGTTGCGCTCCTCTTCCTCTGCGGCGTAGGCCTGGGCCCGGGTGGAACGCTGCCTGCCTTCAGTGTAGGGACTGCACGGTGTGACACTTTCTTCTCCGTATGCTAAATATCTCACTGTTATTATTTTATAGAGATTGTGGTTCGAATATTGCATGCTTTCGTTGTTTTGGTGTGTGGCTTTTCTTGTTTTTGTCCCTCACGATTAGCAGGCACTGCAACCCAGCGGACCAGGCCTGCCCAACTGAGGAGGGTAACTTATATACGTGTGGAATTATATTTGCCATTTTAACACTTTACATGAATTGACATTTTAAACTATTTCCAACATTTGTTAAATAAAGCTGCGTATATTTTTGGAATTCATGCCTCTGTCATAATTGAACCTATTTAGGGGAAGCTTTAAAATCGGTCCACGACTTACATTTAGGGTCCACGTGTTCCTCCTGCCCCTTAGCAGGATGTGGCGTTGTCAGTGACTAGCTTTACATATGGTAACCTCAGTCACGGTTACCACACATGCTAAACTCTTATGGCGCTATTGGCAACGAGCATTGTCCACCTCAAGACAGGTAACATTTAACCACACCTTGGAGCGCTTCTCTCCGCCATCCCCGCCGAGTGTTGCTGCATGTAGCAGCCGCGTGTGTGTAAACTGCCCCGCCCCCTCGCACACAGACGGGGGAGAGAGATCTCGTCTGGATTGGAAAGATCGAAAATACACCATAGACGCATTTATTTTGGTCTTTTTGCATATTAGAAACGAGTTGGCGACACTAAGACTGCGATATAATGTTTTCGTAGCAATAATACATATGACATATATTTTTTTAATTTCTCCAATACCGATAAAAAGACCGATAATGTTGGAGCTTAACGGCGCGTCAAACACACTTGATGTAGAGATGGCAAATCCGGATCCTTTTATGGACTCTGGGTCTTCTGAGTCAGTCTTTGAAGAGATCCGGATCATACGAGTCATTTGAGTCATATGAGTCAGCATCACCAAGACAGTAGAAATCCTATCGGTGAAACCGAAAACGTGTTGCATTTCACAAGCATATTAAGCTGACGTTATATTAACCTCCGCTACACAGTGCCTTTTGCTTTAATAAAAAATGTTGATCACAACAAAAAGGGTTATTTTGCGATTTGGCGGAGTCTGCTGTTGACTCGTGCATGAGGTAGAGTCTGCTGGATCTCTGGATCTGCTGCTATATGGTTACGGCTCTGAGTCCTCACAAGTCTGCTGTGTTTTGCACAGCGAGTCAGGATTTGCAAATCTGAGTCTGTGAAGTTCCGCTGACTAACTCGTCGGCTACTGGTCTCTCTCGATCATTGTCCTGGATTCACGGATTAAGTCCATTATGTTTCCGGCTCTAAATGAAGTTTCAGTGTAGACTTCTAACAAAATTGTCATGTTGTGCAACAGTCTCCTGCGTGTAATAGCTGCATTTCCAATAAGGATCTTACTTGGCAAAACGTTTATTTTGAGTATAGCACACAAAAAGAAATAAACAATGACAAATGATAGAAAATTGCAAAACAGTTAGAATATATAAAATGTCTTAATTATACAATTATTATTAAAATAAAACACAATTGTGCAAAATTTGCTTTAGTACAGGAACATATTAAAATAACTATATACATATAATGCAAAACACTTATTCTTTTAAATGCACACACACAAAAAACTCATATCTTCACCCAGTATCTCCACCCATGATAAAATAACTATGAAAAATAAGAAATTAATTAAAATGAACATATATACATATTTGGGTCATGAGAACAGTGTGTATGTAGATCTAATCATATGTCCCCCTCCCCCCCTATTTTCTCATGGACTGCGTAATCATTGCAATACTGGTGTTTGTATGTGTGTAAAGTCGTGTCTTTTGCTTTAATAAAACATGTTGATCACAAAAAAAGGGTGATTTTGCGAATCTCAGTCTGCTGTTGACTCCTGCATGACGACGAGTCTGCTAGATCTCTGGATCTGCTGCTATACGGTTACGGCTCTGAGTCCGCACGAGTCTGCTATGTTTTGCACAGTGAGTCAGGATTTGCGAATCTCTGAGTCTGCTGTTGACTCGTGCATAATATAGCCGGCTCCGGCGGCTCTGAGTCCCCACGAGTCTGCAGGAAGTTTCACTGATCCGCGTCCCCTCCCCTGAGCCAAACGATAACTTCTGGAAGCTATCCTACTTGCTAAAGGGTAGGCAGATGGACTGGGGTACGTTGTAATGTTATTTTACATGTTATAAAGAGAGTAGCGAGTGACGCAATGTATAGTTTTAATTTGTACGTCACACCAGGTGTAGGACTCAAAGGACTCGGGTTAATGGAGAGGGGAGACTCGTCACGACCAGCTCATTTCTAGGATCCGGGTTAATGATCCGGATAAATCAGGACTCGCCCATCTCTAACGTGATGACGTCACCAACGAATCAACGACTGAATTACTTGGCAACTAATTTGGTCATCGATTTTAATCGATTAAGTCGATTAGTTGTTGCACCCCTACACTGGATGTGGATTGTGTGTCTGCCATCATACCATCCTCTGAATCTGAGCTGTCCAACTAAAACAAAACATACAAACAAACAAAAAAACATAATATAAGGGGTTCATTGGAAAAACAAGAAACCTCTGTGCTACAAACAAATTACAAAAAAATAAGTATCGCTTCATATCGTTTGAAATTGGTTACCGTATTTTGAAGCATGCTTGATGGCCTGATGTACACTGCCTTTGACTTAAACACTTTGTGAATCAGAAAGCCATTCAGTTCCTGTCCCTCACGCAGCTTTGGTGAAACAAGTTTGTTTCCACATGGCATCAAAAGTTCAATACTGAAAAAAAAGAGCAAAATACAAATACATAAAATGATTCTGAAGCAATCAACTCATGAACAATACCAGACATAGCCTAAATATTCAGACAATACCTGACTCCCTCTGGAATGTTGTCCTTGAATGCTTCCCTTAGCTCAGCAATGACTGTCCTGCAGTCCCAGATTTTCTTCATCTCGAAGGCATTTCAAATATAGCCTTTTTGATGAAACCTTGTTTTGTGCTTACAAACTGCATCCCATTCTGGATGAGGTAACAGAATTACCCCCCCCCCCCCCACACCCAAACAATAAAAACACTTGCAATATTAGATTAAAAAAAATACTAAAAGAGAACTGAGAAACTGAAAATGTAATTAAATCTGTAACAATTAAGTAAAAACTGTATTTGAGAAACAATACAGCAGGGCCTGAGGGTGTATTATCATTAGTTGTAGGACTAGAATTGCCTGCTGTGGACGACGTCGACTGTCGTCTTTGATCCATCATTACTGACAGCGATGTGACAACATTTGGAGAAGGCCTATCTAAAATATTATTATTAATATATTAAGTGTCCGTCAAACAAAAAACGTAGAGCCAATAAGGAACTGAGAATTTAGTCCAACTTCCTTTTCAATCATACTCACTTCCTTTTCAATCATACTCTCTCACACACATAACTATTCTTATGCACACACCCTATCATTCTGTTTTATACACATACCTATATCGTCATTCACATGAACTATTATTACCTTTTATATAAGCTATTATTCGGCCTTTCATTCACTGCTATTCCGTTTCACATATACAACTATTGTTATTAACATGAAATACTATTCCCTCTTACATAGGTTATTATTCTGTTTTACAGATGAAGCACTTACTTTCGGACTCCAGCTTACCTGTTCCTGCCTACGGCAAGCCAACTCCCAGTTTGGAGGAAGGTCAAGCCCTCCCACTATTTTCCAAGAGGGCGTTGCCAGATTTTCAATTTCAGGTTTTAACCAGGAGATGGCGCTTCATTCACAAATACAGAAATGATGTCGTACACAGTGGCTGCTTGAATGAAGAGCATTTGAACATATACAGTAGTCTTTATATATTAAATAATCATAATAATGTAAATGTTTACATTACATTAAACCATGCATTTTGTAATGTCAGCATTTAATTTAGAAGAAAAGTAGTTAGTTAGTTATTTTCATGTCGATGGACACTGAATAATATTTTAGAATAGAGGATTCATAATATTGTTTGCCGAGAACAAAATTAACGATCAAGCAGCATTTTTAATTCTAAATATCCCTGCAAATATAGCAATGACATTTCTGCTTCTATCTTTGCAAAACGAGTAAACAGTCACATTTGATCTTGATAAGGGATCAATGTGTGTAGTCTTTAATATTAAACATGATCGCTGGTAGATAGCCACAGAAGTCGTATCACAGTTTAATCTGAGCGGATCACTGTTTATCACAGCTCTCCACGCTGCTCCTGGGCGGAGCAGCTGAAGACTTCTCCACGCTGCTTTCAAACTGTGAGTAAACAACGTGGTGTGTGTTAGTCGTATCTTGGCTCTCTGTTCGGTCAAATATTAAAGCTACATGTGCGCGTGCGTTTCGGAGAGTTTGTGTGTGTGTTCCTGCCAGTAATTAGCCGTGTCTCGGCTCGCTGTACGGGTAAATATTGAAGCTAAATTACACAACAACTACATGTCCCACAATGCATTTCGTCTTAATCTCAGCCATATTTTAACCGCCGGCCGACAGGGGGCGAAAGAGACGAGTGAGCGATACAGGGAGAGAAACACAGAAGAAGAGATGAGAGCGCAGCAGAGAGAAGCGGAGAGGATATCTGTATAGTTCAATGTTCATTGACAATACATATTGAATTGTACTTTCTTTATTTGATTGGCAGTCAGTTGTTGATTACATGCAGACGTTGATAAAGCTACAGGTTACTTCAATATCACACTAATTCATGAAGCAACTTAGACATTTTGATGTTCCGGACCTTTGCATGGGGACATTTTCTTATTCTTTGTCATGTTCTCAGTTCTTATTACTTTATTAAGGCCTGCTTCATAATGTACTGTCTCTAAATGTGTGTTCTCTCTTACAGACAGATTTCAAAGAGGAAAAGGAAGTGTCACGAAGAAACTTGCATTTCATTTGATGTTATAATTTGTATGCATCTATCTGTTGTATACTGTATGTTTATACTTGAAAAAATAAAAATATTTCAGCATCTGAAGTAACTTTTATATACATTTGGGTGAGTAAATGAGAAAATGTAAAATGCGCTGTCCCACGGTAATTCAGAAGGCTCACAGGTCACATTCCGAACATTATTAATAATAAATAAAGTCGTAATGTTACGAGAATAAAGACATAATTACGAGATTAAAGTCGTAATGTTACGAGAATAAAGTCATAGTTACGAGATTAAAGTCGTAGTTTCATAAGTGCCTTGAGAAGGAGACAACAGCAGCGTCCAGCAATACAATGAGGAATGTGGAGCATCTTGTGAAGCAGTACTTTAGTTTAGGCTTCTCAAATAACGAAATAGTTGATCTTTTGGCACATCAGCATCAGATTATCATAAGTATTAGAACTTTGAATAGGTTGTGCAAGAAACTATGTCTATTTTATTTCGAAGAAAGAACCAAACGGATTTGGAGGAGATTGTCTCCTTTCAGCTAACCAGGAAGTGTTTTAGCACACCACGTGACGCATCTGAGCGAATCACGTTCGACAACAGAAATGTTGTCGAACCCTTGTTCACAGGTCTCACTCATGGTCTCACTGCTTTCACACCGATTTGCATACTGTGTAGAGGGAGCGATTAGTTTATTCCCTCAGACGCAATTCAGGGGGGGAGGGGGGGAGAAAGTGTTCTCAAAGCTGGTAAAGGTGCAGCTAGTTTGAATGACTTTGTATACTGCAGGGAAGCTTGTGAATTTACTCCAGGTGGAACTAAAGTCTGATTTAAGACTTGGTTATATTTCACATCATTCATCCACATCTGTGAAGTAACTAAAGGGATTAAATACCATTTACCTCTGAACTGTAGAGGAGTACAATAACAAAGTAGCAAAACATTGAAATACTTAAAGTAAAGTCAAGAAATCTCTTTTTATCACTCCATAAATCAGAAAACACTGTCAACAGTATGATTTGCCTAATGTGGGACAGTCCTAAAAAGGGGCATGGATTGTGCAAGAGCAATGGTTATTTACAGGGCTTTAGTCTTCTAATGCATTATTTTAGATATTTAAGGTGAAGGGTAAATTATATTAAATAATTGGGGGTATGTGGGGCGTAATTGGGCGTAATTGGGGGGCTCTGTTAAAATGGTATGACAAAGTCAGGGATAATGTTAGGGATAAATGTCTGAGTTTAAAAAATGGCAATTAATTTAAGCCCAAATATTCATAGTAATTTAATAAATCCTTCCAACACACGTTGTAAAAAATAGCCTAAATTAAGAAATCATTTCAATAGGTCAGTAAAAAAAAGTCGAATATGCATAAATCTGTTTTATTATACATCCATGGTTAGAACGCCTCCATTTCCGCATTCCAGCTGTCCACATTCCTGGATTCACGTCTTTCTCTTCCGACATTCCAGGCCTTCCAGCCAGGCCTTGGGGGACACACGCTGTAGTACATATGCCGGGCCTGTAAGTGGCGCTGTAACTTCCTCCACAAAAGCAGCGAAGAAGCATAGTTGTCATGGTTGCCCTTCTGTTTATTCTCCACGTTGGGGGCAGAGGGAACCGGGCAGAGTTTTTCGCCAGTCAATGTGTATTAAAGTTGAAATCTTCCGGACAAAATTATAAAAGTGCCGGTCAAAGGTCTTCTTTGTTATTTATTGAGCTTTAAAACAAATGAATAACGACTCTATAGGCCTATAATATATAAAATACACGGAGCCTCTCTTTTTCCTCCCTCTCTTCGGGCAGCTGTCTCATGCAGCAGCTTATCCAGTAATGAGTGACCCGGCCGACAGTACAAATAAACATATTTATAACTAGTTTAGGTAGTGAATATGAGGAGAAGAGGCGTGTGGATATAAGCAATTAATGTAACATGTCGAAATCTGTTTACGCGATGTCACAACGGACAATTTTTCTTAGCGGATGCATGTCAATTTATATCAATACATACAACTATTTTTTAAATCAATAAAAACATTTTCTAAATCCATAAAAGCATTTCAATTAATATTGGGAGTCATGTCGTTACTTTGTTGAGAATTTGGCCATGTAATAAACGGGATAATTTGCAGCGACTTGTTCCTTATGGGGAACACCCTTCATGCTGAGCAAGACCCCTCCGCTACACCGTCGAGGCTCCATTAAAATATAAATATTTGTAGTGAGTTACTGACGTTCATATTGAGTTTAAGATGATGCTTAATTTAGGATTGAAAATCGAGAGCCGGGCTGCATTTCCTCCCGTTCGTTTTTTTCGACGACAGTACATTAAGTTCCGCTGACCGCTGTACATCCAGCGTACTGTACAGTATCAGACTTTATTTCACATGAGCACCAGTGTGGAACCCCACTGCACCCCCTGGTGGATCAATGATCCATTGCAGCTGGCTTCATTATAATTACATTTATTTAAAACGGGGGCGGTCTCAAGTCAAGCTGGAGGCTTTCCCTTGAGCGAGGGCAGACCACTTACCAATCACTGCCCTCGCGTTTCAAACTGTCCGAAAGTAAGTGCTTCATCTGTACATACATTGTTTACCGATTACACACATACTTAGGCCTGTCGCGATAATCGATAAATTGACTTATCGTACGATAAATAAAAACTCGATAACTTTTCTGAGCTCGATAAATTGCAGTTTACATAAGGATGTGACCAGCATTTTAGCTAGGAGGGCTGTGGCTGCCGGCCACACACGCTGTGAGGGGCGGTGCAGACACACAGCCAGGTCAGGACCAGGACAGTTTGAAACGCGAGGGCAGCAGCGTAGCAGCCACATTAATAATATATAGCGACAAGCGGGAGACAACGTGTGACTTACTCGCGGGGAATTTAAAGTGAAATGGAATTGGTTACAAAACCTCACTACACATCTCGATTCTCCGGTGTAGCAGTATTTTGGATTCAAGCCAAATCAACGAGGCGAACCAACGGACTTGAATGAGCCGGGCGGTGTGTCGCATTTGTTTAAAAAAGGTAGCGACAAAAGCAGGCAATACCGCGCACCTACACACCTAAAACACAACCACCCCATTCCGTTTTCCCAGCTGGTAGCAAACACGGCAGCTGGAGATGGAGAACCCCCACCTTCCCGACAGTTTACAATCAAAGATGCATTTGCCCGACAATGCAAACATGTTGGTGTTCCTTGCTCGAAAACTCGAGAGAGAGATTTGATTTTTCAAACCACTTTTATTCACAAAACAAATAACCAAATAGACACATTGTCAGTTCAGACAACCACTGAAAATAAGATCCTCATTCTCCACAGAACACAAAGCTTTTTTAAAACACCACATGGCCTCAAATTCTCCCACATTGTTGGTTAAGCAAAAATAGCTGTAGTCTGCTTTCAGTCTTGCTTTTATCATCCTCTTGAAAATCAAAACTGCATCGGTATCCGATGAGTCCGCAACTTTATTCCTCCTGCTGAGGTAGATGGCCATCTTAGCCTGCCCCAACAAAAAATTCAAAAGCTGACTTTTATACTTTTGCTTCTGACTGTACCTATAACCCAAAATGAACATTGACTTAGAAAAAACCACATTAAACAAAATCAACATCTGAGTGAGTAACTGAAAAAGACAAAGGAGTCGACCACATTCTGTAAAACAATGTTGTGACTCGACAGATATGTTAGGTTTAGTTATGTTTTTACTCTAGTTTGTGTTTTGATCTTGTCACTTCCTGTTTTTATTTTGAAAGTAATCTTTCCTCTCATTCCAGATCCCACATTTCCTGCCTTTGTGTGTTTCCCGCCCTTGAGATTGCTTGGCCCTGCCCTGATAGTTTTCACCTGTGATCATCCCCCTCACCTATAAATAGCCCTTGTGTTTCTTTGTTCCCTTGTCAGTTCGTTATGTTTCATGTCGTGAGAACCTGGGCCTTTTTGACTCCTGATATCTACCTGGAGATGTATACCTTTTGCCAAGTGAGTTTTTGTGTTGCTGTACAACTTAGTTTTGGTTATTTAACTACTTTCTATTTTTTGAAAGTACGATTTAGTTTTTGTTATTAAAGAACATTCTATTTTTGGACAACTGTCTTCGAGTCCTGCTTTTGGGTCCTGTGTCCTGTGTCTCGGTTCATAACAGTACGAACTGACCAAAATATGGACTCAGCGGATTCAGAGACAGTGAAGATAGCTCTGCGAGCTCAAGGAACGAGACTACACCAGCATGAGGAGCAGCTGGGCGTCATCAACCTGGGGGTGAGGGACCTCACCGGCCGTCAGGAAGATTTTCAAGCCTCCGTCAATACTCCGGTGAATCACCTTGCCGAACAGCTGCACCGTGTCCTCACTCACCTGGAAGCTGGTTCATCCCCTCAGTCTCCTGCTGTTACTTACACACCAACTGCTCCAGCTGACCATGTGCCACTCCATGCTCCACCGCCTCTACCTGGAGATTTATACCTTTTGCCAAGTGAGTTTTTGTGTTGCTGTACAACTTAGTTTTGGTTATTTAACTACTTTCTATTTTTTGAAAGTACGATTTAGTTTTTGTTATTAAAGAACATTCTATTTTTGGACAACTGTCTTCGAGTCCTGCTTTTGGGTCCTGTGTCCTGTGTCTCGGTTCATAACAAACAATGAAAAATGGTTTCCCTCTGCACACAGAAAGGACAGGCGTCAGACACTGTCGGGTTGATCACTGAGACAAACGCATTAACGGCTACCGCGGCGTGGAGAACCCTCCACTGGAGGTCCCCACCCCTCTTAGTCAGCGGAGGCTTGTAGAGCGCTCTCCACCCAGGCCTCTGAGCCTCCGTCAGGCCCAGGTGGGCTCTCCACCGGGTGTCCACTCGCTCATGGAGTCTGCTCTGATTCAGCACCTTTGTCACCAAATAATAAAAGGTTTTGTTGGACATGGTGCTAAAACTAAAATCAGAAACATTGTCCAACTTTAACAAAAAACCTTCACAACTGAGATCAGGAAAACATTGCATCTCTGGAAAAGAATCATTGTCATTTAGAGACTTCGGTCCGTTATAGTGAGCAGCGATCAGCGCCAGCTCTGACTGGCTGAGCTGCTGCTTCCAGCTCTGATTGGCTGAGCTGCTGCTTCCAGCTCTGACTGGCTGAGCTGCTGCTTCC
>CALSBZ010040526.1:0-16805 GCA_943591055.1 Gobionotothen gibberifrons
CCAGGCATCAGCTTTTGGTTGCCAAAACTGAAAATACGGTTGCCAGATTTGTAGTCACCTTATATTTTAAATAATTAAGATACTATACAGTTATACATCAACTTAATAATGAACATGTGACAAAAGAATGTTCAAATGCTTTACAATAAGTAATTAACACAATTATTTGAAACCTAAGTGGTAGTAAACGTGTCCACCCTCAATTACTGGTATACAAAACACCAGTAGTGCAGCTGTTGTCATGTTCTTCACAGATCCCTCACAAATGAATAGAGCAAGTCACTAGTTTCTTGGTCATCCGTTGTCTCCCTTTCAAATTTGGGTTTCCTTGACCTTTGTGCTGACCCCCACCATAGATCCATTGGCCCTTCAGCATTGAAGTCTTGGATTGGCCAGACTAATACATTTATAATGTTAAATAAATGAAAACCATGCACAGTTAAGAATTAGATATCCATTATTAATGCTGTAAATTACCTGTAATATGTCTAACTATATGATGATTATAGTGATTATATTTGTATGCCAATATTTTCCTATGGTAAAGCTTCGTTTAGCACTTTTATTTTGGTAGTAATAAGATCGGGACTCTTATTTTGAAGGAACTTTTACCGGAAGTGAGTGGACAACATTCCTCTTTGCTTTTCATTCGGGTTCATCTTGTGCTTCATCAGTTGAATCACTTGGAACATTCGTTTGAGATGTTGACTGGTGGGCCGAACTTTTTACCCCACAGTCAAACAACTTAATATGCTTCGCCATTTTTTGTAAAACAAACACACGGCGCACGGCGCACGGCGCACGGCGCACGCGAGTATATCACACCAACGCACGTGCAACTTAAGTATCAGGTTCCGACGGGTCTCAACAATAATTAAATATCACTCGTCTTAACACAACAAATAATTAACATTTATCTATTTTGGGGTGCACATTTAGCTGTCCTTATTTCTTTATGTTAAAAACTGGTTGCCACTGATTGTAATGTTTTTTACTAAGTGGTAAAAAATGAAAATGGAAGGAAGATCAGTGTCACAATTGTGAACCTGTATGATGATTGTACCTGTCCTTCAATCCAAAAAAAAGGAGCTAAAACAACCAAGCCATGAGTATGATGGCTAGCTATGGCGCTTCTCTCATGTGTAATAATGGATTTCTCTGCTAGGCCAGAGAGGAGGTATATCTAAACACAGCATACCTGAGTGTTGCTCTGGTCCTCATTCTGACTCCCAATGTCTGCCAATCTGCCGACCAAAATCTCCACCTGTTCCAGGGCCTTTACTTTCTGTTCAGCCTGCATCTGCAGCTCCAGCTCCAGCTGCGCTGCCCTCTGTTCTGTTGACTGTAATTTGTCGAGGGCATATTTTTTCTGTTGGGCCTCCATCTCCAGCTGCTTCGTTAAGATGGAGACTCTCTCTGAAAGCTCGTGCATACGGGCTGGAGACACAAAGTCTTTGGGGCTGAAAAATAAAAAGGTATGACATACATATGACTAAATGTGTTCAACAACATTTGAAAATCAAGTACCTCCCTTCAGACTGACAAAAAACAAAAGATCCAATTCATCAGCTAAACCGTACACTAAAATAGGTTTCTCAAACCATTTGAGGTGAGAGGCAGGCCATGTCTTTTTTTACCATATTTCAGCAGAGCTGTCCAGTTTGACTGATCAGAACAATGGTTGAAAACGTGATGGGAGGTGGCAGATTATTTCTCATGCACTACTGTCAGGATAAAGTGACAGCTTGAGCAGATATGAAACAAAAATAAGTGTAATGAAAGTTTCCAAATGAACCGTTAAACCTCATACTTTATTAAAAGCGGCCCTATAATGCTTTTTGGGGTTTCCCTTTCCGAGTTTGGTTAGTTATCAACAATGATAACTAACCTAACTGTTTTTGTAATGCTTTAATGGACCTGAGCCGTTATAAATAATACATTATAACAAATTATAAAAAATAAAATTGTGAATCAAACAAAAAGTGTTAACAGGCTTTGCTACAACCAATATGTAGATTGTCTCTGCAGTTACATTTCCTTCAGGGTTCCTGCCGGTTTCGCCAACTCAAATTTAAGACTTTAAAAGGAAGGCTCCAGTCATTAGATAGTTGATAAAAACGTCAGTATTTAGTGAAACATTATGTTTAAACCATACCCTGAAGAAATGAGCGATATTCCCCGGTAAATAATGATTTTATAGCTCTTTTTTATCCAAACCTCAGGGTTCATACACTTTTTCACCAATGATTTTCAATGACTTTTCAATGACTTCTCCATGACCTTTACCTAATTTTCCATGACCGAAAAAAATGACTTTCTCAGCGGTACCACTGAAAATGGTTTATTTGAACATAGAACAGGAAAATAAGGTCTGCATATGAAACATGTTGTGCCTATCTAAAACAAATCAAATAGTAGGCTTACTAGCTTCTACACGCTAAAGCAACTGTACTCAGGGATGCAAACTCATCAGGTATGAAAAAGGTGACAAGGATCCGAGCCCCCGACCCCCCCACCCCACGGAATATCGGCTTTAAAATTATTATGCGATTGATTTTAGCAATCAGAACAACTAAAGCAGCAGTGTTAATAATAACAGATCTGCCAAAGAGTCACATATAATAGAAATATATAAAAGCATTTATTTTAATTGTGTAGCAGTCAGTTTATCATTTTGGCAGCACTGTTTAGCATTTTGAAAATGTATGTTCATGCCTCTGTGCAAAGCTTATCTATCTGTATGGCCAGCAGTGTAAAGTAACTAAGTTCATAAACTCAAGTACTCAAGTGGGTAAAATGTTGACATACTTTTGACTTTACTTAAGTATTTCAATGTTTTGCTACTTTGTACTTCTCCTCCACTACATGTATGTAATACCTTTAGTTACTTCACATTTGTGGATGAATGATGTGAAATATAATCATGTGTTGAATCAGACTTTAGTTCCACCTGGAGTAAATTCACAAGCTACCCTGCAGTATACAAAGTCATTCAAACTAGCTGCACCTTTACCAGCTTTGAGAACACTTTCATGATCAATCATTATAAAACATATCATATATTATTCTGAAATGGACCAATCTGCACAATGACTACTTTTACTGTCGCTACTTTCACTATATTTTGATGATACTACTTTTACTGTCGCTACTTTAATTATATTTTGATGATAATACTTTTGTACTTTTATTTGAGGAACATTTTGATTGCAGGATTGTTCCTACACTCTGGTACTTCTATTTTGACTCAAACCTGAGTACTTATACTTTTAATCAAGTACAAGATCTGAGTGCTTCTACTTTTACTCAAGTACAAGATCTATACTTATACCACCTCTGTTTATAGCCTATGAAAAAAAAATAAAATAAGAAAACAAAGGCTAAAGCTAACGTTAGCAGATAGTGACAATGTATGCTAGTTAGCTAGCTCAACGATAATATTGTGACAGAAAAACTTTTCAGTGCACATCACGCTCTGCCGCTCCGACAGGGAGCTCTGCTCTGAACACCTGAACGGCCCGTTCTAACAGCTGTTCACCAGCGGTCCAGTCTGTGCCACAGTGACTCCGGACCACACAGTTAATATTAACGAACGCACCCGTAGGTAATGTAGCTGCTGAAGCTAGACCATCATCGCGGAGCAGCAGAGCCTTATTACACATCGATGAGCAGAGCCGACAAGCAGGAAGACTCGAGCACACAGCTCGCGCTCAAGCCCCCAGGAAGTGTGCCGGACTCAGATGAAAATATTCGTGCTCGGCAGTACTACACTTCCGTTTGGTTGCCAGGCCCGGAAACACTTTTTCCCATTGACTTACATGGGGAAAGAATGGTCTGTAAATCGTTGGATACTTTTTTTGAAAATAAATAAACCGCCCAGTATGAACACTTGTATAGCCCTTATTAAAAAAATTCGTTCCTCAAGTTGTAAAAATGTGCTAATAACGTTATTCTGAGAGTTATTTCCCTCTGCATTATGAACGTTATTGTAGCCTGTGGCATATCAAGATGCTGATTATGGAGCATGATTATTGCACAGGTGTGCCTTAGGCTGGCCACAATAAAAGGCCACTCTGAGGCCCCGGCCACACGAGGACGATAACGGCTAAACGCATAGGATTAACGCAAACGCAATCGCGAAAAAGCTTCCGTCCACACGCAATCGACACCGGAAAGTTTCTGTCCACACGAGACAGCTCCGTTTAGCTCCAACCGCTGGAGAAGCTGCAGTACATATGCAGGAGCCTGTAAGTGGCGCTGTAACTTCCTCCACAAAAGCAGAGAAGAAGCATGGTTGTCATGGTTGCCCTTCTGTTTATTCTCTGCGGTGCGGGCAGAGGGAAACCGGCAGAGTTTTTCGCCAGTCAACGTGTATTAAAGTTGAAATCTTCCTGACAAAATTATAAAAAGTGCCGGTCAATTGAGCTTTAAAACAAATGAATAACGACTATATATAATGATAAAATACACGGAGCCTCTCTTTTTCCTCCCTCTCTTCGGACAGCGTCAGTGTCTGTCTCATGCAGCAGCTGGTCCAGTAATGAGTGACCCGGCCGACAGTAAAAATAAACATATTTATAACTAGTTTAGGTAGTTTGAGAGGTAATTAAAATAGCTAAGGGTGATGATCTGACTTGAAGTGTGTGTTTTGCTCTGTTCACCGCTGCATCACAGCGGGAGGAGCTGCAGGTGAGCAGAGCTGCGTGTCTCCGCGTCCTGTCAGATTAGACTTCACTCGAGAGAAAGATAAATAATCTGAATTCAGTGTGCAGTTTATTTGACGCGGGGGTGAGCAGCAGAGGTGGGGATAGCAACTCTGCGATCCGCCGTTGTTGTTGTTGTTGTTGTCGAAACACATGAGCAATGACGCGGGGTACGCGGAGGTGAGCAGCAGAGGTGGGGAGAGGCGGGGCTATTGCGTCATCGTAATCAGAACATGTTCGTATGGGGCATACTCACGGAGCCGTTGGACCCCCCAGAGCGTTGCGTATGCCTTTCTATCGACCTTGGGACCCGTTATCGTTTCCCAAGTCGTTTAGTGCCATATTCGGTCGTCCTCGTGTGGCCCAACGGTCTATATGACACTAAACAGTAACGCAAACAACCGTTATCGTCCTCGTGTGGCCGGGGCCTGAAATGTGCATTTTTGCTTTATTGGGGGGGTCTGGGGGGGTCCGAAAACCAGTTCGCACTTCGCACAGCCATTGAAGAGGAGTGGCCCAACATTCCACAGGCCACAATCAACAACCTGATCAACTCTATGCGAAGGAGATGTGTTGCACTGCGTGAGGCAAATGGTGGTCACACCAGATACTGACTGGTTTTCGGACCCCTCCAGACCCCCCAAATAAAGCAAAAATGCACGTTTCAGAGTGGCCTTTTATTGTGGCCAGCCTAATGCACACCTGTGCAATAATCATGCTCCATAATCAGCATCTTGATATGCCACACCTGTGAGGTGGGATGGATTATAATTATTATTAAGTGCTCACTATCACAGATTTTTTCAGATTTGTGAACAATATTTGAGAGAAATGCTTATTTTGTGTATATAGAAAATGTTTTAGATCTTTGAGTTCATCTCATGAAAAATGGGAGCAAAAACAAAAGTGTTGCGTTTATATTTTTGTTCAGTGTATATATTAGGGATGTAACGATACCCAAAACTCACGGTACGATAATATCTCGATAAAAAGTCCACGGTACGATATTTATCGCGATATTGAAAAATAAAGGAAAAATAAAATGTGAATTATTTAAAAATGTTTTACTTGAATTTTTTTTTCTTTATTCAATTATAAATCTGATTTATACAGCATTTTAGTAGGATAGTAGTATTTTAAAGTGTCAACAATATAATAATCAGACCCTGCAATAGAATAAATCAAGTTTCACTTTAGTTTTTCAAGTAACTCAACTCTAACTCACTAAGTCACTCACTCAGCATCATCAAGGTTATCTTTTAGGAATATGAGCATGTCCACATTTCCAGGTAGAAGCTGGGATGTTTGTGCATTTACAATATCCCCTGCTGTGGAAACAACTCTCTTGCTTGGTACTGATGTTGCTGGGACAGAGAGATATGCTTTGGCCATGGGTGACAGCAATGGGTCAAACTGTGCATTGTCTCTCCACCACTTCAAAAACAATACAGTTTTTGCCAAGAAGGTGAGGCTTATTGACAGGGCGAGATATACATATACTGTTGGTACTTGTCTATGTCTCTAGGTATGTACCTAGTAAATGTACCTAGTAAATACGATGTCCTTTTGTGTTATCTGTTGTTGTATGTTCATGTTATAACCTACTTGTTGCCATGTTGGACAGGTCCCCCTTGAAAAAGAGATCGATGATCTCAAATGGGACCATCTGGTTGAATAAAGGTTTAAGAAAATATATATATAAAAAAAGATCGCGATATCCGATATATCGTTACATCCCTAGTATATATATGAAAGAATTATTGCACTGTATATATATATATATATATACAGTGCAATAATTCTTTCATGCTAAATGAAGCTCTGTTGCTTGGATTTTACTAGATCCTGTTACAGCGTAATATAAGTACATAACGATTGATGTTTACATTAGCATAATTACTAGCTAGCTGTTAGCTGCTAACTGCCATCTCATTAATCTCAAATCCATAATAACAACCCATTACCATGCTGTCATTAAACGCGGGGTGCTGTTACGTGTACGCGGGGTGCTGTTACGTGTACGCAAATTGACGTGCTTGATGTGAACGAGCATTTTGGTTAAAGTTGCGCATGCGCTATGAGCGCACATACGGGTACTTCTCAGGCATGCCGGGTAATCTGTGACGTTTCACTCTCAAAAGTTGGGCCATTTTATCATCATGCGCTAATGAGCAACTCTCATAGGAATGAATGAGGCCCCGCCTCCCACGCTGTATCCAGTTCTTATTATACATCCATGCTCGCGCTTCATTATAATATATAAAAAAAGAACACCATGCGTGTCATGATGGCACATAACAGCTCACGGCCGCAGATTATTCCAGGTCCCAGACCCCCCCCCCCCATACCCCAGGAATATTTTTGTAATCGTGTCACCCCCAAACATCGCATCTCGTCCGGTGTGAAGGCAGCATTGCGCTGTCCTGGATGATAAGAGTAGTTACATTTGCTGTCTATCAAATGAAAAGTAATATAAGCATTAGTAGTTTTAAGACATTCACCTGTGTGCAAAGCTTCGGACAGTCACAGAAGACTGATTCATGTCCATTTCATCCGAAGGCTCATCAGGAATCTCCCAGGGAGCATCAAAGTCCTTATCAGCTGTTGAAACATACCATGTATGTATGAAACTAATAATTTGAATTCATTTTAAGCATGAAAGATGATTGGAATTATGATTTGCAGAGTGCATTAACTTTTTCATTTTATTAGCTTTTTCTTACATTCACGCAGCTCACTCAGACAGGAGAGGTCGCCTTTCCTATTCCCAGTGAAAGAATCACATCGAGGCATCTTCCCTCCCCAAGTTTCTCTGCGTTTGAGCACCTGGAAAAACAGGATGAGAGTAAGCATGACTAAGATGCTGAAGAAAAAAAGGTCTCCTTTGAAACCAGCGTTATTTTAAGTCATATTCACCTTTTGTACAGGAACCAGGTTTGAGCTGGTGACAAGCAGTTTGGTCAGGTTTCTGATGCGGTCCTCTTGCTCTGTCTGCAGCTGATCCTTCTCTTGGAGGCTCTGGGAGAGAGATTTCTTCTCCTTGGCCGTAGTCTGTGTGACTGAAGACACCTGAAGCGAGATCACCCATGGGCAGTTAGTAGAAAGTGCATTTAAAATGAGAATTGTGGTGATAAGCACATCAAAATAAAACAAGACTTAAGAAAAAAAGGAAAGATGATACTTGCCTCTTGAAGTCGACGCTTCAGGTCTTCAATTTCATTGCGATACCTTTTGAGCAGGGCCCCTTCATCGGACACCTCTGTCACATGAGGGTCGTTCTTCATTTTCTTTGCAGTGCTGGCAAACTAACACAAATTAAAAAAAAAAATGGAAAAATGATCCGCATTAATTTCTCAGTCTGTTCCCTCTAATAGTCAATGTTGTAAAGCAGGGGTGTCAAACTCAAGGCCCGGGGGCCAAATCCGGCCCACGACTTCATTTCATGTGGCCCGCAAGAGCTTGCAAAGAATATAATATGTTTATTATACAGTTACATGCCGTTTTACAGAAGCACATTGCCAATAAACAACATGTCCCACAATGCATCTCATTTTGTGACATGGGCACTGAAGAGACTTGTAATTATTTGCCCTAGACTTCTGCATTCAGACGTAGTTAATTATGAAGTTATTACCCTATCCGATAATAATCCAATGCAGAGGTAATGATGTAATATAATACATTATTTTATATATTTTTTGCTCAAAATACCAAACAGAACACCCATTCTAGCCATGCCTCATATCCGTCTATTTCACTTCCTGTTTCAAAAGTGCTGATTTGGGTATAAAGCTTTAAAAAAAGAAAATAATTGATAAAAAAGGAGGGGGCTGAGCTCATGCCGGACCCGGCAGCTACTGTCTAAACTAAATACTGCCGTGATGAAACGCCATATCATGGATTATTTCTGAAACAGTATGGAGCACAAAGGCTTTCTCTCTTGCCGGTTATACCACAATGTGAGTTCCTTTTTATTTCCTGCTTCTTCACACACATGCTCTCCAGTACAAGTTAGCTCCGAGTGTTAGCGATGCTAATGTAAACACCGACCATATTACGTCCAAAACAGTCAGGCATTGTTTCTGATAGCAACGTTTCTGATAGTGCCATGGGTCCACATTTCCGATATTGCGTCATATCGGACGCAAATCTGGATCAGCTTCGTTTTACCCCCGTTTTTAGAGATTTGGGTACGGAGGAAAAGAGAGAGGGTTTTATTTTCTGACGGTGCACGAGTTCCCTTGCATACCGGGGACACATACAGTGGGGCAAAAAAGTATTTAGTCAGCCACCAATTGTGCAAGTTCTCCCACTTAAAAAGATGAGAGGCCTGTAATTTTCATCCTAGGTATACCTCAACTATGAGAGACAAAATGAGAGAAAAAAAAAAAAAAAAAAATCCAGAAAATCACATTGTCTGATTTTTAAAGAATTTATTTGCAAATTATGGTGGAAAATAAGTATTTGGTCAATAACAAAAGTTCATCTCAATACTTTGTTATATACCCTTTGTTGGCAATGACAGAGGTCAAACGTTTTCTGTAAGTCTTCACAAGGTTTTCACACACTGTTGCTGGTATTTTGGCCCATTCCTCCATGCAGATCTCCTCTAGAGCAGTGATGTTTTGGGGCTGTCGCTGGGCAACACGGACTTTCAACTACCTCCAAAGATTTTCAATGGGGTTGAGATCTGGAGACTGGCTAGGCCACTCCAGGACCTTGAAATGCTTCTTACGAAGCCACTCCTTCGTTGCCCGGGCGGTGTGTTTGGGATCATTGTCATGCTGAAAGACCCAGCCACGTTTCACCTTCAATGCCCTTGCTGATGGAAGGAGGTTGTCACTCAAAATCTCACGATACATGGCCCCATTCATTCTTTCCTTTACACGGATCAGTCGTCCTGGTCCCTTTGCAGAAAAACAGCCCCAAAGCATGATGTTTCCACCCCCATGTTTCACAGTAGATATGGTGTTCTTTGGATGCAACTCAGCATTCTTTCTCCTCCAAACACGTCTAGTTGAGTTTTTACCAAAAAGTTCTATTTTGGTTTCATCTGACCATATGACATTCTCCCAATCGTCTTCTGGATCATCTAAATGCTCTCTAGCAAACTTCAGACGGGCCTGGACATGTACTGGCTTAAGCAGGGGGACACGTCTGGCACTGCAGGATTTGAGTCCCTGGCGGCGTAGTGTGTTACTGATGGTAGCCTTTGTTACTTTGGTCCCAGCTCTCTGCAGGTCATTGACTAGGTCCCCCCGTGTGGTTCTGGGATTGTTGCTCACCGTTCTTGTGATCATTTTGACCCCACGGGGTGAGATCTTGCGTGGAGCCCCAGATCGAGGGAGATTATCAGTGGTCTTGTATGTCTTCCATTTTCTAATAATTGCTCCCACAGTTGATTTCTTCACACCAAGCTGCTTACCTATTGCAGATTCAGTCTTCCCAGCCTGGTGCAGGTCTACAATTGTGTTTCTGGTGTCCTTTGACAGCTCTTTGGTCTTGGCCATAGTGGAGTTTGGAGTGTGACTGTTTGAGGTTGTGGACAGGTGTCTTTTATACTGATAACGAGTTCAAACAGGTGCCATTAATACAGTTAAAGAGTGGAGGACAGAGGAGGCTCTTAAAGAAGAAGTTACAGGTCTGTGAGAGCCAGACATCTTGTTTGTTTGTAGGTGACCAAATACTTATTTTACCGAGGAATTTACCAATTAATTCATTACAAATCCTACAATGTGATTTCCTGGATTCTTTCCCCCCATTTTGTCCCTCATATTTGAAGTGTACCTAGGATAAAAATTACTGGCCTCTCTCATCTTTTTAAGTCGGAGAACTTGCACAATTGGTGGCTGACTGAATACTTTTTTGCCCCAATGTATTTATGTATAAAATACATCAAAAAGTGCATTTTGCATGGTAGGCCCCCTTTAAAAAGGATATTGCGTTCCACTAAGCTTGAAGAATCTTGTTTAATTTAGCATGATAACCTCACTAAATATAAGAAAGCTCTCCGTAAAACGAGAGCATCTTATTACTCAGAAGATAAGAACAATGCCAGATTTATTTGCAGCACCGAGACCAGGCTGACAGAGAGCCACAGCTTATATTCCTATAACACTCAGTAGTAATGATTTCACGAGCTTTTTTGATTATACAATTATAACTTTTCGAAACAAAATGAATAACCTGACAGACCGTAGTTTTTCAGTGCAGCTGGGTGCCTTCTCCTCTGCCAAAGCCCCCCTTACCAGTGGGGTTCCCCAAGGCTCGATTCTGGGCCCCATCCTATTTCTACTTTACATACTGCCCCTGGGTTCAATCCTTAATGTCCCCTTCCATTGTTATGCAGATGATGTACAACTCTATCTGCCTCTCAATTCCAATGCAAACTCGTTACAGCTATTGATGGACTGCTTGACAGAGGTCAAATCCTGGCTGAGCCAACATTTCCTCAACCTAAACGAGAGTAAGACTGAGGTCATCTTTTTTGGACCCCAACCTCCAGCCTCCCCAGTTGATACTCTGGGCTCCCTAAAAAAAAACATCCCCCCCTCTGTCAAGAACCTTGGAGTGACCTTCGATAACACTTTTAAATTTGATAAGCAGGTCAGCAGCGTGGTTAAAACCTGCTTTTTAAAAATACGACTATTGGCTAAGACTAGGGATGCTCCGATCGCCAATTTTGGGGCCGATCGCCGGAATCAGTATCGGCCGATACCGATCGCCCATCCGATCGAGTGGGCGGGGCCTAAATGGAAGATTTAAACATCACTTTAAATCTTCCATTTAAAGTGATGTTTAAAACTCAGTTAATGGGGCTCATTCACTGCAGCTTCCACAAACAACTTAATTATTACATTCAAATGATGTACATTATTCAAGTTTACATTAACTTTGGATAATAACACGGGAGAAATGAGCGGAAGCGCTCTATTTTCCTCTCTCCCCCTCTCCTGACTGTCAGTATCTCACGCAGCAGCTCACTGATCCAGTAATGAGTGACCCGACAGTGAATAATAAATATATTTCTAACTAGTTTAGCTTGTTCCAGAGGTAGATAAAATAGCGAAGTGTAGGTCTAACTCTTGTGTGTTTCGCTCCGCTCACCGGTCCGGCGGGCGGAGCTGCAGGATTTCTGCTTCACACACGTTGCATTCCGCTATTTTACTGTCTTTTTCCGACACCTTAAAATAATGCCAGACCGGTGAAGCCATTTTTGCAAGCTTGTTTTGCCGCGCACAGAGAAAAGTGTCATGTATTTTACGTCATGCGTGACCACATAACCCCAATTCTGGCCTCACTGCACTGGCTTCCAATTCGGTTCCGAATTGATTTTAAACTCCTTTTATTTGTTTTTAAAGCACTAAATGGGCTGGCTCCGGCCTATATAGCCGAACTCCTACAGCGCTACACCCCAGCCAGAGCCTTAAGGTCTGCTGACCAGCTGCTGCTGGTAGTGCCTAAGACCAGGCTTAAAACCCGAGGGCACCGAGCCTTCGCAGCATCTGGCCCCAGGCTCTGGAACACGCTGCCCCTCCATGTGAGGTCGGCCCAGACCCTGTTTTTTTTTTTTAAATCAACTCTAAAGACTCACTTCTTCTCTCTGGCCTTCTAGTCAGAGCGGAGCACGACTCCTGACATTTGCCTGTGCGTTATTTTTGTATTTGTGCAGTTGTATTTGTTGTAAAGTGTTTTTATTGTAAAGCACTTTTATTGTATGTACAGCACTTTGGCTCGACCAAAAATCGTTTTAAAAATGTGCTTTATAAATAAAACCTGATTTGATTTGAACCTCCTGCCTTCAATCAGTTATCTTCATCTACCAGAACTTTAAGATCTGAGACAACACCAGATAGTTATTTGATCTTCTTTTCTCCCATAAACCTCAAACTACTAACTTCAATGATTGTCTCTTCTATACCATCAATTAGACCAAATTCCAACTAAGCTGTGAAATAAGTGTTTCCCTTCATTAACCCTATACTTTATCAAATATGATTATAATTTCTTTATTATCAGGCAACTTACCACAATCCTTTACAAGTAGCTGCGATAAAACCTCTTCTTAAAAAGCACAACCTTGATCCAGAGGTTTTGGCCAACTATAGACCTATTTCTAATCTTTTTTCCCTCTCTAAAATCCTTGAGAAAGCAGTCCAAAACAGTTTAGTGATTACCTAAACAAAAATCTTCACATTTATTTATATATAAATAAATGTGACATTTGGCTATATAAATTAACTTTGATTGATTGGAATGTAAAATACCATTTAGTATTTCAATATAACATGTGAATAATATTGAGGTAGAAGCTTTGATATACAGGACAGAAAACGCCATATTTGACCAACCTGCAGAGTGCTGAGGGTCTCCTCCAGAGTGACCGGAGTGATGGTGCAGATGATGACTGTTTTAGCGTTCCCGCCCAACGAGTTCTGCAGGATGCGGGTGATCTTACTGTCCCTGTAGTTTGTGAAGCCCCTGAAGTGAGAGAATGAAATTGAGTAAATGTTTTTACACATAAAACTAAGCTCTTGATGAACATTTTAAACTATGTTCCTTTCTTCTCCGTCTTCTTTTATGTAAACATGAATTGTTTGGCTCCAAATAATAATAATCCATTACATTTATATAGCGCTTTTCCTGGTGCTCAAAGCACTTACAAGCAAGTAAAACAAAATAACAACGCAAGTAAAACAAAAGTAAAAAGTGCTAAACTAGGTGGAATAAGGGCGAGGGGTTAGTGGATTAGGAGTTGAAGGCAAGAGTGAAAAGGTGAGTTTTGAGGGATTGTTTGAATGATGTGAGAGTGTTGGCGGATCTGACGTGGCTAGGGAGGGAGTTCCAGAGTGTGGGGGAGGCTGCAGCGAAGGCCCCGTCACCCCAGGTCCGGAGCTTTGTCCTGATGGGCTGCAGTAGCTTCAGCAGACCTGAGGCGACGGGTGGGGGTGTGTCGTTGGATGAGGTCAATAAAAGTAATATTTTAAAGTCAATGCGGTGTTTGAGCCAGTGGAGGTCATGGAGCCAGTGGAGGTCATGGAGGATAGGGGTGATGTGGTCGGAGCGTCGGGTGGAGGTGAGCAAGCGGGCAGCTGAGTTTTGGACATACTGAAGTTTTTTTAGTGTGAATGCAGGTGATCCAAAAAGTATGCTGTTGCAGTAATCCAGTCGGAATGTTATGAAGGCATGGATCAGAGTTTCAGCAGCGAGAGGGGGGGTCTGATGCGGGCGATGTTCTTCTTTAAAGGCTCCCACAAGATTGCTGACATCCTCGTGGATTCATCTTCTTATTATAGACACATGCATTTCCAAACATTTGGACTACCTATAACTTGTAAATGTATTATCTTTTCGATTTACACACGACATCTATTGCACGTCTGTCCGTCCTGGGAGAGGGATCCCTCCTCTGTTGCTCTCCCTGAGGTTTCTCCCATTTTTCCCTTTAAACTGTGGGTTTTCTCTGGAAGTTTTTCCTTGTACGATGTGAGGGTCTAAGGACAGAGGGTGTTGTATTGTCATACTGATATTCTGAACAAACTGTGAAGACCACTGAGACAAATGTAACATTTGTGATATTGGGCTATATAAATAAACATTGATTGATTGATTGATTGAAATGGAAGAAAGCGTTTTTTTATGACATGGTCGACGTGAAGGAGGAAAGTGAGGGTGGGGTCGAGGATGATGCCAAGGTTACGGATGTGAGTGGAGGGGTTGACAATGGAGCCGTCGATGGGAAGAGAAAAATCTTGGGTTGAGCAGGTAAGTGAGTTTGGGCCAATGATTATAAGTTCCGATTTGTCACAGTTAAGTTTTAGAAAATTGTTTTGCATCCAAATTGTAATGTCAGTGAGGCAGGTGCTGAGCTGGGAGTGTGTGGTTGGAGAAATTGATTTTGTTGAGAGGTAGAGCTGTGTGTCATCAGCATAACAGTGGAACTGGAGTTGGTGTTGACGGAGGATTTATCCAATTGGGAGGATGTAGATATGAACAGAAGGAGACCAAGACCCCGTTTACACGAGAATAAAACGGGTTGGATCTGCATAGTTTCTCTTGCGTATAGCCCTATTATTTACACGAGGCCGTAACAAAACGATAGAAATGGACCCCACAAACGAGAACGGGTCCCAAGGTGGATAGATTTGCAAACGAAGCGCTCTGGGGGGTCCAACGGCTCTGTGTAATCGCCTCTATACGATCATTTTATGATAATGATGAGGCAATAGCCCCGCCTCTCCCCACCTCTGCTGCTCACCCCCACGTCAAAGTAAACTGCACACTGAATTCAGATTATTTATCTTTCTCTCGATATGGACATAAACGCGAGTGAAGTCTAATCTGACAGGACGGAGACACGCAGCTCTGCTCACCTGCAGCTCACCTGCAGCTCCTCCCGCTGTGATGCAGCGGTGAACGGAGCAAAACACACACTTCAAGTCAGATCATCGCCCTTAGCTATTTTAATTACCTCTCAAACTACCTAAACTAGTTATAAATATGTTTATTTGTACTGTCGGCCGGGTCACTCATTACTGGATCAGCTGCTGCATGAGACAGACACTGACGCTGTCCGAAGAGAGGGAGGAAAAAGAGAGGCTCCGTGTATTTTATTATTATTATATAGAGTCGTTATTCATTTGTTTTAAAGCTCAATAAATAACAAAGAAGACCTTTGACCGGCACTTTTATAATTTTGTCCAGAAGATTTAAACTTTAATACACGTTGACCTCGGCCCCCACCGCGGGGAATAAACAGAAGGGCAACCATGACAACCATGCTTCTTCTCTGCTTTTGTGGAGGAAGTTACAGCGCCACGTACAGGCTCCTGCATATGTACTGCAGCTTCTCCAGCGCTTTCGAGTGGTCTCGTGTGGAAGTACAGCGCCACTTACAGTCCCGGCATATGTACTACAGCGTTTCCAGTGTTCTCGGGTGAACAGACACGTCAAATGAAACGAATACGTGTGAACGGAAGACTTTTTTTAAAACGCATACTGTGCATAACCGCAAACGTTCCCGTGTGAGCAGCACCCAAGTACAGAACCCTGAGGGACGCCATGATTGACGGGGGCTGTGGGGGATTTGGAGTTGTTAATGCAGATTAATTGATGTCTGTCTATTTTTAAACCAGGAGAGGGCAGTACCGGTTGTGCCAATGGAAGACTGGAGGCGGTTGATGAGGATGGAATGGTTGATCGTGTCAAATGCGGCTGTTAGGTCAAGGAGAATGAGAATTTAGAGGGAACCAGAGTCAGCAGAGAGGAGAATGTCGTTGGTGACCTTGAGTAGGGCAGATTCTGTGCTGTGGCGAGTACGGAAACCAGATTGAAAAGGTTCATGAAGGTTATTGCAGTCCAGATGGGTTTTGAGTTGGGAGGCAACAGTTCGCTCCAGAATTTTTGACAGGAATGGGAGGTTAGATATATATACACACATATTAGGGATGCACGATAATTATCGGCCCGATATTAGGAATTATGACGTCATACCGATAAACCCGATAACAGTATTAATAGCACCGATAACATACAATATATTTTTTGGGTACAAAAAAGAAAAAAATACTGCGGTGTGGGTGGATTGGGATGAGGGGCGCTTTTTTTTCACTCGGCTCCTCCCGTTTTGCCAGTACTGTGGTATTAGTGCAGGGGTGCCCAACCTTTTTTGAACCGAGATCTACCAGTCTAAATAGAGAGGCGTAGCCATTAGTGACAGCCTACTACCAGGTAAATACACACTTCTACTTGTATAAAACTGGCCTTTGTACGATTAATACTTCATAAAATACTGCAGATCCTTTATCTTACCTCTTTCTAATCTGCACACATACAAGTATTTAACTGAAGTTACACAACAGTGTTGTTGATACAGAGTTGGAGGTTATTCACACGTCACATACTACAGTGGGTAATGTTTTCAAGAAAAATTGAACAGTGCTGCCACATATGACACAGGAAAAAAAGACTGAACCCTTTCTTTGCCATTATATAAAAATAGTGTTGCTACAAAAGTATAAATTAGGCTTACTAATAAGACAACTCAGATCTGAAGCTACACAGGAATCTGCTGCCAAAGTGCAATAAAAAAGACAAAATTAA
>CALSBZ010040529.1:4841-14888 GCA_943591055.1 Gobionotothen gibberifrons
GGAGTCTGTTTTATCACCCTTATTTCCTGTGGGGAAACCTTGATCACTACCTAAGAAACATTACGTAATCTTCAAGGGCTACTGTGATCAAGCTTGTTAGGTGTGAATTTAATTAGTTTTGGACATTTTATAAAATACAAGCACCACCATTCTTTTGGATGCCTTGCAAAGCGGTATTTTTCCCTCACATCTGACCATTTTAATAAAAAACACTTATATCCAATATCAATATGTCTTATTTGTCCAGTGTAGTAATTATATCTGGTATGGATTTGAAGTCACCTTTTTGTCGCTGCTTTTAATTGAACTATTCATATCTTCGACTGCACTGTAACTTTTATCCATGTATTTTTTCTTTTAATGTTTATTTTATTAGCTTTTCTTTTTAATGACTGATTTTAAATGCCATTTTCTTAATGTCTTTCATTTTTTGTAAAGCACTTTGAATTGCCTTATGTTGATGCCTTTTTAGTCATGTATTCTGTACCTGCTGTGTTTATTTAATTATTTTTATTTCATTACCTTGGCTTATTATGCCTGTTTTAAATGCCTTTTTAATAATGTATTTATGCTGTATTTGTTCTTAAATGTCTTTTGCTTTTAATCTGTAAAGCACTTTGAATCGCCACGTGCTGAAAAGTGCTATATAAATAAAATTGCCGTGCCTTGCCTTACAAGGACTATTGTAATAACAGAAATACAATTTTTTATTTAAAATAAAATAGTCAAATCAATTCATGATAATACAAAAATACACAATACATTAAATATGATTTTCTTTTTAAATAAAAAATGTTATTGACGAAAAAAGGACAAATCAAATATTCCTATCCCAACTGCCCTGCACCTGACAGAACCAGTTTTAACCGGTTTTAGCTTATATATTAATTTGTGGTGCTTATCCTTCACATATGGCCACGACGCCCCCCCCCATCAGTTCCTATTCCGTATTGAAGACTCTTCTACTCTGTAAGTACTTTGTTTGCAGTTTGTTATTAATCCAAGTTTAAGCTAATTGTAGAAATAACGTTAAATTCAGCTGCCGGCTTGTCAGATTTATAGCAGCTAGCTTAGCTTTCTGAAAACGGTTGATGTTAGCAGAAGATTAATGTCCATAATTACGGTTAACAGAGAGAAATACCAACAGGTCATGGAGTTAATAGGTATAATCTGCAGATGGTAAATAGGTGTGTTTGTTTTAATAGAGGCTTCCTAATGACATCACGGGATTTCGCGTCAGACATCTTGGAGTACCACTCTACTGGCGGGAGCGTTCAAAAATGGTGAAAATGAAAGGCTACTACGAATCACTAAACCCGGAGGATGAGACCGTTTACAGAGAAAAATGTGCGTCGATTGGTTCGGTGGACCCTTATTTGATTCCCGTTAAGGATTACAGCACCAATATAAATTCATGGCCTTCACTTTCCTACTGTGATATCGTGAACTACCTGTTTTTCGCCTATTCCATTGTACACCATGGAGGAAATGAAGGCGTATACAAAGGACTCGAGGCACATAACCAGTTCACATCCGGGTGGATCCGCGACGTTTGCGTTGCATATCAAGGAGATGTGGCTGTACTAGCTGGAAAAGTGAGTAAATATTTTGTGAGGTCCTCTTCAGCTGGCTTTTTAAATATCCCTAAAGTCCCCCAAAATAAAATGGGTGAGGCTGCTTTTATCCACTACACTACCAATAAATATCACAGGCCAACTCAGTGGACATTTTTAAACACCAGCTTTTATTTTTGTTGTACCTATATCTATATGTTTACTTTATTTTATAGGGTTTTATATTGTTGCATCAATTAACTTAGTCTTGTGTCTTTTTATTTATTTTTATTATCATACCTTTTACCTCGCCGTGTCTCTTAACCTGTTAAAATGTTATATGTTGTTGCTATGCTGCATGTACCTGTAAAGGTCTTAACATCTGATCTGAGGGGAATTTCTTGTGGTTTATTTTTAACTTGTGATTTTGTAAAGCACTTTGAGCTACACATGCTTTATGAAAAGGGCTTTATAAATAAAGCTTTATTATATATTGCAATATATTTAAATTACACAAGTTGTGAACCTATTCTTGGTTGTCAGCTTCTGTTATGTGCTACCGAGCATAGGAATATGACAAGAGCTGACCACCCACTGCTTGTGTAAACAATCAGTATTTTAAAGTAAAGTTGGACCAAAATATTATTGGTTCTAAATAGTCAACAATCCAATAATATTTTTGTATTTTATTTTTCAGGTATTGCATTCTCAGAGTATTGGGCTGCCACCAACATGTCCGTGGGTACTGATGAAGAAGGATGGTGCAGTCATCATCACAGCTAACTGCAACTGCAAGGCTGGTTTGGGATCAACATGTACCCATGTTGCATCTCTCCTTTTCTACATATTAACATCTATACGGATACGTGATGACAGTTACCCAGGAAAAGGCGTATTGGCTTCTACCTGGATCAGTGAAGGATGTAACACCTTCCCCTGTTGCTGACATTGACTTTAGTTCGGCTAAAACCCGAAGGAATCGTTTAAGCCAAGCAATTGACAGCCTTGGCGATGCAGCTAATTTAATAACAACAACAACAACAACACTTTTACGTCACTCGAGGGAGATTCCAAAAGCGACAGATGCTGAAAAAGTTAGAACTGCCTAGAAATGGACCATAAAGCCCTTACAGAACATTGCCAAGGGATCAATGTAGCTATCACCAAGCCGGAGACGGATGTCATTGAGAAGGCCACCAAAACACAGGCCAGATCCAAACTGTGGTATCGATACAGAGCTGGGCGGATTACAGCATCTCGTATGAAGGCAGCATGTTCAACAAGTGCAACTAAACCATCGCTTAGCTTGATTAAAGCTATTTGGTACCCAGAAGCCACAACATGTAAAACTGCAGCTACTGAATGGGGATGTAATCACGAGAAATCAGCACGTGAAGAATACATTGCAATTATGAATCGACATGATGGTTTCATTTGCCAGGACTCTGGGCTCGTGTCAGTACTATTACAGTCCAGGTCTAAAACCACATTCAAGCTATTTGGGATGTGTCCAATCTGACAGTAGAAAACCCTTCCGGTTGAGCTCCATGGGACCTTATTTCGAAAAAGTTATGTATTGAAGTCAATGGAGAGAGAAAGATTATCTTTCGATCCCGTTTGAATTGTGCCACGATTACACACATGATGTTTGTCAATTTAAAAGATAATTTTGCTAAGTCAAGTCAAAAAAATAAAAATGTGTCGTAAAACTGTGAAGTAACACATTTGTTTGTGTGAAACGCTCCATGAACTACATCTCCCGTCTCGCACCACACACCAAGACGGCCGTCACGTTGGCACATTTCACTTCTTTCTTTCAGAATGAGGTGAAAAGTATTAAAAGAGGTGAAAATCACTCCAAGTCTGGGCATGTTGAGAGCTGTACATACACACAAGGGGAGTTAGTCGGTTCCTAAGAGCCAGCATGCGGGACCGGGACTCTGGGATTTGTAGTCTTTCTAGTTGCGTATTTTTCATAGTCTTATATTTCAACAGTTTTACGACAAACTGTGACTTTTTTGACATGGAAATTATTTTTTAAGATTGACAAACATCATATATGTAATTCGTGGCACAATTCAAACGGGATCGAAAGATAATCTTTCTCTCTCCATTGACTTCAATGCAAACTTTTTCAGAAATAAGGTCCCATGGGGCGGAAGTAGATGGGCGGGACTTCGCCACTCTATCGGCAGCCATTGACACAATTGGTCCTATTTTGTATTATCTGTATAATCTTTTAATATATTTTCATATTTTGTAAACAATTTCAATTTGCACTTAATGCCCTGTTAAAAAAGTAACATTGGGAATGTTAACATAAAAGATGACGGATCAATATTTTTCAAATCTTTTTCCTCCATTTTTTCATGAAGTGTTACATTTACATAATGATTTAATTAATCACGATACAAGATTAACCCTTAAGATACCAGTTTTGATCGTATACCAGTAACTGCTTTTTTGAAAAAATACACTATAATTCAATATTCTAAAAACAATGTTGACTTTATTATTAGTATCATCAGCTGATCCATCTGAATAATAAATGAGGGACTGTTAACCTACAAGATGTGTACCATAGACTTCCATTATAACCACTTGTCTGTATCCCCTCCCCCCCTTTAAATTAAAGTGAAAAAAGATGTTGCACTAATTGTCCTCTGCATTTGACCCTAAAGGTTAGTGGTGCCATGGCAGCCCGGGGACCGACTCCAATTCTGAGGTGCCTTGGTGAAGAGCAATGAAAGGAGTATCTGAACATCCATAACATGCATGTTGTTTTAGGAATATAATAATGATCTTTATGCTGGTTGGTCTCCCACCCTCTGCGGGTTATCAGCACAAAGTATGTCCCCATATGATAAAATCCACCATCCCCCTGATTTTTTTTTTACAACTTGAGTACTGCCTATGACACGCTCAACATGAATTTGCACGTTAGTAATTTTCCTTGTATCAATAACATCTTTCATTGATAATTGTTTCTGGCCTTTCATGAATGCAGGCACCTTAACCTGAGCACACATGAAACCCACTGAGTCGCTTATATTGAAACCTTGGTCTGCCAAAATCAAATCACCAGGCATCTAAGAAGCCACAATTTTCTGTAATATGCTTATCACTGGACCAGCCACCCCATGCCCTTGAAATGAATGATATAACACCCTGCGGACAGATTCCTATCAGAAATGTTATGGTGTTGTGATGCTTGTAGTTTGATCAAGTCTGAGCCTGTGCCATTAAATGTGATGGCCTGTCAATGAAAACTTCAAAGCAGTCTATTATAACAGCCACTTTAGTAGCAAAATGAGTGCAGAAATCCATAGGCATTGTCAGTTGGAGTTCCTCTCGAGATGGCAACTTCAAAAGGAGACTCATACGTTTGAACATGACGTTGATAATCAAGGTAAACACACGGGATACTGAAGACGTGGATGTGTTGAATTTATAAGCCAGCTCTTGCAGGGGTTGGTTTAATCTTAATTTCATTAGTGTCAGTATAAACTGTTGAAATTTAGACAGTGAACTCTTAGCGTTCACACTGATATGCAGTTCCACAAGATTGTATACCATCAGTAGGAAGTCCCGTGTAGAACCGCACACGGTCATCATCGCCCTTAAATGTAATGAAATGGTGGACTTTACAAGCTTTTCTTTTAAGTTAACATTTTCTGTTGTTACATTATTAATTTCAAATGACATTTTGTCAATCATTTCACCAGTCAGATCAGTGTGAGTTGCAGTGCCAGTCTCTGGTTCAATCAGTCCTTCTTCTTCCCCAGTGGCTCCCAGGACTGGTGCGGGCTCTTCTAGAGTTGGTATATCAGACACCATGCTGTAGAGATCAAGTAGTGTGATGAATGACTTTTTTCTGGCGCGTTTATACCTGGCATGTGTAGCAGGGGAAGGTGCTGTAATTTTCTCGTGGCCCAATTTGACAGACGGTGCCCAGTCAGGAAGATTTTTGTCAAAATGTTCCACTGGTTTACCTGCAAACAAAGCAGATTGTTGGTCAGTTATATCCTGGGTGAAATGTTAATGAATACACATTTGACCTCTTTTGACAGGACAAGTCAGACTTTAGATATATTTAAAATGCTGGTGTCAAGACATTGGAACATGACAAATAATTGAGGAAACCAAAAGCCTCTGAAAAGGTGCCAGGGACGTACAGCCTTTACTGTTTACATATAATCAAATTGCCAGTAGGGGGAGGAATTACTTTAAATTACAGTTAAACGAAGCACTGCAGGGGATTGACAGACTGGTGTGAAGATGACCTGAGCCAAGGGATGACTTTACTTTGTAGATACTCCAACTCCACAATCTGATATGTCGATCGATGACATCGGATTCCTATTTCCTTGTTAAGATACATGTCTTAGTACGTGGGTTATATGTTCATTTTGATTGTTTGTATGTAAAACCCGACACTTACCTGCCGTGAAATGATCCCCACAAACGCGAGTATAGTTGTGTTTGGATGGTTTGAGATCCTCCCATCCGATCCTATTGAGCCATTTTTCCCGCCGACGCTTTGAAAGTTCATGTGTTGCTTCACCCTGGTGAACCCGGCAGCCTGTAAAATGACTTCGGCCCCCTGATTCGATCACCTCTGCTGCCGCAGCCATCAATGGCACAGAAGTTAACCATTGTATGTCCGGTAAAAAAAAAACATTGAACAGGTATGAGGTATTACGGCGTCTGTTTTGGTTCTCCAGTATGGCCGTTGCGCTGACATCACGTTACCCGTGACATCATATCAGGGTTACCAACTTTGGGTTCCTGGCTGGAGTGAGACTTTGATATCATGGGTTTGATTACACATATGCACACTAAATGACTGCTATCGTGTCAGCAGCGGGACCTTAGCATATATATAGGATATATACAATATATACAAATACACAATATTGGACACAGACTATAAAGGGCACAAAGTTTCATTCACTAATGAAAGTCAAACACATGTTTGTTTCCACTGTTTTATTGTGTGCAATTAATTGACTTATCGTACGATAAATAAAAATGAACTCCATAACTTTTCTGACCTCGATACATTTCCATTTACATGAGGATGTGACTAGCAGTTTGAAGACATCACCAGCTCTCGCTGCCTCAGGAGGACCAGTTCCATCCTGAAGGACTCATCCCACCCAGCCCGTCATCTGTTCGACCTGCTGCCCTCGGGCCGGCGCTACCGTTCACTGAAAGCCCGCACCTCCAGATTCACAAACAGTTTCTTCCCATGGGCCATTAGGACATTAAACACACACAAATAACTCCCCATATCCCCACTGTGCAATAATCATGATCTGTCTATGTATACACTGTAATATTTATCATATATATTTTATCAAATTCTATTTTATTCATTTATTTATATATGTATTAATCCTGGTCATCTACATGACCATCCGAAGCTGTGTGCACTACTTGCTGGTCGAAACGGTCAGACCTTTTAATCTGTGTTTTAAAGCACTCGCTGGAGCAGTGACTATAAATCTCGTTGTATTCTGTACAATGACAATAAAAGCTTTTGATTTGATTTTGATTTGAAAGGATGTACTTGAACTATTATTATATATTATCATTATGTCAGTGGTCTAAAATGGTCATACAACGGTGCCGACAATATTATCGTTTATCGCAATAATTTCCGGGAAAATGTATCCAACAAAATTAATTATCGTGAGAGGCCTATACATGACACAAACAAATCTACAGACTTACTCCAAACTGCCAAATATATGAATTAACGCACTCTCACTCTCAAATAGTATTTGACTCTATTTTGGCCTACAATAAGCAGCAGACTTTTACTTGTTATCATTTCTACTGGATCTTAGATCAGCGCATGCGCAATACGGGTCGGGGATTGACCAACCGGCTCCCACTGCTCTGCTGTCTGTTTACGTTGTTAAGAGTGGTGGGGGCGGGGAGGGAGCGGATCGACTGCTTCAGCAGTTGTCAACTCAACATTGTAAATAACCAACCAAAAACGATCGCCGGTTCATCTTGTTTTTGGCGTGAGAATAGTTTGGTCAGCGTGAGAGCGTGAGATTGAGAGTGAAAGCGTGTGTCACACGCCTCTATAGCAGGGGTGTCCAACTCAAGGCCCGGGGGCTTCATTTTCTGTGGCCCCATAAGAGCTTGCAAAGAATATAATATGTTTATTATAAGGTTACATGCTACTTTACAGAAGCACGTTGCCGATAAACTACATGTCCCACAATGCATCTCAAACTTCAAATTTTTTCTCAGAATTTGACATTTTTTCTTCAAAATATGCCGTTTTTCTTAGAATTTGTCTTTTTCTCAGAATTAGATTTTTTTTTTAATGTTACTTTTTGTTCAAAATGTTACTTTTCCCCCCATAATGTCAGTTACAAATAAAAAAATGTCACTTTTAGTTTTTCCAGAAATTGGCTTTTCTTTTTAAATCATTTTGTGACATTCTCACTGAAGAGACTTGCAATTATTTGCCGTAGACTTCTGCTTTCAGACGTAGTTAATTATGAAGTTCCTATCCGATAATAATCCAATGCAGAGGCAATAATGTAATATAAAACTTTATTTTATATATATTGTTATATTTTTATATGTATTTTTGATTGGGGCTGTCAGTCGATTAAAATATTTAATCGCGATTAATCGCATGATTGTCCATAGTTAATCGCGATTAATCGCAAATTAATCGCACATTTTTTATCTGTTCTTAATGTTCCTTAGAGGGATATTTTTCAAGTTTTTAATACTCTCATCAACATATGAGTGGACAAATATGCTTTATATGTTTGTTTATTATCATTTGATCAATGACAAATATGCTCAAGAATATTAAACATAACAACTGTACTCTGAACATAAAACATGTGTGTGTGTGCGTGCGTGTGTGTGGAGAGACACTGTGATGGATCGTTGGAGCTATGTGCAGCTCAAGGCATATGCTCGAACGGGATCTGCCTGGACGCTGCAATGATGTTGCGCGCACTATCCGTGCTGCGTGTGGTGACTTTTCGTACAATGTCCCACTGTCTGGCTACCTGCATAAAGTGCTCGGCGCAGTTGTCAGCGAAATGTCGCTCCTCTGTTTTCATTGAAACAGCTCCTTATATCCGTTAGCGCCGCTAGCTAGCACCAGATGGTAACAACAACAATAGACGTAATGTGTGCCCGTTCTCTCTCTCTCGCTCGCTCGAGCCACACATACACACACTCTACCGGTCCTCCCGATGGCTATGGCCTGCCGGTGGCTGCCGGTGAGCGTGGAAGTGTGGTCTGCCGCAAGCGGACGGCAGGAGCGGGGCTGTTAGCATCAGCTTGTAGATGGTATTTTAAACTCGATGCGCTCTGAAACTACGGGGCGGCAGAGGACAAAAAATACACATGCGTTAATCGCGTTAAAATAATTAGTGGCGTTAATTATTTTTTTGCGTTATCAACGCGTTAACTTGACAGCCCTAATTTTTATATAGTCTTAAAGTTACAACCGGCCCTTTGAGTGCAACCATAATGCTGATGTGGCCCGTGATGAAATTGAGTTTGACACGCCTGCTCTATAGGCTACTGTTCAAATTATATGTAGTTTTAAAGTATTTTTGAAAGTTAATACTCTTGCTAGCTAACTATAACATGACTCAACCACTCAGTAAACAGGTTAGCTGGATGCTGGTGTAACATGTTAAAGGTGACCAAACATGCTTATGTAAACTAAAAACGTTTTATTGGTGGTAATTAGAATTAGCTAGCCAACATTAGCATCAACACAGTAAGCTATCAAACTACTAATACATGTAGCCTACTACTTGTGGCTTAGAAATCCGAATCACAGCAGTAACAGCTCAATGATTCAGGGATTTTGAGTGTGGTGTTTGTTTAAATGAAATATAAACAAACCAAATGCCATGCAGTTCCAGAGAGGTTGACTGACGATTCAGCAGCAGATAACTACTACATCTACAACTACAGGTAGGTGGGAGAGTATTTTTAAAACAATCTGAAGTTTATTTGTTAAACTAGGTCAAGCCAAACTCTTAAGAGCCAAGGTTTTACAAAAGGCTCCTTGCATTTATTTTGCACTTGCACACAACAGCAAAAAGGCTAGAGCCAACAGATGTCACGGTAAGTCTGTAGCTAATGTTAGCAACACTAATTTTACCCTTGGATTTATGATGCTCATTGTAGCTAATATGTCTGACATTTAGGTACTTTACTGCAACAATGAGCAGCTAATATTACTGTGAGGTTAGCTGCTAATGTTACTTACATTCTGGCTAATAGCTCAATGTTACTGTGATGGTTTGCAGTCAATTTTACAGACATGGTGTTTTGTAGCTTATTGCTACTGCGATAAATAGCAGCAAATGTTGCTGTTGTTGTGTTATGTAGAACGTTACTGTGAGATTACCAGCTTATGTTACTGTGAGGTTAACAGCTAATGCTACTGTGAGGTTAGCAGCTAATGTTACTGTGAGGTTAGCAGCTAATG
>CALSBZ010040529.1:28595-40048 GCA_943591055.1 Gobionotothen gibberifrons
ACTGTGGCGCCATCGACTCCGACGTGTCGGGCAGCGATGGCGGCCGTATACACCTTCAAAGTGGAGTGAGAAGGTCCACTATCCAGAAGGGACTGCAGGAACTCTAAAATGGTGGCCACGGAGCAATGTCCCGGGTTCTCAGCCTTCCCTGACGGATGCCGTGCAGCCGCTCAACAGTGGGTTGGGCCCTGTAGCGGCCAAACCCAGAGCTGGAGGCGGTGAGGGTCGGGATGCCAAATCTGACCCTTGAGCTGCGACAGAAGGTCCTTCCTGTCGGGGAGCCGCCATGGTGGGCTGCGGCAGAGACTGCGCAGCAGTGGGAACCAGACTCTCCCCGGCCAGTGGGGGGCGACCAGAAGGAGCCTGTGCCCCTGAGTGAGGACCCTCTGAAGCGTCTGTAGTAACAGAGGCAGCGGAGGGAAGGCATAGAGGAGAGCATCCGGCCAGTCGTGCGCCAGGGCGTCCTGACCCATCGGGCTGGTCACCTCTGACCAGGAGAACCAGAGGGGGCAGTGCCTCGACTCTTCCGAGGCAAAGAGGTCCACCTCGGCTCTGCCGAAAAGGCTCCAAATTGTCTCCACCACCTCTGGGTGAAGCCTCCACTCCCCCGGTGGGGGCTTGCGCCGTGAGAGGAAATCTGCGACCTGATTCAGGTCTCCTGGCAGAAAGACTGCCCGCAGACTGGCGAGGCGGGGGAGCGCCCAAGGCAAGAGGCTCTGTGAAACGTGGAGCAGCTGTGCGGACCTGGTGCCCCCCTGGTGGTTGGTTTGGGCAACGGCGGACATGTTGTCCGACCGAACGAGCACATGCCTGGCCGCCAGTTGGGGTAGAAAGTGCATGAGTGCGAGCAGCACCGCCTGAAGCTCAAGCACATTGATATGGCGTGCACCCTCCTGGGCAGACCACTGACCCTGAACAGTCCTGCCCTGCCACACCGCGCCCCACCCCGAGAGACACGCATCCACGGTGACGGTCTCCCGGCGGGATGGGATGGTGCCCATGGGCACGCCCATCCGAAGATAGGCCCTGTCCCTCCAGCGGGACAGAGCGTGGAGGCACCGCTGAGACACCCTGACTCTCTTGTGCCTGTGCCGCTTGGCGTCCAAGTGAAAGCCGTTCAGCCACATCTGCATGGGCCGCAGTGACAGCAGGCCCAAGGGCACGACGGCTGAGGCAGCTGTCAGTCTGCCTAAGAGTCGGAGGAACTGGAGGTAAGGCACCCTCTCGCCCAGCCTGAAGGTGCGCAGTTGGTGGGAAATGTCGTCCACACGACGAGGCGTCAGGTAGGCCCTCATGGCGAGCGAATCTAGGACCATCCCCAGGTAGGTAACCTGCTGGGAAGGGTCCAGGCAACTCTTCCCGGTGTTCACTGTTAGGCCCAACCGGGCTACGTGAGATAAGAGGCGCGCCGTATCCTGGGCCGCCTGGGGCCGGGATGGCGCGCAAACCAGCCAGTCGTCCAGATACGGCAGGACCTTCACGCCCTGTGCCTGCAGGGAAGCGAGCGCCGCCGCAACGACCCTGGTGAACACCCTCGGAGAGAGGGAGAGACCGAAGGGAAGTACCCGGAACTGGTAATGTCGGCCTTGAAAGGCGAACCTCAAGAACTTCCGGTGATGGGATGCAATTGGCACGTGGAAGTAGGCGTCTCTCAAGTCCACGGTTGTGAACCACTCCCCCTGTGCGACCACCCGAAGGGTGTCTGCTGTGGTTAGCATATGGAAGGGCAGCACCTTCAGGAATCTGTTGATTCCTCTGAGGTCCAGAACTGGACGGAATCCGCCAACTTTCTTGCTCACAAGAAAGTATGCCGAGTAGAACCCCCCGTCCTGAAGCAGAGGGTCCACTGGCTCGATTGCGCCCTTGGCCAAGAGGACGGACAACTCTTGGGCCAGAGCTAAGGCCTTCGCCGGGTCGTTGACAACTGTCATTTTGACAACTGTCATTTTGACCCGGCCGAAGGCTAGGGGCCGGCGTCGGAACTGCAATTCGTATCCCTGGGTTAGGGTGGAAACCACCCAAGGGTCGGAAGTACAGGCAGCCCAGTAGCTGAGCTGCTGCTGGGAAAAGCAGCCGACGACCGGCCCCGGGACTTCAGGGCCTAGCCCCCCGGCCCCTGGAACCCCTTGGGGGGCGCCGGTAAGGCTCTGCAGCCCGAGGCTGCCTGGAAGGTAGGCGGCCTGGGGCACGAAAGTCATTTGCCGGTAGGGTGGGCCGCTGGGGCCGCTGGGGCCGCTGGGGCCGCTGGGGCCGCTGGGGCCGCTGGGGCCGCTGGGGCCTCTGCGGCCCACTCCTGTACACCCCTTCTGGTGGCTGATTGTGGCTGCCAGAGCGGCCCCTGGCCCTGGGCCTGCTGAAAGTGGGCACGGGTCTGTGAAGAACCGAGAGCTGCTGCCTGGTCTGCCTAGCTTGGGCAGCACGCTCCAGCGCCTCCAGGGCAGCTGACCCAAACAGCTCCCCTGGCTCGACTGGCACGCTACGGAGAACTCTCCTACATGCCTCCGACAATGGTGACTGGGCCAGCCAAACCTGGCGACGAGTCTGTACCAAAAGGGACATAACTCGTCCCAATTCCCTAGTTATTAGGGCAAAGGCCTGCAGTGAAGCATGCAGTGAAGCATGCAGTGAAGCATGCAGTGAAGCATGCAGTGAAGCATGCGCGCGATGGACATATCCAGTGCTTAAAGCACCGCCTCTGGCGGTCAGTAGGGACGAAATAGAACCACCCTTGAATGATGGGATGGTAGACTAAAAGCTTTAGGAATCCAAACTACAACATATAATGAGTAATGTAAGCGATTTCGAACCCTTAAGGCAGGAGAGACTGAAAAGAGTCAAGGGAACCTTATAAAAGTTAACAGCATTTAATTAAACAAAAGATGCGGTGGTCTACAAATGAAATTGGAAGGAGGCGCTCTCCCCATCTGTCTGCTCAGTCCAGTATCCGGGGTCAGAAGAGGCTGCTCCCTGGTTTGTCCTCCCTGTTGTCTTCTGAGGTCTTCTCCTATTGGCCGGCGTCATCGGGGGCGGGTCCTATGCATGTGGTGCCTTTTCTGTTGCTAAATTACATCATTCTGGTGTCTGTGGTGTTTAAACATTCCCTGCTACACATTATTCAGCGTCAATAAATGAGTGCTAATCCCAGTGTGCTCAGTTTAGAACATCACATGTCATTTCACCTTCTATCATGGTTTGAAACCGTAGCATCCCGTCAGATGCTAATACTAACCGGAAGTGACGCATTTTCAGAATAAAAGTGTCAAGTTAACAGTTAGTGAACTTCCGGTTTTTCAGAATAAAACTGATTTAAATCAAATATTGTATTTAATTCAAATTACACCTTATCAACATTGATTTTAAATTTACTAACAGTACCTTGTATCAAGATTGATGCAAAACAAGGGAAATTTGACCTTTTTAACCGTCAGAGCCAATGGAATCGAGGGGAACTCCCACATAGTCCTTATTTGGTAATGTGTGTGTGTTAGACTGCCGCATAGCCAAGACCGGAATCTGCGATAACTCTGGTGGCTACCATTAGCAGCTAACTTTTGCTCTCCGATTTGTACATAAAAATTGAATTATGGATTATAAATGAAAAAGATTATTACACAGAAACATTATCAACCTATGGATTAACCGATTCAGCGGCGTTTTTTCTCATTTTAATGCCATTGAACACGTCTTTTGATCAGATTGACAGCTACGGTGAGACGATCTCCGTAAAAGGTAAGTGTTGTGATGTCTGTGTTTGCTTCCCCTGTCGCGAGTTCGGATCACTCAGTGATGATACTATATACCTAAATAATCTGTGGAACCTCAGCTTTAATCGGATATCTTGTATGTGCAGCTACGATAAGTAATAAGGGTACTTTTATCTTGAGTTCTGTGCCAAAGTGCGCTAGCATTTTTCGCTCAGGGGTCATTTAGATGCTTCTTATGAGACTTGTGTTTTGTTTTGGTAAAAATGGTTTGTATCGTCAGTTAGCTGAGATTATTTCCGTTAATCTGGTATAACACATTAACCTGTTAAACCCTGAGCCTGTGTTTCAGGTCTCAGGCTCGAAAATGACATTCCCAGAACAAATGACCATATCTTCACTTCTAAAAGGGTTACATTAATAATCTTTTTTCTCAAAGTAATGATAAACCTGTGAGTTGGATGTAGAAAAGTCAGAATCAATATAGATGTTTTTTAATTTAAAGAAAATTCAGATTGAACATAGTAAAAAACTGTAAATTATAGTGTCCGTCCAAATATTATGTTTTACTTATAACGATAGTTACGACTGTAACTACGGTTCTATGTGTCCCGGATGACCGCCAGAGGCGGTGCATTAGCACCTGGATATGTCCATCGTACGCATGCGCAGTTCAAGTACCTAATAACAACAAAGTCACCTGTGACCCACGTGACACCGGCTATATCAGCTGGTGTCATCAGCGGATCTGTTCCCGGAATCTTCTCGCGAGCACACGAGAATTCTGAGTGACCGGGAACTCTGGCGGTCATCCGGGACTCATAGAACCGTAGTTACAGTCGTAACTATCGTTCTATTTCGTCCCTAATGACCGCCAGAGGCGGTGCATTAGCACCTGGATGACTTATACCAACCATGTCATGAAGAATCCGAACACTTGCTTACCTAGCTGGAAGCAGCGGAGCTCGGCAACAGGACCACGCCCAAAGGATGGGGAGTGGCGACGTTGACGCGGTAGAACTTGGAGAATGTACCAGGCGACGCCCATGACGCCGCGGCGCAGATAGTCTCCAGGGGCACCCCTCTCAGGGCAGCCCAAGACGTTGCGATGCCCCTTGTCGAGTGACATCTCACCCCCGATGGCGGGGGGCGGCCACTGGCCCCATAGTCGTATGAGATCGCATCTACAACCCAGTGGGACAGCCGCTGCTTGGAGAGAGCATAACCCTTTCTCGTGCCGCCATGGCAAATGAAGAGCTGCTCCGCCTGACGTATATGGGCCGTAGCCCCAATATATGCCTCTAGGGCCCGCACCGGGCACAGCAACTCTGGCGTGTCGTTCTCTTGTGGGCCGTTAAAGCGTGCCAGCTGGATAGGCTGATTGGCGTGGGCTAGTGGAAGCACCTTGGGCAGGAACGCCACATTCGGCCATAGGGCAACCCCCGAGCCATCGGAGTTCCACCTCAGGCATGTCTCGCTCACTGAGAGGGCATGTAGCTCTCCCACTCGTTTCCCTGAGGTCACCGCCAGTAGAAACGCTGTCTTTAAGGACAGCCACTTCAGCCCTACCTGGGCCAGGGGCTCGAAGGGAGGAGCTGATAGGGCATCCAGCACTATGGGTAGGTCCCAAGCCGGAGCCCTTGGGGTGCGAGGGGGACGCTGCCGTAAAGCCCCTCTCAGGAAGAGGGACAACAGCCTGCTCATGGATTATCAGAAATCATTCAAAGTGACACAGACACATTGGATTAACCTATGGATTAACTTCAGCATCGTTTTTATCGTTTTAATGCCATTGAAGACCACTTTTGACCAGACTACCACACAGGTGAGCTGACGAGAGCAGGCTGCGCCGGTAACGTTACATATCAGCTCGGTGTGCTCCGTAAATAGTCGCCATAGTTGAAAAGCAACTCCGATATTGACTCTGGTTTGACTTCTCCTAGTTTCCACTTTCTTTTTCATTCATAATTTGCTCCATTACAGTTTTTCTTTTGCGACCGGTAGACAATGTTTATGCAAACTCTGCCATGGTGAACGTGTCCTCCTGCAGCTGACGGGAAACACACCCAATGACGCCACGCGCACTGCACGAGTGTGTGTGTGTGTGTGTGTGTGTGTGTGTGTGTGTGTGTGTGTGTGCACGAGATTGAAGGCTGACAGACAGGTCGGCCAACCATAATTGGTCGTAGTTTTTACGGCTTCCACAGATGACATTTTTGTATGGATTTTTTTTCAAAGCACTTAAAATATGCATTGCTATCAGGACATTAAGAGCATTCCAAGGAATATAACAAAAAGTGTATCTCGAGCCGGTTTCTCAAACGTACCTACCCCTCCTTTAAGTGGTGAAGGACCTGGAAATATAATAACTGTGATTAACTGTGAACTGTGATACCTTTCAATGTTGACATAGTTCCCTTGGCAACTTTGCTCAATAATACCCTTCTTACACTGTTATTCAGTTTCTGATGACGGCCTGTCTTAGATACTGATGTTATCAATTCTTAATGATTTCTTTACTTTGGTATTTTTTTCTAGGACTGTGTTGTGTGGGCTGTCATTTTACAAAAAATGTAAAAACGGTGGTGCAATTGAGGATAGAATAGGGTCACAGCTAGTTGGTTCCAAGGTATTGATAAATGAATTCCCTAAAGTAAAAATCACGTCTACAAAAGAGTGCAACAGTAAACAACTTTCAGTGCTGTTGGGCTTTACCAGCAGGGTAGGAGACACAAAAAGAGAAGACAGATCGGAACGAGAGACACAAAAGGAAGGTAGTATTCAAACTGTTGTGTCACAAATGTCACCACTTTTTAAAATAATTTCTGATTCTTCCAGATAGAGAAAGGGAAGAAGTAAAACATACTACCTTAAAACAATGTGTTGTGCAATAAAATGCCATTGACTAATATCTGGTAAATTCAGGAAAATATGAACATTTTGGTTCCTCTTGTTCTATGATCATTTGTTTTGTTCTTCTAGGACGATGGAAAACTACACCTACAATAGCCTTACACTCCAGCTGGAGGGGTTCAATGTTTCGAAAGAGTCTATGTACTTTGTCTTTGTCTGTTTCCTATTCTCATATGTATTTATAATTGTCGCAAATGTGGGAATTGTTGTTCTGATTTTCATTGACAAAAACCTTCACCAGCCCATGTATCTACTTTTTTGCAACCTGCCCTTTAATGATATTCTTGGAAACTCTATCTTGGTGCCCCGTTTGCTTATAGACATGTTGAGGCCTCCCTCTGAACGTATCATTAGTTATTATGAGTGTGTGCTCCAAGCTTTTACCTCGCATATGTTTGGTACCACTAGTGTGACAGTGCTCATGATTATGGCTTTTGATAGATATGTGGCTATCTGTAATCCCCTGCGCTATGCTGCTATAATGACAAACAAGATGGTGATCAAGCTGACAGTTTCTGCCTGGGGAGTAGCCTTTGTTTTGGTCGGGATTCTGCTCGGTCTGACACTACGGCTCAATCGATGCAGGACTATGATTGAAAGCCCTTACTGTGACAATGCCGGGCTGTTTAAACTGTCCTGCGAGAGTGTTTTTATTAATAATGTCTATGGCCTCACTTTCACTGTAGTCCTGTTCACAGCTTCAATTGGGAGCACAATACTCACCTATACTAAGATAACTGTAGTCTGTCTAACTAGTAAGAATAAGTCTCTGAACAGTAAAGCTTTGAAAACCTGCAGCACTCACCTGGTTGTGTATATGATCATGATTTTTAGTGGAATTTCTAACATTGTGCTGCATCGATTCCCTCAGTACTCTGACTACAGAAAACTCGCTTGCATTTTGTTCCATATTGTCCCTGGCAGCCTTAACCCCATCATTTATGGTGTGCAGTCAAAAGAGATACGAAAATTCTTGTTTGAGCGCAAGAAAGTTAAGGCATCCTACTAAAGATCATTTCCATATTGTTTATTTATATTTGTATCACATAAAAAATATAAAGGGCGTAAAAAAGGAGTGCCCTATTGTAGTTAATAGCATGATAGCACTACTGCAGTTAATCAATGCTATTTACAAAAACCTTTTATTTCTTTATTGGTAATTATGACAAACATATATCTTTCTAAATATTTCATCAACCAATATAATAAATACTTACTATGGTGAAATGTAGATAAAATAACCCAGAGCACCTAGCTCTGAAGTATATATTCTTAAATGTTGCCATCACTGTCAAGCAAGACTGCTGCTAGGATAGGAAAGTCTGGTTCGTGATTCTTAATCAGCTATTTGATGATTGACATAACATTAATTCCACTTCATTGATTTTGCTGGCCTGTATGTGATGACGGTGAGAATGAAGTCGCAGTTACAGTAAAGCTTTTTTTTACCATTTATGTTTTTCATAAAGCAATGTGAATTAATTTGTTTCCTAAATGTGCTATTAAAATAAACTTACCTTAGTTTTGTTTGATTGAGTGATATTATCAACCCTTATAAAACGGACAAGTAAAATAAAGCAATCTGATTGGTTCTTAGCCATGATATAATGAGCGTATACCACGGGTAGAATTGTAGTTACTTTTCACAACAAGTCAGTATCCCTCCCCGCCGGAGAAAAGCTACAACCGTTACAACTGTTACATTAAAGGAGCAGTAGGTAAGTTTGAGAAACCGGCTCGAGTGCACAAAAATTCGAAAGTACACAACCGAAAATAATCCGCCCCTTCCTTCAGACTTCCTACAGAGCACCTCCTCCAACACACATGAATGCGCACAAGATCATGATAATGAATGTAAAACAAATGTATAACACAGTTATTGTCAGTGCTTATATTTTTTAAGCTAGCATGTTTGTTTTGTGAAAATGTATTAAAAATGTTACGTCAGCTAGAGCAGGCTGCGGTAACGTTACATATCAGCTCGGTGTGCTCCGTAAATAGTCGCCATAGTTGAAAAGCAACTCCGATATTGACTCTGGTTTGACTTCTCCTAGTTTCCACTTTCTTTTTCTTCATAATTTGCTCCATTACAGTTTTTCTTTTGCTTGGTCTGCTGCGCGAGTGCTGCTGCAGAGTGCTGCTGCTCCCGAGCTGCTGCTGCCAAGTGAGCAACAGCTGCCGGGAAACACGCCCAATGACGGCACACGCAATGACTGCACGAGTGTGTGTGTGTGTGTGTGCACGAGATTGAAGGCTGACAGACAGGTCGGCCAACCAGTTATTTTAGCCGGCCCGGCTAAAATAATTGGTCGTAGTTTTTACAGTATTACGGCTTCCACAGATGAAATATTTCTATGGATTTTTTTTCAAAGCACTTAGAATATGCATTGCTATCAGGATATTAAGAGCATTCCATGGAATATAACAAAAAGTGTATCTCGAGCCGGTTTCTCAAACTTACCTACCCCTCCTTTAAGTCCTTTACGAAACTAACTAACTAACAAAGCTTAAGATGGAAACATGTAAGGTATAATGTGCAGCAAGGACTTATTGACCGTTGTTAAAGGACGCTCACATCTGCAGAAAGAAGTCTGGTCGATTTAACTGTATACAGTTGGGCTGAAAAGCAAACTGCATTTTCGAACAGACAAGACAAGAGCGACAAGAAAACAGCGGAGAAGTAACGGGGCAGAAACCCTCCTTTTTACGCAGCAGTCCAGACATAAACATCAAACGGCAAAACATATTCAGTTGCCAGTTCCTTTGGCATTAGGGCAGGGATATCTAGATACTTTCCAAGGTTTGACATAATGAATTGTGCTACTTTTAAAGCAAGCAACGATGTTTTCAAATCTGTAATCAAAACAGGAACAGGAACAGAACACGGTATGAGCTCTGCAGTGTTTAAAGAGCAACTTGCAGGTTAGAGACACCAGTGAATAAATGTGTCGGAAAATGATGAATACACTAGATTTTCCAAAAAATATACAGAAATATACACTACAGTGACATCTGGCGTCGTTTTTGTAAGACATTTTCACTTCCGCATAAAAAAGCCTCCCCACGTGACCTCCCGCGTGTGACGTAACATGGGGGAGAGCGGCCGGTCTAACGTATGAATAAACATGGATCACAATGCTAGTTTTGACACAGAAGAGGTTAAAAATAAATATTCGAATGCATATGACGGACCACAACCATATAATTATGAGCCTGCTAGGCGTCCAAGAGACCAGGAGCCAAGGATTAGAAGAAATAACGGCCATCGGAGAGAAATGGAGCTTTGGTGTGAGAAGAACCAGTGGAGAACAGGGCAGCTGTCTTGGTGAGTGACCGGCGTTAGCTACAGTTAATGTTAGCTAACGTCACATCACAACATTGTAAAGTTAGCAATCATATATCAGGCTATAACTAGAGTAGTATTGATAATATAGTAACGTTACTGGCAGGACTGTTGATACTGATCCATAACAGAAACGAATGCGCAAGTATCAGCCGTATCTCGCGTCGCTAAAACATCCAGGTATGAGAAAATAGCTATAATGCTAAGTAGCCTTGAAGTTATACCACTGTGGTTTTTCAACGATCTGGCGGAGAAAGGTTGTGGAGCCTCCGTTGATATGCCGTTGTAAATGGCTTGATGGAAAGTATGTATGTATGTATGTATGTATGTATGTACCTACGTTGACCGCCTCGCCTGCTCCCTGACCCTCTGCCCGGCCCTGACTCACCTTCTGCCCGCTGTCCTCTGTTTCGTTTGCCTGCACATCATCCGGCTGATACTGCTGTGCTGGTATCCCTCTGCGCTGGTATTATTACCAATAAAGTATATTACCAATACTCCGTGGTTTCTCGAGTGCTGCATTTGGGTCCTTCATAAGATTGTGACAGAGCGATCTGGCCAGAACATGGACCCAGCGCACTCCTCTTCACCTAGAGACCGTTTCGAGAGAGTTGAGGACGCTCTCCAGAGGCAGGAAGCCTCGATAGCCTCCCTGGCCAACGAGGCTCATCATGCAAACTCTACATACGACCAGACGCTAACCTATTTAGCTGCGCAGCTACAGCAGCTAACGGCTACTGTGCAGCAGCTAGCGGCAGTAGTGGCTGCTCCAGTGCCTCTTCCCATGCCGCCGGCATCCGCTTCTGCATCCTCTCCGATGGGATTTACCCCAGAGCCTCGGGTGGGAACTCCGGAGCGCTACGCCGGGGAACCGGATGGCTGCAGCCCGTTTCTTACTAACTGTTCTATCCTGTTCGCGCTGCAGCCACAAACTTTCGCTTCTGACGCAGCTTGTGTGGCGTTCACGGTCAATCATCTGACTGGGAAAGCCCGACTGTGGGGCACAGCTGAATGGGAGCAGCAGACACCCGCCTGCTCTTCTTTCCCCGCTCCCCAGGTGTTTGGACCCGTGTCTGTGGGTCCAGACGCTGCAGGAGGACTACTGAGCCTGAGCCACATCTTCGCTGCGGTGTTGGAGGTGAGCCTCGGACCACATCTAAACTCCGCTGGCACCCCCTCTCTCCCCAAACGACATCCGCCGGGCAGGAAAAAGGAGTTTGCGCCAACGGAGAGCAGGAGGACCAGGGGCACTACCCTCAAATCTGTTCGTCTTGGTCACGCTTCATGGGGGTGAATGGCTGCACACAGGCCGTGGGGGTCACCCGGGACCGGGCAGTACCCCCTTGAGAAAGAACCGGGCAAAACGGGCCAAAACTGAAAAAATATAAAAATAAAAAGAACCAGGGATGAGGGGTGAAAATGGAAAAAATGTATCCGAAAAAGGTGCCTCATAACCCGGGTAGAGTCCCCTGGCAACTCCCCTTGCATTCCTCCAG
>CALSBZ010040529.1:56619-70679 GCA_943591055.1 Gobionotothen gibberifrons
CTGGGGGGCACGACGGTGCTGCCTCGCTTCATGGTGCACTTCTTGACGGGCCAGAAGAAAATAGCCTACATCTCAGCCATCGCCCAGGCCTTTTGTGTGCACACCTACGGCTTTGCAATGCAGACTATTCTGGGTGTGATGGCCTATGACAGGTATTCAAATGCATGAGCACATGAAGAGAACTACTCACAATTTAAAGTTTTTTTAAAAGACATTGAATGTACAGTCAAGCATTATTGTACAGAGTGACTGATGATTTAGTGTTTCAGAATTCTCATTTTATAGATTTCAGTCATGCCAGGCAAATGTGTTTTGGTTCTGTTCTTTTTGCGACTGTGGCTTTGAAGGAGTGTGCTCGTCTTTCAAACTGAAGAATGTGGGTTCATTCCCAGCCCATGCAGTCTAAATGTTGATGTATCCTTCGGCAAGATACTTTACCCAGAGTTGCTCCCGATAGCAAATGGTGTGTGTATGTGTGTGTATGTTAGCTACTTAGAGCAAGTGACACATTGCTCCATATGAAATGGGTGAATGATGATTTGTAAATGTTAAGCACTTTGAGATGTCGCAAAGACGGGTTAAAGCACTGTATAAGAACAGTCCACTTACCATTTGTAAGTTATTAAAATGTTATGTTTCATGAAGTAGGAATGCACCTTTGTTGCATGTCACTTTGTTCTTTAGTATTTTTAAAGTGCTGAGGTAGGGACTACATTAGATTTGTAATTTATCCTAAGTAATGCCTTAATGTTTATGAACCGTCATACAACACCAAGTTTGTTTAACATCCAATAAAGGGAAGAATAAAACACCACAGAAGGTTAAATAATATTCTCCATCAATTGTTATGATGAAGTGTGTAATTGGTCTAACTCCTTCAGACAGAAAGGACCAGCTGAAGGACTTTTAATGTTTGCCGAAACGGGTTTGAACCTGGAATTGGAGCTTACACATTTGTATTTATCTGTTAGTATTAGAGCCAAAGTCAAGTTGAGGCTATTTTTGAGCATACAGAAAGAGGCCAAAAGATGATAAGACAGTTGAAAAGTAGCAATGGATGGTTTGTATGTAATGAACAGTGCTCTCCCTCTGCAGGTACATTGCTGTGTGTGAACCACTCAGGTATCACGCCATCATGACATCGGCACGGCTGCACTCCTGCTGCGCCCTGGCCTGGGCTACAGCTGTGATATGTATTGTTGTGCTTTTTGCTTTTCATGTGAATGCCCCGCTGTGTGGCAATACCATCAAACACGTCTACTGTAGCAACCGTGCTATCCTTAACCTGGCCTGCAGTCCCACCCCATTAAACAACATCTACGGTCAGTCCATTTGTTTATTATAAAGCAACAACCATGCAGTGTGTTGTTGTATTGCCCCTTTTCTTATTTAACATTAAGCTGTCTTTGGCTCTTTTCTGCTGTAACAACTGTACATTTCCCCTCTGTGGGACGAATAAAGGTATTCTGATTCTGATTTCAACATCCCTTTTTCAGCAGGTATTCAGCATGTTGCATGATAACTCACTGACAGATTATTTGTCATTTTCTTTGTTTCTCTAGGTCTGTCCATGACCTGGTGCGTGAACACAAGCATCTTCCTCGTCATTGCTTTTTCCTATTTCAGAATCCTGCATGCTACTGTAAAACAAGGCAGAGATGCCCGCAGTAAGGCCTTTCAGACATGTGCACCCCACCTTGTTGTGTACGTGCTCTACCAAATAGCCACAGTGGTCCTAATTATAATTCAAAGGTTCCCCTCACTCTCGCAAAACATCAAGAGGTTTTTCAGCATCCTGTTTATTGTTGTACCACCAGTTATCAACCCCATTATCTATGGACTGGTCAGTAAAGAGCTACGTGCTAGCATCATCAAGCATTTCTACAAATTTAGAAGACCATCACAAAAGATTGGAGGAGCTTAACTTCTCAAGGCCATTGCGTTCCCGATAATTTCCTTAGCTACAGAGTCATTGTACCTGCTTGCATAGTTTTCAATAACCTAGCACATCTATATATCAAATATGTTTTAGGAAAATACTTGGCCTAGCGTACTGTGTTTGTTCTCAATGTCTCCTTTTTGAATCTATCTTTAAATGTAAAAAAATAAAATATATATGCACTATCTTATTGTCGTCTTTATTTCTGCCTCAACACTGGCCCTCAACAACCTATGAGATGTTGTCAATGTTGTCAGGAACATATGGGTGACATCAAAGAGACTATGTACATATTCTAAACAGGCTACAGTTTGAACTCAAGCCGTATGTCATACTGCACTGAAGTAATACTTTCAAAATCAGAGGAGTGTAAAATCAAGGGCCGAACTGGGGGATTTAAGGCGGTTCAAAGGAAAGCTCATAAAAATACACACACTGCTCCATGAGTCAACGCTCTGACGGGAAGACAGGAGGCGTGACAAGAAACTTTAGGCTTTGCACAAGAAACTTCAAAGTGCTGCGCCCATTGGACATTACCTTTAGTTATTTTATTGCCAGGTGCTTGATGAATTGCTGTGAGACGTCTGTACATTAAATATCAGTTGTCTGTTTTATACAGGTAATACTGTGAGATCAATTGAATGTAATTCAACATTTTACAAAGAGAGACTCATGACAGAGGCCAATCACTTTTTTTCAGATTACTGTGTTTAACAATCTTCTACAATTCTCTTTTATAAAGTGCCGTGTCTGTAATTATTATCACTATTATTAGCTGTTTTGAGAGTTTTCATGGACTTATCAGCTCAGTTAGATGAGTTTCTTCCCGTTACATGGATATAAAACATTCATAGTTTATTAAATGAACATGCCCTCAGACACTGTTTCCTGCAAGATGTTGCGGGAGTGCCCCGGTACCGGCGTCTCTCGGGCTTAACAGGTTAAAAGTTGTTTCGCCTGCCGTCTCGTCTGCAGACCGGTATCAGTATTTTGTTACTTCGGCATAATTTTGAAACGTGTATTACAATGAAATCACGGTAACATATGTTCATTTTGTTGTAGTTGTAGCCCCCTTGCCAGCGATTCTCTCTGACCATTCAGAAGTCAAGAGTGTTTACGTCACTAGTTTAGCATATTCAGCCCGGTCGTTGGCCCGGTAAGAACCTCGATTTTGGAGGGCCAGAAAAAAGGTGAAAAAGTAGCCCTGAGCCGGAACTACCCCTAGTGCAGTGGTTCCCAAAGTGGGGGGGCGTGCACCCCCTGGGGGGCCCAGAGGAAAAACTTAATATTACATTTTTTTAAAAGAGATTAAAAAAAAAAAAATCATAATTTGAAAAATTATTGATTCGATAATAAGATGATACAGTGCAGTACTATTACGTCTGGGTCTCTGTGTTTCATTAAAGCTCGGCTTTGTGTGTGCGTTGAAGCTTGCCGGCGGGCGTGTCTGAAACTCGACCAATCACATGAATCTCCCGCCCCTGACACACAAGCAGCGGTTTGATTTGCTAGAGCTTGTACTGGCATATGATTTGATTGGCTGACGCTTCTGCCGAGGCTTCAAAAGTTGAACATTGCTCAACTTTTGCAGCGAGCCACGCCAGCAACGCTCTGCGTCGCTTGCCACAATGCAGTTCGGCGAAAAGTGACGCACACCGCTGTGTGGACGGGCCGTCAGTGAGCTAACTAAAGGTTATCTCAGTGGGTCTCAAACGTTTTGGTCACCATTAATGTAAACAATTATTTCCGAGGCACACGTTTATATGATCATTATAGTTATAAAAAAATAAGAGAATAAATTAAAAACAGGTATGAAATACAGTAAAAAAAGAATAAAGTTTAAAAGGGTGATTTGTAAAATATCCATAAAGAAAAAGCAAATCTGTTCACAGTTCTGTTTCATATGGGTGTTGAGAGATGTATCCATAGATCTCTTCATGTTGCTCTCAAATACCTCATTCACACCAACGGTGTTTCAGGGCCGGCCCGGAGCTAGAGCTTGAAAAGCACCGGGTTTTCCTCTTCATACCGCAGCTGAGCAGCCTCTTAGCTCCGGAATCCGGTTCATTTCGAGCACCAAAAAATTGCCCGGCCAGAGCAAAAGCACCACATACGTCACGCTTACGTCGAGGCGGGGGCAGAGACAGGATCTACTCCTGAACAACAACAGAAAGTCCGCGTTTTATCCAGTTTGTACAACGACGGAGAAACTTAACAAGAGTTTCAGTGTTTCTGCCATAGACTGTATATATAAAGGGCACAGTGGCGTAGGGAATGAATTCCCCGGGGACCCGTAGCGTCTGGCCATAGACGTCAGAAGCTGACGTCAAGGTGAGGGGAACGGCCTCGGGCCAGCGGGTTGTCCTGTCCACCATCGTAAACAGGTGGGTGAAACCGTGAGAGTGGGGAAGCGGACCTACGAGGTCGACATTGACATGGTCAAACCTCCTCTCAGGAACCGCAAAAAGTTCAAAAGGGGCCCTAGTATGGCGGTGGACTTTGGCGCGTTGACAGGTCACGCACGAGTCGACCCAGGACCTCACGTCCTTCTTAAGCCCCTTCCACACGAACTTCTGCGACAACAACTTCACGGACGGCTTCCTACCGGGATGGGAAAGATTGTGAACAGCGCCAGTCCGCAGGGACCAGCGGTCGAGGCTGGCCCGTGGAGACGTCACACCACAGCTTCGCACCAGAATCACCGACCGTGACCTCCTCCAGGCGTAATCCCGTGACCGAGGTCTTGAGAGTCTGGACCCCGTGGTCAGAGGCCTGGTCAGCGCCCATGCGGAGATAATCCAGGCCCAGCTGCACAGCTCCGATCACCGATCTGGAGAGGCAGTCCGCGACCACGTTAGCCTTGCCAGCAATGTGTCGTATGTCCGTGGTGTACTCGGAGATGTACGAAAGCTGGCGTTGCTGTCGGGCGGGCCACGGCTCGGCCACCTTGGACATGCAGAAGGTTAGTGGCTTGTGATCCACGAACGCCACAAACTCCCGGCCTTCCAGCAGGAAACGGCGAACCGCCAAATAGAGACCAAGGAGTTCTCTGTCGAAAACGCTGTACTTGCGCTCCCTGGGAGTCAACTGGCGGCTGAGCGGTTGCCAGGCGCCGTCAACCCATTGTTCATGCACCGCGCCCACCGCATAGTCAGACGCGTCGGTGGTGATAGCGATGGGGGCCCTGTGTGACGGGTGAGCCAACATGGCGGCTTCGCTCAGGGCGGCTTTGGTGGCGTTGAAAGCGACCTCCCTTTCAGCCGTCCAGTCTATGGCCTGGCCGGAGGACTTGTCCTTGAGGGCCTCGTACAACGGGCGCATGGTGTGGGCCGCCTGGCGGATGAACTGGTGATAAAACGTCACCGTCCCGAGGAACTCTCGGAGCGCCCGAGCAACTCTCGGAGCGCCCGAGCAACTCTCGGAGCGCCCGAGCTGTAGGCGGTCGTGGAAAGGCGGACACGGCCTCCACTTTCGACAGGAGGGGGGCGGCCCCATCCTTGCTGATGAGGTGCCCGAGGAAATGGATGGAGGACAACCCGAACTGACACTTTGCCGGGTTGATAATCAGGCCGTGTTGGTTGAGCTTTGCGAAAAGGACCTGAGTCTGGTGATCTTCGGAGGAGGAGCTGGTGACCAGGATTTCGTCTAAATAGACGAAGATGAATGGCATGTCTCTGAGCGCTGAATCCATCAGCCGCTGAAAGGACTGAGCTGCGTTCTTAAGTCCAAACGGCATACGTAGGAACTCGAAAAGCCCGAACGGCGTAATCACCGCAGTTTTGGGGACGTCCGAGGGGTGCACCGGAACCTGGTGGTAGCCCCGCACCAGATCCACCTTGGAGAAGACCAGCTTGCCCGCCAGGTGTGCAGAGAAGTCCTGGATGTGAGGGACCGGGTAGCGGTCTGGCGTAGTGGCGTTGTTAAGGCGGCGGTAGTCACCACACGGTCGCCAGCCACCGGCTGATTTAGGGACCATGTGAAGCGGCGAAGCCCAAGGGCTGTCTGAGCGGCGGATGATGCCCAGACGCTTCATGTTGACGAACTCCGACTTGGCGACTGCCAGCATGTCAGGGTTGAACTGCCGGGCCCTAGCGTAGACCGGGGGGCCTTCAGTGTCAATGTGGTGCTCTACCTCCCCGTGTTTCGTAGTGGCAGCGGAAAAGGTGGGCTGCGTCAAGTCGGGAAACTCACTGAGAAGGTGCTGAAACTTGTCGTCCTGTGAGAGTGAGCTGGAGAACCCGCTGAATGACGCCTCGCCGCGGGTACATGTGAACGAGGCAAACGTCAGTGCGTCCACCAGGGAAGAAACTCACCTAACTGATCTTTTTTTTTTTTTTTTAAACCCACAAAGCTAACCTCTGAATTAGCCACGAGCGAAACAATCTTAAGGCCGCTAGCACAGAACTCTAGCTACACTGATCGATATACTTATTGGATCCGCACAAACAAGCTTAAATAACATCCTGAGAGTCCATAGATTATAGAAATATAAGGATCATCACTGAGCGATCAGAACTCGTGACTGGGGAAGCAAATACAGACAACACACGACGTAGCTTTAGGTAGCAAAACACGGAGATATGCTCACCTTAGCTGTTATTCTGATCAAAAGTCATGTTCAATGGCAATAAAACGAGAAAAAACGCGGCTGAAGGTTAATCCATAGGTTAATCCAATCTGTCTGTCACTTTGAAAAAATTGTTGATTAACAATAATTCAACTTGTATGCAAAAATCGGAGAATACAAATGTGCTGCTAATGGTAGCCACCAGAGTGTGTCACAACTCCGGTTTTGGCTACGCGTCACTATCACTCCTTATTTGGTAATCTGTGTGTGTATGTGGATCTTTCCCTCGATTCCATTGGCTCTAGCGGTTAAAAAGAGATGTCAATCAGCAAAATCGACCAAGGGGTTCCAGAGATATGGAAAAAACACCCAAATGACCCCAGAAGTGTTTTTTTGTTGCTAAATCTGTCTAAAAAGGTCAAATGTCACTTGTTTTGCATCAATCTTGATACAGGGTACTTATTATATGTTGTACTTTGGATTCGTAAAGCTTTTAGTCTACTATCCCATCATTCAAGGGTGGTTTTCACTATAAGTACAAAATTATTTTTGGACGGACACAATCATTTACAGTTTGTTTTTGTTCAATCTGAATTTTCTTTAAAATAAAAAACATCTATATTGATTCTGACTTTTCTACATCCAACTCACAGGTTTATCATTACTTTGAGAAAAAAGATTATTAATTTTCCCCTTCTAGAAGTGTAGTTATGGTCATTTGTTCTGGAAATGTCATTTTCGAGCCTGAGACCTGAAAAACAGGGATGGGGTTAAACAGGTGACTCTTTTCAGTTTATCCTGGTCTCGGGGTTTAAGCAAGTCATTTTTTTCCACGTACATTTTCTTGGTTGAAATGGCATTCCATGCAGCATTTTTAGAGCAGATGGTTATCAATTTCAGACTCAGTAAAAAGGGAAACAGTTCCCTTTCTTGTCGTGGGTGGTGAAAGTTGTACATTGTAGCATATTAAAAGTTGAGAGGCAAGGATTAAAACGTTTTAGTGTTGCATCACACATTCCCTGACGGTAGATGGAAACACGTCATTACGACATTTTAAAAGAGCACACCTGTTGGATATTGCCAGCAATGGACAGGGCGACACAAGAGGAGAAGTTGAAGGATTGGAAGCAGAGCCACTCAAAGAAGGTTTTTACTTATCTACATGTTTCCCTTTATTTTCTACTGTATACCTTATTTCTATATTGTTTCTACTTTCATGATAAACTTACTAAGAGAAAACATAGATTAACATTTTTGAAAAAACAAACAAATAATATAAATGTAAAAAATATGATATATTTAATAATAATTAATAAGTCTCATAGTGCTGTTGTGGTTAATAACACACTAGTACTTAAATAAACACAATCTCTGATATCCAAAATGCTCTGACATTCCTCTGACATTTCTTTGTTATTTCAGGATAATGGAAAACTTCACCTACAACAGCGTCATGTTACAGCTTGAGGGATTGAATGTCCCAGATGATTCTATGCACCATGTGTTTGTTGTTATCTTTTTATCCTACTTATTTATAATGTTTGCAAATATAGGCATTGCTGTTCTGGTTTGCAGGGACAACAACCTTCACCAGCCCATGTATCTACTTTTGTGTAACCTGTTATTCAGTGATTTACTTGGAAACTCTATCTTGGTGCCCCGTTTGCTTATAGATATGTTGAGGCCTCCCTCTGAACGCATCATCAGTTATTATGAGTGTGTGCTACAAGCTTTTACTACACACATGTTTGGTACCACTGCTCACACAGTACTCATGATTATGGCTTTTGACAGATATGTGGCTATCTGTTATCCTCTGCGCTATCATACAATAATGACAAACAAGATGGTGATTAAGCTGACAGTTTCTGCCTGGGGAGTAGCCTTTGTTTTGGTCGGGATTCTGCTCGGGCTGACACTACGCCTGAACCGATGCAGGACTATGATTGAAAGCTGTTACTGTGACAATGCTGCACTTTTTAAACTGTCCTGTGATAGTGTGTTTATTAATAATGTCTATGGCCTTACTTTCACTGTAGTTCTGTTCACAGCTTCAATTGGCACTATGGTTATCACCTATACTAAGATAACAGTAGTCTGTCTCACCAGTAAGAGCAAGTCTTTGAACAGTAAAGCCTTGAAGACCTGCAGCACTCACCTGGTTGTGTATCTAGTCATGATTTTTAGTGGGATGTCTATTATTACTCTGCATCGTTTCCCTCAGTATACATACTACAGAAAAATGTGTACTGTTTTTTTTCATATTGTTCCCGGCAGCCTTAACCCCATCGTTTATGGTCTCCAGTCAAAAGAGATACGAATGTTTTTTTCCAATGTCTTTAGATCCAAGAAAGTTTTTGCAACATAGTAATGAACAGTTCCATGTATTTTGTGTTCTGTTTTGTTGTGTTCAACACATCATATAATGTGCAACTGAGATTCTTCCTTTTAAAGTACACAGTGCATGATCACTTTTAACTGTATGCTCAATAATAAAGGTTGCAAAGTCCTTGCAAAATATGTGCAATAAATTCCAAAAGACTCATTTTATAGAAAAACTGTTTTAATATGATAAGCATGGCTATTAAATGCAAACCCACCTTTGTTCTGCTTAGTACATCAAATATAGAATATATCCTACTTCTGCCTTAAGGGGCTTTACAATATGTACGGCACACGATACGCTCTGTCTTTAGGCCCTTGCAGCAGCTAAGGAAAGACTGAGTTACAATTACAATGCAGAAAATCTTTAGAATAGAACAATTTGACTCAACAATAAAAGTTGCAGAGGGCCTACATTAGTTATTGGGGCAGCCTGATACTAAAGAGTAATAATATTCCACCAAAAAACGAAAAAATACATTAAAAAAGGTTTTCCTGCCTATTTCTGAAACAAGATGTGCCTGGTTTTTGTGACGTCACATATATTTTATTGGAGGCAGTCCCTAAAGTTGTTTTTAATATTCCAGTTAAGAAACATATCTTAAAGATTCCTTGGAGATAATTCTTGAAGCCAGCGTAATACCTGGCCAAACTAACTATATCTTTATTGTTTGGAAGTTGTTTGTGGCAAAGTATAATCATTTCTGTGTAGAACATCTAAACATTTCAGGTGATTTAGGCTTCTATGTCATTGAGGCGCGCTTGATGTTTAGTTGACGTACTTTAATCTGACTTGATTGACAGACATAACTCGTCTAATCGACAATTCAAGGTTATGCAGTCTTTACTCATTATATTGCCTAAAGGAAGGTGAATAAAAAAGGTCCAAGTACAGAGCCTTGCGTGACTATAGGATTAATTGTATTGTATTGACGATTCATCAATAACATGTACAGTACAAATGGAGATCTCTCAGATTAATAGATTAGATTAGTGAAATTCATTTAATGACAATTACATTTTCCAGTCTCTGCTATAAAGTGTGCTGGTGAAAGTTGTTGAATACAGCACTAATACCTTGTCTGATGCAATTAGAAGGTCATTTGTAACTCCCAACAGTGCTGTCTCTGAGCCACTTTCTAAATCTTGACAGGAAATCTTCAAATAAACTATTGTTATGTAAAGAACATCCCCAAACTGTTTTATTTTTAATATTATTTTTTTCGTAAAGTGCCTTTCTCTGTAATATCTAATATTTTTGTTTTTAATTTCAAGCCAAATAGGATACCCGTCTCCCAAACCATTGCCATTACAAAGGGTGCCCTTCCTCTGGTTTCTAACCAGCCCTTTATATCTTACAATGACCTCACAAATCTGTTGTCAACTCTGAAGTTATAAATATCCTGTTTCAAGCAGACCTTACTTTATACTTTTTTTAAATTATTTGTTATGGGAAACAAAGTGGTCTTCCCGGCTTCCAATAGCCATCCTGTTACAGGTTGTACTTATTTTTAAGGGTATACTTTCAGTTCACACATTCCCGCGCAGTGCCGCAAATGTTTGCTCTGGTCGGAGAACGCACTGCAGAATAGCGTGAAGCCTAAAAATTGTAAATGTGCAGACAGCCCACCACCTCAGCAACAAACTCTTCTGTCGACTGACGTCTGGCAGGCGGTACCGCAGTATCCGGACTAAAACCACGAGACTCAGGGACAGTTTTATACCACAGGCCATAAGAATGCTAAACACCTGAGCTCTGTTAAGTGCCTCGATAAACATTCATCTGTTGTCATCTTGCAATTTATTTATTTTTCTAAATATTGTATCATATATGTTTCATCGTTGGAGGAACTCGGGTCCTAAGATTTGCATTGCCATTTCTACACTGTAGCTTATGTGCATATGACATTCAAACCTTTGAATCTTGAACTGCTTGCACATCCGTATGACCACAGTGGTCCACAGCAACTGAAGACTAAAACGTTTACGAGCCTTTAAAGTTATGATTAAGGGAATGGCCGCATTTAGTAGCATGTGGATGCATCACACCTCAACTCCACCAACTATCAACCTGATTGCTGATTTAAGGATAAGCTGGGCAATTATATATTTCATGAAGCTGCAACTGGGAAAGCACCTTGGTAACTGTTATTATATGCAACGCCAAACCAATTTAGCGCGTTTAAAGCTCAAAATTCCTTTATACCTGTTACCTACTTACTTATAGTGAAAACGATAGTTACGGCTGTAACTACGGTTCTATGAGTCCCGGATGACCGCCAGAGGCGGTGCTTTAAGCACTGGATATGTCCATCGCGCGCATGCGCAGCTCGAGTACCGATACCAACAGAGTCACCTGTGACCCACGTGACACCGGCTATATCAGCTGGTGTCATCAGAGGATCTGTTCCCAGAATCTTCTCGCGAGCACACAAGAATTCTGAGTGACAGGATACTCTGGCGGTCATCCGGGACTCATAGAACCGTAGTTACAGCCGTAACTATCGTTCTATTTCGTCCCTACTGACCGCCAGAGGCGGTGCTTTAAGCACTGGATGACCTATACCAACCATGTCATGAAGAATACAAGCACTTACTCACCTAGCTGGAAGCAGCGGAGCTTGGCAACAGGACCACACCCAGAGGGTGAGGAGTGGCGACATTGACCCGGTAGAACCTGGAGAATGTGCCAGAAGACGCCCATGCCGCCGCGGCGCAGATGGTCTCCAGGGGCACCCCTCTTAGGGCAGCCCACGATGTTGAGATGCTTCTTGTAGAGTGGCATCTGACCCCTGATGGCGGGGGGCGGCCACTGGCCCCGTAGGCGTGTGTGATGGTATCAACCACCCAGTGGGATAGCCGCTGTTTTGAGAGAGCACAACCCTTCCTAGTGCCGCCGTGGCAAACGAAGAGCTGCGCTGACTGCCGTATGCAGGCCGTAGCATCAATATACGCCCTCAGGGCACGCACCGGGCACAGCAATTCAGGCGTGCCGCTCTCTTGTGGGATGTCAAAGCATGCCAGCTGGATCGGCCGATTGGAGTGGGCTAGAGGAAGCACCTTGGGCAGGAACGCCACATTCGGCCAGAGGGCAACACCCGAGCCATCGGAGTTCCACCTCAGGCATGTGCTGCTTACGGAGAGGGCGTGAAGCTCTCCGACTCGCTTCCCTGAGGTTATGGCCAGCAGAAATGCTGTTTTCAGGGACAGCCACTTAAGCCCGACCTGGGCCAGGGGCTCGAAGGGAGGAGATGATAGGGCGTCCAGCACTAAGGGCAGGTCCCAAGCCGGGGCCCTTGGGGTGCTAGGGGGACGCTGCCGTAGAGCCCCCCTTAGAAAGAGGGACACCAACCTGTGGCGCCCCACTGTGGCGCCATCGACTCCGACGTGTCGGGCAGCGATGGCGGCCGTATACACCTTCAAAGTGGAGTGAGAAGGTCCACTATCCAGAAGGGACTGCAGGAACTCTAAAATGGTGGCCACGGAGCAATGTCCCGGGTTCTCAGCCTTCCCTGACGGATGCCGTGCAGCCGCTCAACAGTGGGTTGGGCCCTGTAGCGGCCAAACCCAGAGCTGGAGGCGGTGAGGGTCGGGATGCCAAATCTGACCCTTGAGCTGCGACAGAAGGTCCTTCCTGTCGGGGAGCCGCCATGGTGGGCTGCGGCAGAGACTGCGCAGCAGTGGGAACCAGACTCTCCCCGGCCAGTGGGGGGCGACCAGAAGGAGCCTGTGCCCCTGAGTGAGGACCCTCTGAAGCGTCTGTAGTAACAGAGGCAGCGGAGGGAAGGCATAGAGGAGAGCATCCGGCCAGTCGTGCGCCAGGGCGTCCTGACCCATCGGGCTGGTCACCTCTGACCAGGAGAACCAGAGGGGGCAGTGCCTCGACTCTTCCGAGGCAAAGAGGTCCACCTCGGCTCTGCCGAAAAGGCTCCAAATTGTCTCCACCACCTCTGGGTGAAGCCTCCACTCCCCCGGTGGGGGCTTGCGCCGTGAGAGGAAATCTGCGACCTGATTCAGGTCTCCTGGCAGAAAGACTGCCCGCAGACTGGCGAGGCGGGGGAGCGCCCAAGGCAAGAGGCTCTGTGAAACGTGGAGCAGCTGTGCGGACCTGGTGCCCCCCTGGTGGTTGGTTTGGGCAACGGCGGACATGTTGTCCGACCGAACGAGCACATGCCTGGCCGCCAGTTGGGGTAGAAAGTGCATGAGTGCGAGCAGCACCGCCTGAAGCTCAAGCACATTGATATGGCGTGCACCCTCCTGGGCAGACCACTGACCCTGAACAGTCCTGCCCTGCCACACCGCGCCCCACCCCGAGAGACACGCATCCACGGTGACGGTCTCCCGGCGGGATGGGATGGTGCCCATGGGCACGCCCATCCGAAGATAGGCCCTGTCCCTCCAGCGGGACAGAGCGTGGAGGCACCGCTGAGACACCCTGACTCTCTTGTGCCTGTGCCGCTTGGCGTCCAAGTGAAAGCCGTTCAGCCACATCTGCATGGGCCGCAGTGACAGCAGGCCCAAGGGCACGACGGCTGAGGCAGCTGTCAGTCTGCCTAAGAGTCGGAGGAACTGGAGGTAAGGCACCCTCTCGCCCAGCCTGAAGGTGCGCAGTTGGTGGGAAATGTCGTCCACACGACGAGGCGTCAGGTAGGCCCTCATGGCGAGCGAATCTAGGACCATCCCCAGGTAGGTAACCTGCTGGGAAGGGTCCAGGCAACTCTTCCCGGTGTTCACTGTTAGGCCCAACCGGGCTACGTGAGATAAGAGGCGCGCCGTATCCTGGGCCGCCTGGGGCCGGGATGGCGCGCAAACCAGCCAGTCGTCCAGATACGGCAGGACCTTCACGCCCTGTGCCTGCAGGGAAGCGAGCGCCGCCGCAACGACCCTGGTGAACACCCTCGGAGAGAGGGAGAGACCGAAGGGAAGTACCCGGAACTGGTAATGTCGGCCTTGAAAGGCGAACCTCAAGAACTTCCGGTGATGGGATGCAATTGGCACGTGGAAGTAGGCGTCTCTCAAGTCCACGGTTGTGAACCACTCCCCCTGTGCGACCACCCGAAGGGTGTCTGCTGTGGTTAGCATATGGAAGGGCAGCACCTTCAGGAATCTGTTGATTCCTCTGAGGTCCAGAACTGGACGGAATCCGCCAACTTTCTTGCTCACAAGAAAGTA
>CALSBZ010040529.1:86057-102852 GCA_943591055.1 Gobionotothen gibberifrons
TCTGTCCTTACACCCTCTGTCCTTAGACCCTCTGTCCTTAGACCCTCACATCGTACAAGGAAAAACTTCCAGAGAAACCCCACAGTTTAAAGGGGAACATGGGAGAAACCCCAGGGAGAGCAACAGAGGAGGGAAGGATTGTTTATTAGATCACAGGAAGTTCTCATATTCAAATGCTTGTTTATGACAACTGATGTCAAGTTTCATCAAATCCCTAAATTGCTGTATTTTCTTGGAGTGTGGAAGCATACTTTGTTGAAAAATCAGCTGCCAAAGTTTCATCATGCAGTGAGTCCCTGTTGATCCCAGGAGCTTTCATTAGCGTCTCCACACACATCTATCACTGGGCCTCTCTCTTTGCTCCCACTGGGCTAATTACCATCAGAGACTGTTGATAAGTGTTTGTTTGGAAGCAGCTCACAGCGGACCTCGTTAAAGATTGTTTCAGAAACATTAACACTCATTACTGGCTGCTGTGGCAACAGTGATGAAACCAGACCATTAGGGGGCAGTGTCCTCCCCAGAGCTCCAAACATGCAACAGTTTAAAGTTTTTGATCAACTTTGTTGGTTTACTGTTCACAACAAAGTTCTACATTGCAAAACTCTTGATATTCACAACACATCCAACATTTGTTATGCTGTTGCTGCTCTTGGACAATCGGATGTACCATTATCTTGTATTGGTCAAGAACTGTACAATAAACCCAAATAGTAAACATAATAACTGTGTGTAAAAGAGAGAAGATTAAACATTTTAAAACTAGGGCCGGGACTCGATTAAAAAAATTAGTCTAATTAACTAGAGGCTTTGTAATTAATTAATCGAAATTAATCGCATTTTTAATCGCATATAAATATTTGACCTGAGAACAGTGAGAAGCAATTTTTTTCACATGGATTTTAGTATACCATTGAATAATGACTGAACACATAAGCTTAAGCAACAAAACATTGTTTATTTTTTTTCAAGGTGGTACTTAACCAAGACCAACAGAAAAGTGCAATTTTTGCCATAAAGTGTAGCAATAGCATATTTAGGAATATAGTACATTTCAGAGATTCAGGTAGCCTATAGGTAGGTAGACCTTCTGTAAACTATAACACTTTGTTTTTAAGTAAAACACAATACTTTCAAGTACATTCAGAACATTGGAAACCCTGACTATTAGAAAACATCTCTCTGTTGCTTCAGAGGCCATAACAGACTTTGTTGATTTACCAACAGTTTTTTGCAGCCCCTTATCTTCTACCACTCCAAGTGGTCTACAGTCGAGTGCAATCCAGTGAGCCAGGGAGTTGGTTATTTGTTCAGACGTGGACTTAGTTATCCTGGCCCTGAAACCAGTCATCTGGTTGAGTGTGGGTTGGGTGTGGGTCCTCCTTGTACTCGGAGTCGGGCTAACGTCCACGCTAGCTTCCACGCTAGCTGCTATATGTTTAGCATTGAGGTGATACTTGAGGCTTGATGTGCTGCGGTGATATGCAAATTCCTTTTTGCATAATTTGCACACCACCGTGCTCTTATCGACGCTTCCATCCGTCCGTTTTTTAAAACAACATTTCCCATCCACGGGGCCAACCAACGTGGTCTCATCAGCTTCTTCGTTCATGTTTGAATTGTTCACTGTGGTTTGTTGTTGTCTGAAGTCATGCACGTTAGTTGGTGCTCCAGTATAATCGGTACACCTGAAACTCATCCAGTGAGAAACGTTCCGCGGTGCAAAAATAAGTGCCATTAAAATGCGTTAATTTTTTTAACGCGTTAATTTTTGTGTAATTAATTAATCTTAATTAACGCGTTAAAGTCCCGGCCCTATTTAAAACATTAAAATATTTAAATATTTAAACATTACATTAAATCATTTATGTTTACATTATTTATTAAATACATTTTTTTAATTTTTAATTTTATTTACATTAAAACATTTTGTACAAGCATTATACTCAAAAGGCTTCTTCTCTGACATATTGTGTTCTGTGTTCTCTCTGATGCCCGGACATTGCTCTGCTAGATGTCTTCCAGCAGGCCGATGCTGTTTAGCAAAGAGGGAAGGTTCTGTAAATATAAAGCTCCAGATTCCAGGCCAACATTATATATTAAAAAAAGCTATATTCAATCACATGAAATCAATAAGCCCCTGTGTCCCCCCCCTGAGATGTATGAGACCCTTACGTTGGCCCCCAGGTTGGGAGTGTAATGGCACTGTGTTCACCTACTGTAGGATGACTCTTTTTGCAGAGATTGTGGACACGAGCCAAGAAAGCATCATGAAGATATGACAGATGCTTTACCAATATTCTTGAGTGCACAGCTGAACCAACCCAACCATGTCAAGCCCTCGCCTGTAGTTAGGTTATACCCAGGGTTTGTGTCACAGCGTAATCACAGCTACAGCAAAGGCCAACACTCTGTCAGCCCACTCTGCAGCAGCCAGTCATGAGACGAACAATATTTACTATAAGACTTATGAACTAGCTGCAATGACATTTGAATGAGGGGAAATGTACATTTGTTACAGCAAGTAAAAAGCCAAAGATAGCTTAGTATTAATAAGCAAGCATGAATAAAATATTAAACATATAAGTAGACTACGCAATTTTAAATTCACTTAATACACATCCAGTACCAGTAACAGTTTTGAAAGTATAGCAGCCAGTTGAAAGTATTAAAGGTGGAAGCATACAGTATATTGCACAGTTATTTATGGTATAAATATATACAGTATATATGTATTGCACAACAGGAGTGTTTTAGTCTTTGTTGTTGTGTGTGTGTGTGGGGGGGAGGGTTATACAGCCTGACCGCTGCAGGAAGGACCTGTGGTATCTATCCGTGAGACACCGGGGGGGGGGCAGCCTGTCACTGAAGGAGCTGCACAGTGAGGACAGGGTGTCCTGGGGGGGTTGGGACTATACAGTCTATGGTTGGGACACGTTGTCCAGCAAGGAGGACAGCTTGGCTGCTATTCTCCTGTCTCCCACCACCCCCAGAGGACCCCCCCAGGACAGAGCTGGCCTTCTTAACCAGTCTGTTCAGGCGCTTCCTGTCAGCAGCCGCGATGCCGCAGCCCCCACAGACTCATAGTCTACTCCACAGTAGTTCATATACAAAAACCTCTATGACCTCCCAGGTATCCTAATATTTGGTGACTCAATAAATCAAATGATACAGGATAACAGGAATGTTTGTTAATGGGTTTGTGTTTGTGTCATTGACCAAATAAATGCACAATGACATTCAGTATACATGTTCAGGACTTAATGAGAAATGTATGAAAATATGTTTCGGGCAGGCTGGAGTTTAACATTTATTTTAAACGTTTTAGCTCCATCTACTGCTATCGTGTTGCTACTGCAGGGTAGGGTAACGAGCACTTATGGGGACTTTTAGGATGGTTATATGTCTGCATACGCTGATGATGATGATGATCCTGTCTACCTCGTTAATAGCCCATTATTTTGACATACATCGCAGACTTATCTTTTATTAGCAGTGGGTATATTCTGAGGAAAGAAGTCTAAACAAAAATCAGTAAACAAAGCATTTTTAATAAGAAATCTTTAATCAACTATGTGTCATGTGTAAATATGTCTCTTGACAAACACGACACAAACAAGACATATTGAAGAAGTTACAGTGAAACATTTGGCATTGTTTTGTGTTAACATCATGAAGACTACAAACCTCAAAAGGTCGAGTCCCCTTTTTTATTTTGGAAAAAGCGTACACATTTTAATTGAATCTAACATTTGTTCAGGAAATCATCGTGACCAAGATATGTGCTGATAGGGACATTATAATGAGGAGAAGTGTTTATCTTTCAAAGCTATTTGCTCCTTTTAAAACGACAATGTATCATAACATTTTAATCTTGTAAAATTGGGTAAACTCGCAGCCAATCTCCGTACAACATAAAAGCATCATTATATTTTATTAATTTGAATAAATCAAAACTCCTGAACACATGGTGATAATACTTGTTACGGTCATTTCTTGCAGCGAATAAATATGTGCCTTCGTGAGATAACCACAATGATTATCACTCGTTTTCTATGTGCAGATACAATACATGGGATGAGTAACTCATGTGGCTCCAAAACTGACAATGTGAGGGATTAATTCTGCAGGATTATCTCTGCATCATTATTAAACAACCTCAGTCATCGGTCCGCTGTGAACCTTTTATAATTGCATTGTTTTATCATTTTATTAGAAGAAAGGATTAGTTTTAATAGAGCATTCTCCAGGTTTGCATCCCGACTCGTCTGAACCCGGAGGACCAACTGTGAGCCGTCTGTGGCCCAAATAGGAACAGATCTATATTTGATTTAGCAAAACTCAGGCCGGGTCCAAAATCTGCTATTTTACAACTAATGTATTCTTCATTTGTTCGAGAGTAACAGAATTCATTTATCCATATTCTGATCATTCAAAACCTCAGGTAATTTGAGCTTCAGTAGTTCAACGAGATGAAGGGGAAAGATGTTAATATGTGTTATGCTTTAATAAAAGATACATAATGAAAATAAATGAAATGAAAAAATACGTCTTGTCCGCAGTCCCAAATACCCCACATTTCAACGTGATGAGTCAAAAACAATCCTGCATGCATTTAAGTTATCAAGAAACACTCAAAAGGTCTTGATATGAAAAAGTGTGGCATACTTTAACGTGATAGTTTGTGCAGGTGTGTGTGTGTGTGTGTGTGTGTGTGTGTGTGTGTGTGTGTGTGTGTGTGTGTGTGTGTGTGTGTGTGTGTGTGTGTGTGTTCAGCTGTAAGACATACAGTGGCCCGTCATAATGTAAACCAATATATTTATTTCAGTTTTGATCAGCACCAGCACATGAAAGCCTGGTACATCATGTCATGTTGCATTCATCTCTTAAGAACATTTAATGATGATATTTATCCTTAAAATCAAGTTTTCCTCCAAACAAGTGAAACATGCTAAAATCAGCTTCAAGTGCGCCAGCTGGAACTTAGTTTGAAATGTCATCCAGATATTAAAAGTACTCTGGATAAAGTACAAGGGGACATCATTGCTGTATTTCTATACAGTGTGAGCACGATAACATTGTTCACGTGTTTGAAGGTAAGTATGATTTAAGACGTTATAAACAAACCGTTGTATCGGGGTGCCAACTCGAAACCACCATTATCATCTCATGGGAATCTCTGAAGTTGGATTTCCATCAGATGGCTTTTCCCAGGATTAGGATGCTCATGAAGAAGACCATGATGAAGAAGAGCCACATGAAGAAGCGGTCCATGACCTTGGCGACCTTCCTCCACTCCCCGATGCGCAGCTGTGCGGCCCGCTGGTCCTGGTACGAGTTGGCAATGTACTCAACATGTTTGCGTAGTCCCTGGTTCTGGCACACACACACGGTTTGCACAAAGATCTCCCTCCTGTTTCCTCCGCCGGCCTCTTCACCGCCTACGCCTTTCTTTTCCTCCACATGCTCACCTCCTCCTCCACGGGCTGACTCCTCTCGCACCCCGTCAGATCCTCCTGCAGCTCCTTCCTCCTCGGAGTGGTCGATGGTCACAAACATGTCCTCCGTCTGGTTGCTTGAATCCCGCCCCGGCTTCATTGCTCCCCCCGCCCCGTCCTCCTCCACCCTCCCGGACCACACTTGCCCGTTCACGTCCCAGTTGGTTCCTTTTGGGTTGCTGTTGTTTGCGGCTCGGGCTTCAGACTCCTCCTCAGACAGAGGCTGCTTGCTGGACGTCGCCCCGCCGAGGCAGTTCTCACCGACCTCGTATACGAAACAGATGCGGGCGAGGTAGTTCAGGATGAAGCGCTCGGCCCACTGCGGGACGGGACGAGCCTCGGGGCCGCAGTGGTGGATGTTCATGATGAAGATGGTGAGCGCTGTGGACGCAGTGACCATGGTCATGGTGGCGATGTAGTACTTTCCTGTTAACAAAAGAGATTGGAGATCTTTAAGAGTTTGAAGATTAAAGAAAATATTTATGTTTGCAAGAAAAGTCTAAGTTTACAAGAAGAGATACTTTGACCCAGGCTAACATCGTAAGGGGCCTTCAGGTTGAACACCTAAAAAACATTGAATGCCAAACACATCGCTGGATCTCACGACTTCCATTTGAAGACTTTAAAAACTCTTTTTAAACTCACTTCTCTCCACTCTTTTTTCATTTTGTGTTAGTTTCGGTTTAGCTTCTTAAATCAACTCTTGTTTTACATTATAAACACAAGTTTCCCCCAATCATTGTCCTTTAATCTGTCTTTTTGCTTAACTCGACTAAGAGTTGTAGTTGCTAAGTGATTTTCTAGTACTCTTTTTATGCTGAATGAGTTATTTTCAAGAGTCTTCTCGGCACATCTCAACATTTTGAGCAAAGTCAGTTTTTAAGATCTGTTCATTATATCAACTTATAGATGAATTGAAAAGTTACATCTTCGTCGACTAAGAAATGTCAACCTTGAGAAACTGGTTAAAAATGTCCTTTTTAAAAGACTAGATGAGCTTATCGGGATTTGTATACGTAGCACACATTCTGGCTTAGTACGCAGTTCAGTGATTTAGGATGCAACACTTGCACTCTCTGTACTTCAGTGAGATGGAAACAGGCTGCACAGAAAGTGCTCTGCTGAAATGTGCAGAGGTAATGAACTGCTGTTGGCATCATTGGGACTCGAGCGCATTGATTCCACAGCGGTGATTGTTGTATTTTAAAATAGCCACTGACAGGCCTCATCAACCTTGAGCACACAAAGAGGGTGTTTGCTGCCGGGCTTCAAACTGTACTCCAAACTGTTTACTTCCTGCTCAGTTTATTTGTTAGGAAACAAAAAGAGAGCACAGACCAAACAATTACAGATTAGCTTGCTGGCAATGATGTTCTGGAGTCCGGACTTTACAATAAGGGACTCCCCTGTCAAGCCCAAAACAATCCTACTACCAGTATATGGTAATGCGAAGAGTTACAACTGTAATGACATATAGAAGGATCAGAAGCACGAGGCAGGAATCCACTCTATATATATATACAGTATATATATAATCACACGCCAACTTTGTCTCTGCATACTGGCTTTGCCTATCAGGCAAGCACACGACCTCTAGCCTGCCTTTGTTGACTGGTTCAAAAATATATGAGCCCATTTTCAGGCGGCTTTAAGTATTTGCCAACAATCGATAATACATGAAAACTATGACTTAGTGTTTCATATTGTTTGTTTGTGTATCCAGCTGCCGGTGGACTCAGGGAAGATAAAGCAGGATATAGTGCCCTCTAGTTGAGCAGTCACAGTATTGAACATATAATGAGCTCCAGAGCTTGATAAAAAGGGCTGGAAAAATAATTGGCATGCTTCCACCATCCTCTCTTCAGGAGATATTTGAGGAGATGGTGAGAAAGCAAGGCCGTCAAATCACATGCGACGCCAAACACATCCTGTATAGAGAGTTTGAGTTGAAGGTATAGATTACCAAACTGTAAATTGAACAGGTATACGTTTTCCTTTGTTCCACTGTCAATCAAGCTGCTGAACAGTCAGAAACAATTGTGATTATGCTGTGTTAGGAGTTGTTGGGAGGTGAAATGTTTACAGTGCAGTGTGTGCAATCGAGAAGGTTAAATAGGGAAAATGCAATATGTGTAAATAGGTATGGACACAATAGGGATATGTGCAATTTGACGGACACTATTGTGGAGGAAACTTCTGTGTAGCAATGCAGTGGGAGTCACCGACTCATGAAGGAGACACAGGAAGAGCAGGAGTTCTGATGTCAAACACTGAGATTTAATTTAAGTATCGGCCGGAGAAATTCACATAACAAGTCACAGCAGCCAGAGGTTCTGACTGCACGGGTGGGTTGCCATGTCAATTCTGATCAGCCTCTCATCTGGTAGACCATTTAACTAGTTTACAGAGAGTCATAATCAACATATTGGGGATGGGCCCTGGTACCTGGAGACTGTCTCTGACCCCCTGCTGTGCTTTGAAGCCAGCGTTCTCAGAGTAGTATAACTCCCTACTTCCACCACATGAAGTCATAAAACGTATTGTATCAACATGTGGCTACATTATCACGTTCCTTACGGGAGATAAGGATCAGGGCTGATCGTAAATGTCAACACACAGGAAAGGGTTAAATTCTTGGAGTGAAGACAGAATTATTCCCTCACAACTATGATAGGTGAAATAGGGAAGTGCAATATTGATCTGTGTATGAATACAGTAGGGAGAGTGCAATATTTGATGATGTATGTGCAATAGCGATATGTGCAATAGGGAAAGTCTGGTACCTGTATGTTCCTTGTTTGTTTCTTTGCCGTGTGATATGTGATCTCTGTTCTGTATCTATGACTGATTGACCTGAATGTTTTATGTTTATTATCTCAATGCCCAAAACAAATTTCTCCTAAGGGAGACAATAAAGCTCTATCTTATCTTATCTTAATGAAGTACCTGTAGGGTGTTCTTCCAGGAGAAAACAAGATGCAATGACTTATCGGGCAGTGCCTTGAAGGCTGCCCTACATGCAAGAAAACGTTCTGCCTGTTGAAACACAATCACATAAAACTCTTCTGCTTTTTATTTGTTCCCACTGCCCACTCAGACAGCCTCAGAGTCGCTGCCTTCTGCCCTCAACTCATTCTGCCCTCAACTCATTCTGCCCTCAACTCATTCTGCCCTCAACTCATTCTGCCAATGTCAAAACTGAATGATTGTCAGTAATCTTCAAAAAGCTCTCTAATGAGAACCCAGTCTCAAGGTCCGTTTCTGAAGCGGCATAAAGATGTCTACCTTCACGTTTCCAAAGAACTTGTTCTAGCCTTATTATATAAATAAACTACTTCACAGTTGATATTGAAATCATTGATTACAAAAACCAATAGATTGCATTAGATTCTTGACAACTATAACAACATATACAAATCAGGGACTCTAAGTGTTCTCACCTATCAGTGGGACGCTCTCGGAGGGTGGCATGCTCTCAGCCACCAGCAACTGAAAGACGGTGAGGGCCAGCAGCACGGTGACTCCCAGAGAAACTTTTTCACCAGAATCTGCCGGCAGGTAAAAGCCCAATGGCGCCAGAAAGGAAATCATCATGCAGGGGATGAGGAGGTTGAAGATGTAGAAGGAGGCCCGTCTCTTCAGGTGGAGGCTGAAGGTGATGTCTGGGTACGGATCAGAACAGCAACCGTACAAGATTACGTTCTTCTTGGCTGGCATGCCCAGGACCTGGAGAGAAAAGCATCATTTGATATTGTGAAATAATTTCAGACTGAGGTCTTCATTTGAGCATGTTGACAATGTGACTCACCTCCCACTCCACATTGGGCACGAAGTCTGCCAGGTCCGCAGTGTCTAAGGCATTGAACAAGTCCATCTGGTTGCCATTGTGAGTCCAGGACCCAAAGGTTAGGTGACACTGCTGCAGATCGAAGGGGAAGAAGGCCACATCCACGGAGCAGGAGCTTTTGGTGATGGCTGGCTGGTCCCACATTATCTGCCCGTCGTGACGAATCACCACGTTGGTCTCCATGGAGCTGGAAAACTCGTCGTCTGCACTGTGGTGGAGGAAGTGGAGGGTGTGAAGGCAGGGAGAAGGAACAGGAGATCACAGGGGGTCAGATTACTTAACACAAATTACATGGCAAATGTTCTAATTAGTCAATTATCCATTTGGATAGACATAGTTTAATCTGATCTAAATACTTTTGGATTACTTAAAACATTGAAAACATTGTCCAAAATATTGACCAAAAATGTTAAATGCAAATTATTTTTGTAAACTCCAATTGACTGATGCAATATGCAAATCACTAGAGGCACAATATTTGGTAAATGAGAAATACCATTCTGTAACACATGATATGGTGTTGCAGAGATGTCTCGGCTACAGAGCATTTTATACAGACTTACGGAAAAATATTTAATAACAAAAAATGTGGTAAATATCCTCAAAACATGATCATGTTAATATATTTGTCATAGAAAACAAAAATGATGATACAAAAATTACATTACATTACATTTAGCTGACGCTTTTTTCCAAAGCGACTTACAATAAGTGCGTTCGACCAACAAAATACAACCTTGAAGAAAACAGAATCATATAAGTACATCAGGTTTCATAGAGCTAAAACATTTCAAGTGCTACTCAACTGGCTTTAGATAAGCCAGTCCTTTGTTAGTATATAAGTGCTTTGTTAGTAATTCTATTGCTCGAAGTGGAGGAAAAATTATCATTTATTGATATATCAGTTGATAATAACATATATTTTTACCCAAATCTCTACTCAACACAGTCTTATTTTCCCCTTCCACAAATGATAATTAATTGAAAGTAATCCAAATGTTTAAATTGGCATATATTAAATATGTAATCTTTTCAAGTATCCTTGGCAATGTAACTAGGATCTGATTGCTCTTCTTCTGATTATAGTTACTTTTTGCCATCTGATTACATGTCATCTGGTACTACCAAACCTTTGAATGGATGAGATCGTGCTTATTAGTCATTCTTCTGTCCTGCAGTCGGGCAGATCAGATGTACCAACCTGTTGTACAGAACAATGTCAGGTCTCCATACGTAGCTGCTGGGTATGCGGATAGTGTCGAGACCATCATAGTCCTCTTTCTTCCACGTGAGGTAGGCGTCATTCCACACCTGGCGGACCCACAGGTACGTTGTCAGGATCTGGTTACGCTCATCCTGGAGAAAGGATACACACATCAGTACATCCAATAATAAACACAACCTGAAGATCAGGAGTCAGGGTGTGATTACCATGTCGATGATCTGGGAGAGAGTGATCTGCAGTGTGACGTTGATGATGTGGTCGGTGTCCTCCACCGGACGCAAGGCGTTGGTGTAGTTAGAGAACAAGTCAGTCATCAGCTTCTGAGCATAGCGACCATGAGCAGCACGGCACACTGGGTAATAGAAAGACAGAGAGCATGAGATCCTCATTAACCCAAGTGTGTATTTAAATAAGAAGTCTTTTAACCAAGCCGCAGGACCATAGACGGAGTCACCGTGATGTTACGCATTCGTTTGTGAATTATGGTTTTGAAGCATCTAATTTTACATTTTGTTTATCGCCATCGCCAAAGGTGGAGATTAGCACAACTGCTCGAAAGCAATATATCTCAGGGCCAGAAGGAAACAATTAACTTTCATAAAGCGAAACTGGGAAAGGCTTCAAGTTATAAGATGTGGAAGCAACCTGTCAATCACAAAGTAGCCCTAAAGCTTACACAGTATGTAAGAATTACGTTTAAATCCTTGGAACCTAACATCTTTATACCATGGCTCTATTTTGACTATCTACAAACGTTGTTGTACATCTTGAAATGAATGTTCACCTAATTATTTTTAATAGTATTCTTGAAGGTTATAAGGTTGACCGTGTGTAGAAAGAGCTTTTCTCTGCTGCTTTGTTTAATCCTGAAATGTCTCATATCTCCAGCAGCTCAGTCCGTCCCACAGCGACGCTCTGAGTACACGCATACCATAACACATACACATGGAAACCACATTTCCCACTTCAATTAACCTGGTGATCACCTGCGGTTTCTCAGAGTAATAAGAAAGTGTCTGTCGAACAGCAGAGAGATAATTCCTTTAAATCCTGTTAACTAAAGATAATGGAGGTGGAAATAAATCATGCTAGTGGGTCTGTTCGATTGTCAATCCTCTCTTCTGTGTCAATAAATAACACATTTGCATTATGTTTTAAAATGTGGACTATGTAGATATGAATCAGACCTTTTGAAGATGCTAGATTGTCTATGTTTTGCACTTTTCCATGCTTTCCCACTCAACCAAAATGATAATTAAAAAATATGCAATAGGTTTGTATTAAATAGAGTATAATAATAACGTCTTCAAAATGTAGTCTTGAGCTGTCAGAGCCCTGTCTCCAGGTACCCAAAAACAACAACACATCTCTTTCATTCAGCCTTGGACTGAATACATCTACATAAATATAGTTAGGTTAGCTGACAGGTCCCAGAATGCAATGCAACCATAAGACATGATGATGGCCACTGACTACACGGATCATGAACGTGTACAAATGGCAGCAGGTGTCAAGCAGTACCTCAAGAACTCTCCAATAACACCCTAATAGTGCAAACACACATTAGGGGTCCATAAGGTAATGAAAAAGAGAGATGCTATGAGAGGTGAAGGGCATACATGTTTTAGAATCAATAATATCAGATGCTGTAAATCAAAGCAGATACAACTGAAGACTAATCTTAGCCATCAGGTTGAAGGAGGCAGAACTATCTTCAGTCCTGTAACCATATAAGTAAAGAAACGTCTTGAGCAGCCGACGACACTTGAGCTGTGTAAATAGTTTATAAAGATATGTTAACGACAAAGACTTCCCTATCAGCTGCAGTCAGTCTCCTGTAGACAGGCTGGTATGAACTCTAGTAGCCAAAGAAACTCGCTCGAAGGTCAGAGAGAAATATCTTTCTGTTGCTTCAGTGTGTTGGTTGGTCTGAGGATGCTGCACTCTGGGGGGTCCTTTGTTAAGCAAGGCATTAAACAGTGCAGTGTTATTTCAGCCCTACACTTCCTAAGAGCAATATGCAAGAGATTTCAGATAACATGTTTCAATAGAAATACAAATATAAGGTTTTTACCTGGAAATTATTCAGAAGTATAATATATTTACAATTAAAGGTGACCTATCATGCAAAATGCACTTTTGTACGTCTTTTATACATGAATATGTGTCCCCGGTGTTCCAGGGAACTCACCAAGTGTCAGAAAACACAACCCTCTCTCTTTCCCTCCATACCCAAATCTCTAAAAAAGGGGCTGCAACGGATCTGATACAGACTGATCCAGATTTGAACACTTCTATGACGTCACAGAAGTGGCGCTACGGCTATTGGGCCAACTCCACCAATCAGGAGGAGACAGCCACGGGCATTGCCGTTGGAAAGCGCTGGAGACGCTGTAGTACATATGCCAGGCCTGTAGATGGTGCTGTTCTCACAGAATCAGCCCATGAAAAGACAGTGTTAAATTGAGCGAAATGAGGAATGGCTAAAATGCATGATCTGTTTGGTATTTTGAAAAATAAAAAGTATAAATATGCCTTATATAGGTATGGTCCTACACTATATTATTCAAATATAGCATGATAGGTCCACTTTAAGTTATCGCAGTGTTTTTGTTGGGTGGCAAGCGAGTTAGGGTTTAGTCTTACGAGCTGTTCAGCTTTAAACTTTGAGGAGTTTCTAATTGTTGTGTTTTATTTTTAGTTATCGAGGAAATAAACTCTAAAAACGGTCTCCCGTGGTCCACAGCTGGAGTTACCATCATTGTCAGGATAAGGGCTCCAAATAGACGATCACTTAATAAGTACTAATGTTCATCTGTTAGTATCTTTGGAAAACTGTCATAACTCTGAACGTGCTTTGGATCTAAGCCCAGATAGTATCGAGCAGTTAGCAGTGCCAGGAAACATCTGATTTGAATCTAAAATGTGTTAAAAAAACAGTTTCGAAGTAAGTTTGAGTTCTTGAGTATGTGATAAACATCAATTTAACCCAAGACGTCAACATTAAGGTTTACGCAAGAAATACAATTCATTTGAGTAAAGAAATCATGGTCTCTATGATTCTAAAGTTTGCTGCATCAGCATTGATGTTCTTTAGCTGCAGACAGACTGCAGCTAAGACCCCCACCTCTCCACTGCCTGTTTTAATCATCTTTTAAACTGAGCACTAAATGCCCCAGCAGAATAATCTTGCGCCCCGAACATATAGTTTTGGAACCACTGAATAAGTAAAATGATCATATAAAAACACTCGTTATCGTAACGTTGTTTTTGTGAACGTCCGACACCAAGGACGGAGAGATTCAAACCTGCAGGAGGAGACGTTACAGATCAAATAAGCACAGAGGTTTACCAACATGCCTTGCACAAAAAAGGAAGCACACTGTCAGGAGAATGACCTTCAGATAACTGGACTGTAATATATCACTAAACTCCTTTATGACTGCAGGCACACAGCGTTAACGTCCTGTGCAAATATGGAAATGTGGGAGTGAAGCTCTGAATCTGTCAGGCAGATATGGAAAACAGGATATGTCCTTATGAGATAAAGATGAACTCTCTTGAAGTGGAAAATAATAGTGTCTTCATGTCTTAAAGCAGTCGAGTCATATTTTGCACCTCAAACAACAAATAAATCCAGAGTTACGGTTTCTTTACTTCCTCTACAGAAAAAAGGAAAAGAAACCCTCAGACATCCATCCCATAATGATTCTCCGTAAAACCCAAGCTGTCTCTGACGCTCTGTTTGAAACTCAGATTTCTGGAGTAATTATGTTTTTGAGGAACAGAAATATTGTTTTCTGGCATCACTTTAATGTTTTGCGGGAAAGATCTGCATTTTGGTTTGAACGCGCACGCTGAGAGCAAGAGGGCGCAGCTCTGCATGCAGACAAAACCCTGGGTACAATATTATCTTTTAAATATCAGGTGCAAAACTGCTTTTCAAGCCAATATTGCTTTACTATTGAAGCGTACTTGTTTAACTGCATTTATCTTACCTTATTGCTTTTCTATTGGAGATTGGAGTGACTATTATTTACCTCTAATTGACTTGATATACATTCTCTACTCTTTTGTTTTTGTTGAGCAGTAACTTTTTTCTATTATTTCCAATTAACGGACCCAACAACGTGTTAGTCCAGAAGTATCGTTATTTACTAAAGACAGATTTCTTTAAAACACTAATATGTAGTTTCTTGTTAAAAAGGCCCAGTCATTATATCGTAGCCGCTCATTTTAGTTTCATTAAACTCAAGAGGAAATTGTGAATTACTTGGGGCTACTTGTTGTTTTCATGCAACCTGTACAAGCAAAAAAGATGTAGCTGAAACCGAACATCTCTACACATCTTAATCTTCTCAGAATCAGAATCAGAATCAGAAACAGGTTTATTGCCAGGTAGGTTCGCACATACTAGGAATTTGACTTGATGTCATGGTGCATACATACAATATAAAAACCAAGAAATCTAATATAAAACAAAAAATATTTTTACACCGTAATAAAATACAGTTAAATAGCAATAAAAATAAAGCAGTAATTGACATGGAAACAGAACGCTATGAATGAATTTTTGAATATAAACTATGAAATGTGAAGAATATGCGCAGAAAGGAGTGTGAACATTGTGTGCATTAATGTAATAGTCTTTGATGTGGCAGAGGTTAAGCGCCAGTGGGGGGGGGGGCCTTGTTTAAGAGGCCGGTAGCGGAGGGGAAGAAACTGTTCAGGTGGAGAGAGGTTCTGGTCCTGATGGAGAGAGGTTCTGATGGAGAGAGGTCCTGATGGAGAGAGGTTCTGGTCCTGATGGAGAGAGGTTCTGGTCATGATGGAGCGCAGCCTCCTGCCAGAGGGGAGGGGGGTGAACAGTTTGTGTCCAGGGGGGGGGCTAGCAGAATGCCCGGGGGCGTCGATGACAACAGTCTTCCTGCCTCTGCGTTCAACACCTCTACCCAAGGCAAGATATCCTAACAACTACCGGCCACATTTCCATTATATTTGACACTGTATATACAGACTGATGACAAATGAAAGTGAAATCTGACATTAAGTGTCTTTGTAAGGTGATGAAACGGCTCCAGGGCAGAAGGTGTCCATTAGAAATACATGTGGATCTCTACTGGTGGTACACCATTCTTACAATATTCCCTTATTTGGTGTTTTGATGATGGTGGTGGAAAGTGTTATTGCTCCAATATGTCCCACAGGTGTTCTAACTCTAAAAGACCCCTATACTAAAAGGCCACTATACCCATCTACCAGACCCCTAAAGAACCCTTACACTTATTTAAATCCACAATTTATTCTGCCAACACTCATTGGTTTCCACTGCACCTTGGTTTCCACTGACATTTCGAGTTTCTCTTTGTAGCACTTGAAAAGGTTTGGCTTTTTTAGAGATAATGTACTTGCTGGAGTTCTTGTGAGTTACAGTATATATCACTTATTGGAAGAAGCTTTGATAAAAAGGGGGCGTCTGGCACCACGGCAGGGACCAGGAGGAGAACTGGGACCTCTCCAAGTACCAGTCCACACTCCATATTTTGTAAGTCTGTTCAGGGACTTGAACCAGCGACCCTACGGCTCACAGTCCAAGCCCCTACTGACTGAGACAGACCATTTCAACTATAGGATCCAAAGTAGAGTGCTAAACCCATACGCTATATGATAGTATGTTGTCGTTATTTGACTCTCCCTCTCCTAACTTCACAGAGAAACTTGAATAGTTTTAGCATCAATATAAAATCTTAGAGATGGATTTATGACCTCTCAAACGTTCTAAAACCAAAATGCAGTGACAATAGAGTGTATGTTTGAGTACACAGGAATGATTTATGTTTTCTCTTTGTTTTTTACGATGGTATCAAATTAGTATCGAGAATAGTAATTTCAGTAATATCGACTAACTTTCTAGTTATGTTTTTAAGGAGAGCAGGCAGAGGTGGAAGGGATCTGCTTTTGGTCATTTTCTTTCATCGGTACGGATCCATTGAAGGCCTATGTTGGCCCATCGAAGTCTTTGTGTAAACGAACCTGCAGCTCCGCCTCTCATTGTCTCCGTTCATTGTCCAAATGTCTTCACAGTCCGGCGAGCTCATGACTCAGCACTTGGACTCAGCGTCAACTCTCAGAGGAGCTGAAGTGTGAGGGCTAACGGGTCTGAAAGCATGCCAGCTGGCACACACACACACACACACACACACACACACACACACACACACACAC
>CALSBZ010040531.1:0-11974 GCA_943591055.1 Gobionotothen gibberifrons
CGATATATAAGAGGAAGCCTGTCCTTGGACGTGCAGCTATCATCAGCTTCTGTTTCACACCAGATTTAAAACATGATGTGCAGATGTGACCTTCAATTATTTCTTATTACTGCCTGAAAACCGATAGGATCTTCCTTATCGAGCGCTCTACACACACATGATCCCCAAATTGTGATTCTGCTTTTTCTCAGCCTTCTTGTATTCCCTGGGTTTTTTGAATATCACAACCTATTAAATATAATTGTATTTTCCTTGCCATTATTCTCCAGTGAGATGGAGCAATATAAGAAGCGTCCAATTGTTCTGTAATTCACTTACAGCGCTGAGATGGTAAGTGACTCCCCTTGTTCTCTCAGCGGGGGTGTTGTGTTAAAAAGAGTGTGTACATGTGTGAGTGTGTTCCTTATATAGAAAGGGGTCACTGGGGGTCAACCCCTTTGCCCACTCCAGAGACAGGAAATGGCTCCAATATGGGCCTGAGCGTGGCCTCCTCTGGGCTCTGGGGAGTGATTCAGGCCCCTCGAACCGCGGGATCACTGAGAAAATGTACAAAGTGAGGAATACAGATGTTTTGTTGGAACCATTGGAAACTAAAGATGTGTGGAAGGCTTCACTGGGAGGCCGAGGTTTATTAATAGTGTCAGTAGGGCGGCAGACGATGGGCTTTTATGTCAGGACACATTTGAATCAAGTCGCATTCAAAGATTTGGAAACTACTTATTTTGTTATTGGACTGTACCAAAATGCATTAAGTTCATTATTTGAGCTTCTGGATTCAAATAGTTCAAATATAATACATATAATTATCCTTCTGAGTAGAAAATGTATTTTTTAAACTCAACAAAGAATCTGAAATTATGACTTTTTTGTTGTCATTTCTTAATTTCTTGTCTTAGTTTTTTAGCAAACAAGTTTTACAACTGTTATTTGTATATGATTGTGTTTGTTGGGGGATGGGATTTTCATCTCCCCTCTATTGTTGCTGTATCCTTCCAGTCGGATATTTGCATTTCAAGATTTGGAAACTACTTTTTTATTAGTTTCCAAATTCCAATTTATTTATTTGGGCTTCTGGATGGAAATAGTCTACAGAAAAATAATATAATTATCCTTCTGAGTACAATATGTATTTTTTAAACTCAATCAAGAAGCGATCTGAACCTAAATCTGAAATCATTTTTTTGTCTTTCCTTAATTTAGTTTTGTTGGTTTTGTGGTGGAAACTTCTGAAGCAATTGGAGTGAGGACTCAGAGAGAGACACGAGGAGAGCTGGAGCTTTGATGGCAAACACTGACGGTTTATTTGGAGCTTCGGCCGGAGAATTCACAAGACATGTCATAGGGCCAAGGTCTGACCCCACGGATGAGATGCCACAATCAATTCTGAAGAAACCTTCCTCTCGTAGAGGTTTTAACTATTCCGCTAAGGGTAATCAACATTCTTCATTAGTTAGACTAAGCAGCGGAGGAAACTGAATCAACTTTAGTTGTCGCTTATGGCTCGGGGTCATCTACACCCCGAGAAGGATGTGTTCCAGGTGTCCCACAACAATGACTACCTCTGACCGACAGCTGCCCGGTCACAAACTGGCAACAACAACAACTTGCTCGGGCAGCCCCTCCTTATGGGAGATAACGGCTGATCAAGGTTGGAGCATCTGTGTCAGAGGGTGAAAGAGGACACTAGGGCAAATAATTCCCTAAAGGCCTGGTGTGCCGACTTTCGGCGTCGATGTCGATAGATGACGATAGATGTCGATAGATGTCGATAGATGTCTGGCCGTCGATGAGCGTCCTGTCGCCCTACTCAGATTGGTGTGTCCCGCACCGTAGGGCTGAACGATATACCGTGTCATGGTGATAACCGCGATATGCGCATGCGCGGTATTCACACCGTAGGGACGTGCGTTTTTTTATTTTGTTTAATTTTTTATTTATTAATTAATTATTATTATTATTATTATTATTATTATTTTTTTTTTTTTAGGGCGTTTTAACGTCATGTTACAATTATTTTGCTGCTTGCTACAAAAGGAAAACCTGCGCGGCTCTCATGTCAGGGGTACTTGAGTGGAGGCTCTCTGCAGGCACAGCAAAAAACTATTTCAGATGCCTTTGCCGGTGTTACACCATATGAGAAAGGTTCAAAACGGCATAAAGGAGCTGGTGTATAGCTGTTCTTCATTTTATTTTTATAATGTTGTTTAAAAGATGTCTACTTTGCTGCTATTTGCACAAAAAAGGTTTTAATTGTGGAATAAAAAGTGAAATGACCTATTTGGTCACGTATGTTAATTCCCTAATGTGATAATGAAGCTTCCTATAGTTTAATGTAATACGTTTAATCTCTTGGATCCCTTCTAGACACCACTCTTCTTCATTCACAGATGAACCCCCTTTGAGGGTAAGCAACCTGCATTATCATGACATGTTAGATCATGACTTAAGGTATGATGAGTCAACCAGTTAAGATCCAGACTTCCGTGACTAAAATCCTTCATCCGGTTAAATATAGTTTAAAAAACCGCAATATATACCGCAGGGGGAAAGAATCGCAATGTCAGTTTTTTTCAAAATCGTGCAGCCCTACCGCACCGTTGTCTCTTTTCGGCCGTGCCGACACCTTCCGCCGCCAATTCGACTTGTTGAATCGGTAGGCTGTCGACTAAAGGCCGTCGGCCAAAGAAATCACTCTGATTGGCTGTTCAGCTTAGCGAATCAGTGCATGAGAAGCGAAACGGAAATGAGGGACCCAAACAAACTATTAAGAAGGCAAATCATGAGATTTCATTGAACTCCAGCTCTCGACACAGGTTCGGGAAAGCCCCGTGAGCTTCTCGCTGTAGAGTGAACATGGAACGCACACGCTATTTGTTGTTTGTTTATATCACGCAGTCTGTTCTTCTTCTTCTCTCGGTGTATCACGCAGTCTGTCTTTCGGTTGTTGCCTCTTTTGAATGACGAATACACACTACCGCCGCCTGCTGGTAAGGAGAGTTATTGCCACTCATGCATGCGCAGTTCGTACGTGCTTCTTGGCCGTCGGCTGAAGTCTTTGCGGTGTGTTCCAGTGCGACTGTAGGTCAAGACGCAGGAGACGTGAGGCGACGCGACAGTCGGGTCCGTCGGGACGTGTTCTTTGGTGTCAGTTTGTAGTTTTTAGTTATAATATTTTATTAATTTATTTTACTTTGTCGTGGGATGGAAATGTCATCTCACCTCTATTGTTGTTGTATCATGTTTGTGTCTCCGGCCTGTACTAAATAAAAAATAAATGAAAAATAAAAAGTTTGCTATTCTTCTGGCAAACAGTTCATTCTTTCGGCTCAATTTGTTTGTCTGTCAGCAGGATAAAGGATAAACTATTGACCCGATTATCAAGAAACTTGGCAGAGAGTTGTAGCATCAGCTGAGGAAGAACTCATTACATTTGAAGTGGATCCAAATCACAGGGCGGGTCCACAAACTAGGTTTCCCTTTGTTATCAGGGCAAGACTTTCAGGGGGGGGGGGGCGAGTAATGAACGCTAGAGGAAGCTATAATGTAGAGTGTTATGTCCAGCAACTTCAAATGTCATTCTGTATTATAACGCTATGGTTACCAAAGCTTTAGGATTTGAAAAAACGTTTTAATTTACCGGACAAGACAGGCAGCATCACATTGTAAATACTTCTCTTCTACATCAACATGTGTCCCCTCTTCTTCATGTCTCTTCTACATCAACATGTGTCCCTTCTTCTTCATGTCTCTTCTACATCAACATGTGTCCCCTCTTCTCCATGTCTCTTCTACATCAACATGTGTCCCTTCTTCTTCATGTCTCTTCTACATCAACATGTGTCCCCTCTTCTTCATGTCTCTTCTACATCAACATGTGTCCCCTCTTCTTCATGTCTCTTCTACATCAACATGTGTCCCCTCTTCTTCATGTCTCTTCTACATCAACATGTGTCCCCTCTTCCTCATGTCTCTTCTACATCAACATGTGTCCCCTCTTCTTCATGTCTCTTCTACATCAACATGTGTCCCCTCTTCTTCATATCTCTTCTACATCAACATGTGTCCCCTCTTCTTCATGTCTCTTCTACATCAACATGTGTCCCCTCTTCTTCATGTCTCTTCTACATTTTTGGGGTCGTCCCTTCCCTGTAGTGTGTTCTATAGGTTTTAGTGCATGTAAATGGTCTGCAAAGGCTAAAATCCCAAGGTTTCCACAGAATCTGTCCTCTAAAGATACCAGCTGTTCTAAAGTCTAATCAATATGCAATATATCTTAAAGAATTGCGGTACATAAAATCCCTTTTACCCGTTTCAAAAGGACATTGGGGACAAGAGGAAGTGATGCAAATAAATCACAGAGCAGAGACGGAAACATCCAAATGGATAAAGTTACTCGAATATAAAGGAATCAAGTTAAGGATTTCCTAATAAGAAAAGGACAGGCCATGGCAGTAATGAATGAGCTCTCTGAGGCTGTTATTGCATTATTAAACCTGTCTCTCTGCTCACAGACTTCTGCAGGAGGAGACTCATTAGATTATTCCAGACCTGATGATGTAATGCTCGCTCATCTTGGACTGTCTGCAAATATTCTACCTAGATGGTCACGAGAGTAGGGCGACGGTCCTGCTCAGATGATTGTTTACATTTTTCCAAACGTCTGGAGAATTATCTCTCAGAGGAATTTTTAAGGCCTCCTTAACGTCAGAGGAGCCGACAGTGTTTGTAGCTTGGGACCTGTTTGGGATGCAGAGGTGGGAAGTAGTGGAGTACAAATACTTTGTTACTGTACTTAAGTACATTTTTCTGGTATCAGTACTTTACTCCACTACTTATTTTTCTGACGACTTTTTACTTTGACTTCTTACATTTCTAACACAAATACCTGTACTTTCTACTTCTTACATTTTGAACACAAATACTTGTACTTTCTACTTCTTACATGTTGAACACAAATACCTGTTCTTTCTACTTCTTACATTTTGAACACAAATACCTGTTCTTTCTACTTCTCACATGTTGAACCCAAATACCTGTACTTTCTACTTCTTACATGTTGAACACAAATACCTGTACTTTCTACTTCTTACATTTTGAACACAAATACCTGTACTTTCTACTTCTTACATGTTGAACACAAATACCTGTACTTTCTACTTCTTACATGTTGAACCCAAATACCTGTACTTTCTACTTGTCACATTTTCCAAACAGGCTGGTTCCTTTAGTTTGAATGTGTGTTTGGTGGCGTGATCATTATTATTTAGAGTCATTGCGTGCCTATTGATTTGAACACGATCCGTGTATCCATCATTTCCTGGTCTTCTCTAAAGAAGAGTGACCAATGAAAACGTTGTCATGTTGCCGTTGTTCAGCATGGAAACATTCATTAGCTAACAATGACATTATTGTTCTATTAATATAAAGGGAGGTCAGGTACTCTTTAAAACAGCTGCTAGTTATGGGTACTTTTTACTGAAGTACATTTCAAAGCCTCTTTACTTTTACTTGAGTAAAGAAGTTTAGTCAGTACTTCTACTTTCACCAGAGTATTTTTAAACACGAGTATCTGTACTTCTACTTGAGTACAGGATGTGTGTACTTTTGCCATCTCTGTAGGGATGTGTGACTTTAATGACTTTAATATCTAAGTTTAATGTGAACAAAGCAGGGATTCACTTGGAGGAGAAATACATTTGTTTTGCTCACCAGTGTTTGAGCTTTACTTCATTGTTTATCTGCTACTTTCTACTTCTCCTTAACTTTGTCCCATCGGGATCAAATGCTGCTTTTACAAGGGAGAGCTGGCCAAGAGTAGCAGGAACACAGAGCTTCTAGTTAACATAATATCATGAGTGACATTAAAATGATCAGATAACACATCATAACACAGACTGCCTAGACTCAATAGATTCCACAATGATTTTAAACTCAATCAGGGTCACCATGGTTTGATGTTTAAAGATCAGTTTAAAGGTCCCATGTCATGGTCATTACTACGGATCATAATTCCATTGTTGAGGTCTACTAGAATAGATTTACATTGTTCAATTTTCCAAACTCACATTGGTTTCTCATACAGCATCTCTGTATAGTATGTGTATTCACTCTCTGTCCTACACGGCTTGTTGGAGCTCCTGCCCCCCCCCCCCTCCCTGTGAGCCCAGTGGCCGTCTGCGAGACAGTGAGACACAGCGAAACCCAGCCCGAACACACACACACACACCCGCAGCCTGGCTGGGAGTTTGTGTGCTCACACACCGTCTCACAGCCTCGCCGCGTCCCGCCGTCTCAGGGAGGAGAAATCGGCGGAGCTGCAGCTGAGAAAAGATTGAATGTGTGTGAGGAAGTCCGCGGATTGGTCCAAATGTAACGGCTCCGCGGATGTAACGTAACGGCTCCACGGATTGGTCCATTTGGGTCCATTTGGGTCCATTTGGGTCCATTTGGGTATGGGCACGTCACTGTACCCAGGAAGAAAAAGAGAAATGTCCAACGAGGCGTTCTGGGGCAGCATAGACAGGTCTTTTCTGTGTTACGGCCCGTCCACACAGCGGCGTGCGATGAGTCTTCCAACGCTTCTGCCCATTCACTTGAATGGGGTGACGTCACGCCTCACCGAACTGCATTGTGGGGAGCGTAGCTACACTTTGCTCACGTTGCTCGCGTCAAGAAGATACAAAAGTTGAGCCATGTTCAACTTTTGTATCTTCGACGGAGGCGTCAGCCAATCAAATCCCGTTTATGAAAATCTGCCAGTACAACTGCTAGCCAATCAAACCGCGTGTATGTTGGGAGAGCCAGACCGCAGGTACTCCGCAGGTCCGCAGCACCACGGAGAGAGCCTCCCCGCTGCTGCTGAAGGAAGGTGGAACACTTTTTAACTCTTTTTTTCCCCCTCTCTTTTCTCCCTGCTTCTGCTGCAGGCTAGCAGGCTAGCAGGCTAGCGGGCTTTTTTGCTTTGTATGTCCGGGGCGGGAGATTCATGTGATTGGTTGCTGGTCGTGTTGCTCTCAAGCTTCAGCCACGCCCACCACAAAGATACAATGCACGCTGCTGTGTGGACGGACCATTAGAGTTTTACTCGCTACAGGGTGTACTTTGACGGCCCGTCCACACAGCGGCGTGCGTTGACGCTACACCATTCACTTTGAATGGGGTGACATCACTTTTCACCGAACTGCATTGTGGGAAGCGACACGGAGCTTTGCTGGCGTGGCTCGCTGCAAAAGTTGAGCAATGTTCAACTTTCGAAGCCTCTGCAGAAGTGTCAGCCAATCGAATCATATGCCAGTACAAGCTCTAGCCAATCAAACCGCTGCTTGTGTGTCAGGGGCGGGAGATTCATGTGATTGGTTGTTGGTCGAGTTTCAGACACGCCCGCCGGCAAGCTTCAACGCACGCCGCTGTGTGGACGGGCCGTGAGGGTTTGTGACTCTGCAGACCGTTTACATGCAGAACACACAAGGGGACGGGTAATAACCAGAAAAGCATGACATGGGACCTTTAATTAAAATACAGAGCAATGTCAAATTAGATGATATGAAGTGTGGTGAAGACCTGATAAAGCTCTATATAAGTACAGAAACGCAAGATTTGTAATGAAGCGTTTGTACAGATACTGCTAATAAAGGATATGAATACTTCCTCCAGTATTCGACATCAAGAAGTTTTTCATATTTTCAGTCAATTACTCTTAAATTTAGTAAACATAGATCTCTCTAATCTGCTTTTTAGAAATACATCTTAAACCAATCATTTCTGTCTGAAGCTGGCATTTCATTTTAAATCCTTTATCTGCAGATGCCGTGCTGATATCATCGTGCATCCACACAGTCATGAGTTGAACTATAACGTCATTAGATGTTCAGTTTAGAGTTACTCTGGACATTAGGGATCATGTTTTATGATTTGTTGTTGTTCTTTGTCTCAGGATAGTATGTTTTCTGAAGGCACCAATATCTTGACTTCTGTGATATTTAAAGCCATGCACGACAACACTGCTGCTCACCGCTACTCCAAGCATGAAACTACATTATTCGGATTTGCACGGCCTGTTAGCGCGGCCACTAGAGGTTACTGGGTTCTTTTCACATGTGTTACTAAAAGTCTGGAGCTACCAGCACAAAAATGGTATGTTATAATAATACAAGAACTCTTAACGCATATAATTTTAACACATACATCTGTTTAGAGTAGACATATTAGTCTATATTACCTTAATAACATGTACTTTATTCAACTGTAATGTATGTAATTGTACATTCTGTCACCTCGTTCAATTTTGCACGTATATAGTTAACTTTTTTATGCGTTTTACAACTTTATTGTACTTTTTAACCTATATTTGGAGGAGGAGGATGAGATTTTCATTGCCAACATCTGCCTGGCAACTGTTCTACCTGCAGACTTTCTGACATGATAGCAGAAAAACACACAGGTGTAACTGACATCACTAATTAGCTCTACAATGCATTTCGCTGGTCCAGTTCCAGGCCCAGGTGTGTGCACGCTAGCTTGTCAATATGTATAAGTTACACCTGCAATTTCCTGCTGTAGCAAAGCAAAAACACTTCTCCTTCTCCCACCTCCTGTCCTGCCTGATAGCACAGTACCACTGATGAGATGGACGGAGAGTGAGGTTAAGTGGAGGACGTTTGGGACTATATTTTCTGCGTCATCGTCAACAATGGACCTCTGCCAAAGTGTTCCCATAATACCACTCAAGCCAACAGCGTGCAGAGTCAGACTGCAGAGAGAGATGCTCAACTAACATCAAGAGTTAGGAAATAACACAGGTGCAATGTATATATTAACATTAAGGAGCTATAGAGTTTATTAGAAGCCTGTATTCAAGAAAATGTATAATCGTATTTACTCTAATTGGTTGCAATGTGCAGTCTCTGATCCTATCTCAAATAAAAACGGATTACATGAGAGGTTGTTCTTGCAGAATCTTGTTTTTAGCATCCAGAAGCATCTGTTTCCTTCTTATATATTAATAATATATACAGTCTGACAGATTATTTAAGAAAGTTGTAATTCCTGCACGCAGACTGCCACCTGGTGCTGACAGGCTGTACTGCATTATGACTTGTTCAAATAATATCAACTGTTCCTGTCGTATATATTTTGTAGTTTTCCAATAATTAGTCCAAGAGTTTATCATACTATATTTCTAAAAGGAAATTAAAATAAAGAAAATGTTGTCTGTCTTATTACTTTAATCAATTATACAGCTTTCGTTTTTAAAATGTAATCATTGTTACTAACTTACTTTTATTTTACCCTATCGACTTTTTTAAAGCGATTGTGTGATGTTTAAAGTCCTAAAACATTTCGAAATGGAAATGTTGATTTTAAGCATGTGTTGTAGGCTATAATATATCATCACTTTGTGACTTTGAGCCGCATATACATGCTTTGTATCTCTTGGTTTGTAGAATAACAACTGAGAAAATCAATAAAAGATAAACTACAGCTGTCAAGTAAATGTATGGAGTAAGAACTACAACAATGTCTTCCAAAAATGTAGTGGAGTAGAAATGGAGTAAAGTAAAAATACTCAGGTAAAGTACCTCGACAAGTTAAGTAGGACTTGTGTTGTGAATTATACTGTACTGCTGCACCTAAGCAGCAGTTAAGATGTGTTCACTGTCCGGTTCAGACGGTTCAGCCCAGCAACGTGACGTCACTCCAGCCACTGCCACCCGGCGGCCGCCATGTTGGCTCCGGAAGTGGGCAGATCCGAAGCAGGAATCCGGAGCTGAGCTTCACGTCAAACGGCTGAGAGTTTTATCCGACCTGTGGGCCGTTTTCCCCGGTTCTCACCTCTAACACTCACCCTACATGCTGCGGGGCTCTCCGGTCGCTCCAGGTAGGCGCTTCTCTTCGGGATCTGCTCGAGTTTCACAGCCATGGCCTCTCTGAAGCAGAGGACCTCGGGCCTCGTCCAGCGGAAGAACGACAGGGAGTCCGGCGAGGAAGAGGACGAGGCTCGCCGCTGCGGAGAGGAGGACGACCAGGAGCAGGACGACAAGGGGGACTCTAAGGAGACCCGTCTGACCCTGATGGAGGAGGTGCTGCTGCTGGGCCTCAAGGATCAGGAGGTGAGGGTTTTAATCCCGTCAACAAGGCTAAGCTAAACTAAGCTAACTCACTGTTTACGTTGCAAACCGACCGTTGGAAGAGCGCCGACCGTTGAAGCCGATTTTTGAGAATCACCGTAGTGGTCAAACGGTGGTACTGCATTCTCCAAAAGTCAGAGGTGGAAGAAGTACTCGGATCTTGTACTTGAGTAAAAGTAAAGTACTCAGATCTTGTACTTGAGTAAAAGTAGAAGGAATACTCTGTTACAGTAAAATTCCTGCATTCAAAATGTTCCTCAAGTAAAAGTATAAAAGTATTCTCATCAAAATATAGTGAAAGTAGCGACAATAAAAGTAGTCATTGTGTAGATTGGTCCATTTCAGAATAATATATATGATATGTTTTATAATGATTGATCATGAAAGTGTTCTCAAAGCTGGTAAAGGTGCAGCTAGTTTGAATGACTTTGTATACTGCAGGGTAGCTTGTGGATTTACTCCAGGTGGAACTAAAGTCTGATTTAACACTTGATTATATTTCACATCATTCATCCACATCTGTGAAGTAACTAAAGGTATTACATACATGTAGTGGAGTAAAAGTACACTCTTAACCTCTGAATTGTAGTGGAGTAGAAGTACACGGTAGCAAAAAGTCTCTCAAAAATAGTACTGAAGGACAGTACTTGAGAACATCTACTTAGTTACTTTACACCACTGGTAAAAGTAGAAATAGTTTAACTAAATGTATTTAAAGTAGCAAGAGTAAAAGTACCCATTATGCACCATGGCTGTTATATAAAATGTCATGTGTTTAATATGTAAACACTAGCTGGTAACTATTAGTGTTAATAAATGTAGTGGAGTAAAAAGTACAATAAATGTTCCAATATGTAAGGGGGAAGAAGTATAAAGTAGAACTAAATGGAAATGCTGAAGTAAAGTGCAAGTATGACAAAATAGTACTCTAAGTACTGGAGAAAATGTACTTCCCAAAAATACCTTTTTCCCCTTGACTTACATTGGGGAAAGAGACGTCTGTAAATCAGCGTATAATATTATTTTAGCAAATAAAACCACCCAGCACAAACACTTTTATATTATATATTTATATTTCATATTATTTAAATCATTATGGTTTTAAAAGTTGCTAAAAACTGAATCCAGAGTTATTTTATGTCCCCATTCATTGGACTGAGCCGAGAGGGAGATCGGAGGCGGTGCTTAAGGGAAAACTCAACTGCGCATGCTCAGTAAGCATGATCCGGGTACTTTCTGGATCTACAGTCGCTTCATTTTGGGCTTCAAACGCCACTGAGCAGCTCTCATAGGAATGAACAGAGTGTCCACTTCTCTGTATACATCCATTCTCTCAGGTTTATTTACACACAGAGGTTAGAAATGTCGTTATTTAAAGGTTGCTTAATATTCGTTGAAGTATCTTTTCCACAATGCATGTTTTAAATGTTTTGTAGTAACTCAGGTGTTGCTCGTAAACACACGCGCTCAGTGAAAGCGATTATCCCCCGTTAAGTTAATTACCTCGTGAACTTTCTTCCAAGCTGTAGTGGTGTACTTTGAGGTTACCTGGGCTACCCTTTTTGAATCCTGACATGTCGCCTCGCCAGAAGCCTCTACGTGACACCTTTCCAACCTGGAAGTAGTGTTGAGTGCAAAAAAAAAAAAAAAAAAGTGTGCAACCAACACGTCAGCTAAGTTAACAAACTGCACCTTCAGACTGAGAGCTGGGAATTACGAGGCTTTGAATGCATCCGGATGTAGACCCGCACCTTAGGGAATCCGTAACCTTTTTTTAACATGCAAAGCAACCACAGTGTATTTAAAATGTTAAGTGTTCTGCTCTTTACTTAATATAAATAACCCAG
>CALSBZ010040532.1:0-12603 GCA_943591055.1 Gobionotothen gibberifrons
ACACATCTAAACAAATGGTGGTGACACACAGACGTAGATTCTGGGAAGTGAGACTGTTTCCTCTGCCCCGGGTCAAGAGGAGAGAGAGAGATATTGGCAGGGACGTACGCAATATGTTACATAATATGATTGTATTAGTTGTTACCTTGTGTCCACATTTAGTTTCACTGTACGGATTCAACGCATCATTTCAATAGGATTTAGTATAATTGATATGTAATTATAAAATTATTTATAATAAATTCAGTTCTTTTTACCTAAAAAAAATATATACTTTGTCTTTTTTTTTGTGCAACTATTAGGATGACTTGTTTTTGGAGCATTGTGATCAGCTCAGCAAAATATGTTGGTGGTGTTGCAGCTCCCAGACTGTGGAACAGCCTCCCAGTACATATCCGGACTGCTGAGTCCATTGAACTTTTTAAATCTCAGCTAAAAACTCACCTCTTTGCACTGGCTTTTAATACTAGTTGAACATTACATTTTTATATTTGTATGTGTTTTTTTTTTACATGTTTCTAGTTATTGTGCTTTGTATCATGTTTCTAATTATTGTTTTATTATTGTACTCCCATTGTGTTATTTAATATTGTAAGTATTGCCTGTACAGCACTTTGGTCAACTGAAGGTTGTTTTAAATGTGCTATATAAATAAATAAAGATTGAGATTGGTATGTGGCCTTTGTTAGAACCGATATGAAACCGTTTTCTTAATGGAAAGGGGGATTAATAGGAAAATGATACAGATCATATTGTAGTGCAAGAGAAGCACCTGTTTTTTTTGTTTTGTTTCCAGAGCAAATTGGCCACAGGAAGTCCAACAATCAACAACCTCTTTTATGGTTTTACCAGGAACATGCATCTTGTTTCAGAAAAGAGAAGGACCTCTGGCTGGCTGGCAGAAAGGCGTGAAGAAGAGTGTCAACAGCAGGCTGATTGATTGATCATGTTGTTTGGCTCGTGTTCCTGTGTCTACAGTGCGAACAAGTTAGTTGAGTTGTTGACATTAACAGTTGATAACTAAAAATATTCTGTATTGTATATTCAGTAAAGTCAATTCAATTGAAGTATCATGATGGCAAACTATGATTCTTAATCAAATGAAATGTATAATAACATTCATATTGTTTCAGCAGCACATACACAGTATTGTCCAATTCTAGAAATTCAAAGAAATCATCCCTCACAGTCCATTACATAAGCTACAAACTCCATCTCAATGCATACAAAGATGCGCTTATTGCCGCCAAATCTGCCTACCTCTCCAACATCTTCACTGACCCCTCCCGTAACCCCAGGACCCTCTTCTCCACAGTTAACAAGCTCTTCAAACCCCGTGCTGATAACCTCCCTACTTCTACTTCCGCTACTTGCAGCTCATTCCTCCAGTTTTTCGCAGACAAAATTAACGCCATTAACCACTCCTTCTCAGCTCCATCTGACATACAAGCATCTCCCCCAACCTCAACCACTTCTCCCCCCATCTCCCTTGACCTCCTGACTCCTCCTCCCCAGCGCCGCCTCTCCCAGTTCAACCTGGTTACCCCACTTGAAATACTCCATCTGATCGGTTCCTCAAATCCCACAACCTGCTCCCTTGACCCTCTACCCACTCCTCTCCTGAAGTCCTGCCTCCCCGTCCTCTGCCCCTATCTTGCTAACCTTTTCAACTCCTCGCTGTCCCATGGAACCGTCCCCTCTGCCTTCAAAACTGCTGCCGTTACTCCAATCCTCAAAAAACCTGGTCTTGATCCCTCCTCCCTCACTAATTACCGCCCCATCTCCAACCTACCATTCCTCTCAAAAATTCTTGAACGCTTTGTAGCCAAACAAATTCACTGCCATCTCCAAACCAACCAGCTCTACGAACCCTTTCAGTCTGGATTTCGTCCTCACCACAGTACAGAAACTGCACTCGTCAAAGTCCTCAATGACCTCCTCACCTCTGCTGACACTGGTTCCCTCAATATTCTCATCCTCCTCGACCTGAGTGCAGCCTTCGACACCGTGAGCCACAACATCCTGCTCACCCGACTCAGGGACATTGGTATCGAAGGTATTGCACTCAGATGGCTCCAGTCCTACCTCACTGAACGATCCCACTTCATCTCCCTCCCCAACCACTCCTCTGCTACAGCCTCAGTCACCCAAGGCGTTCCTCAAGGATCCGTACTTGGCCCCCTCCTCTTCATCATTTACATCCTCCCCCTCGGTCAGATACTCCGCCACTTCAACCTGGACTTCCATTGCTATGCTGATGACACTCAGATCTACCTCAGCACCAAATCCCTCCATAACCCACCCCTTACCCACATCGATTCCTGTCTGACAGCTATTAAAACTTGGATGCAACATAACCTCCTCAAACTGAACAGCAACAAAACAGAACTCCTCCTAATCGGCTCCAAATCCACCCTCAGCAAGGTCACTAACATAACACTCACCATCGATGGCACCATTGTTTCCCCCTCCAATCAGGCACGCAATCTTGGCGTAATCTTTGACCCCACCCTCTCCCTCGAACCTTACATCCGCCAAACAGTCAAAACCTCATTTTTCCACCTCCGCAATATTGCAAAAATCCTACCCTCTCTCACCCGCCCCGCAGCCGAACGACTAATCCATGCCTTCATTTCCTCCCGCCTTGACTACTGCAACTCACTTCTCTACGGCATCAGCACTACATCCCTCAACAGACTCCAACGGGTTCAAAATGCAGCTGCACGTCTCCTGACGCATACCAAATCATGGCATCACATCACCCCAGTCCTCAAAGACCTCCACTGGCTTCCTGTCTCCCATCGCATCAACTTCAAAATTCTGGTCCTCACCTACAAAGCACTCCACCATCTGGCCCCCCCTTATCTCACAAACCTTCTCACCCCTTATCAACCCCCACGGTCCCTCAGATCCACCGCAGCCGGACTCCTATCCATTCCCACATCCACACTCTGCAGCTTTGGGGACAGAGCCTTCTCAGTGGCAGCTCCTAGGCTCTGGAATTCCCTCCCCCAAGATCTTCGCGACTCTGAGTCCCTCACAGTCTTTCAGTCCCGCCTCAAAACACATCTTTTCAACTCTGTCTACCCATAAGCCCCCCCCCCTCTCAATCAACTTCCTCTTGACTGCCTTTTTTTGTTGTTGTTTGTTTTATTTTACTATACTTACTTGTTTGCCTGTCCTTGTTTGTATACCCTCCCTCACACTGTAAAGCGTCTTTGAGTTGTGAAAAGCGCTATATAAATAAAATGCATTATTATTATTATTATTATTAGAAAAAGGAAGGAAAGGATATAATTAAATAGATGCGATTGGACGATGTCACATTGAGCTAGAGGACAGTATTGGATTTTCTTAATAAGACAACAAATTGTAATGTGTACAGTTACAACAGAGTGCAGCTTTTATTATTGAGGTTAGGTTCTTATATGCAAGTGAAGACACACTGGCGTCACTCTTATGTAACATTGTTTGTCACTGTGATTACAGGCTGGCATTCAGCCAATCACTTGTTGTTGATCCACAGGATAACAACATACTTCTAAAAGAACAGAGGAGGAATCACGCTAGGAAACATGCAGGAAAACAGGAATTATAACCTCAAAGTACTGACACACACAGTGAGGACAGCTTATAGAACATATACAAATGCACACACAGGTTATAACTAATGAATCATTCTATATTGAGGATCCAAGAAACTGAACACACGCATTCACACACACATTTTGGGTGCAGCGGAGATTATACTCAAGAGACACAAGAGCAGCGGACCTCAAATCCAAATAGCCCCTCAGATAAAAGGCGAGTCCCACACATTACATAACGCTGTGATAATAAACACAATGCAGTCAAGACGTGTTTTAAACTGCACAGTTGAAGAAGACACTTCTTCCAAACATGAAAACTAGTCAAACGTGGAGAATTTGTAAATATTAATAAGAGGATCTTATCGGCTTCGCTCCGAGAACTTTTTCCTTTTAACTGTAGGTCCGTACTGAACTTGGGAAAAGGGCGTTCAGTTACGCTGCCCCTCAAGCTTGGAACCTGCTTCAAACTGAGCTGAAACTCAGAGAGCTGGGGCCTCATGTATAACGCCGTGCGTAGGATTGACGTGGGAAGGTTGCTTACGTAGTAGAAATCCGAAAAATAGGTCCATAAATGTTCCGCCACTTTCCGATTCACCAAACATTGCGTACCGGCGAGGAAAGTGCGTATGGCACTTCCTACGCCTGTTTCCATTTATAAATCACAACCGACTCGAAATGCGGTGCAGCTTTTGCGGGATTCACGTAACGCCCATATGTGCCTATAAATAGTCAAAGAAACGCCCATTCATTCATTCATTTTGACTGACTGCATGAAGAAGATAGCAGGAAATGACGACAGAACAGCTAAAAAAAACATCTTACACCGTGTCAGATTTTGGTTATTTTGGGGAGGTCGAGATAAATCATATTGTTTGGTGGATGCAGTTTGAACCAGAGTAGCAGCATGGAGGTCGGATCGTCACCAAAATAAATAAATAAGTGGTCCGAAAAAGTTAATGACAAAAAAAAATCCACATAGCATAACCTTCCTCAGGCAGTGTGTTTGTACCGGGGACAGGAGACCCCCCTTAATGAGAAACTGTAAGAAATGATCGGTGAATCCCTCCGGAGTGGAGTCATGACGACTGGATCTGAATTATGTGTTTGTATTCGGTGGTTTGTGTGCGCAGCGTCTCCACTGCAGCCTGTGCATCTCAACCCCCCCTCCCTCCGCAGCAACTCTATATCCACCAGTTAAAGTAAATACAACTAATGTGTTGTGTTATATTAGCTGTACAATTGACCACATATGGTGCTCTTAGTTTCCATACCTCCTGTGTTTTACGAGCGATTTATCAAGTCTTGGCAAACGGCATAAAACACGATTACACGTGATATAAAACCATGCTCGTATCTACAACCTATAGAAATGCAAAACGGCGTCAGTTTAGACGTAATTCTGTCCTCCTGCTTACCGCATCATTTATGAGAAAACATTTCATAACATTAACACAACATATTCGAGGTGGTTTTAAATAACATATCCGTATTTATTTATTTCTCCAAGTTATGTTTTTGTGTGCACTGAGGAGTCTCAAACAGGCGTTTGTTAAATCATTTTAAGATTGGCTTTAATCAATTTGTGAAAATGAATTCTTCATATATGATAAATGAGAGGTAACATTTTATTTAGGGTATTATTTCCACATATTTCTCTCCATTCTTCCTTCTGCCAACGGTGTCGCAGTTTCTCGTCTCTCACGTTTTTGTGCTTAGTGCGTACGCATGGGTTAGAGTTTGCGTGGAGGACCGCACGGTTTCCCGTCAAGTTACTATTTTATAAATCGCAAACATTGCGTAGAAACTGGCGTACGCCATTTTTTGAGCGTATATCGCTTTATAAATGAGGCCCCTGGTCGCATTAAACACACTCAAAGCAACTTTAACTGACCTTGAAGCAGGCCGCTGTGTCTGTAAATGCTTTGGCTAAACGTGTATGACTGTGTTGTGATTGTGTGTTTTTTTAATGATCTGTAACTGTAAAACTGTCTGAAACTGTGCTGTTACCATTCTTGGGCCAGGACTCTCTTGAAAAAGAGATTTTTAATCTCAATGAGACCTATCCTGGTTAAATAAAGGTAAAATAAATACAAATAAATACAAATAAATATAAGAGGTATCCGCTTTCTTTTTGTTAGCAAACAGCCATATTTATGCATACAGAAGAACAGTGCATCATTTTAATGATAGTAGCATTCAATTTGTCACATTAAGAGATGTTTGTCTAGAAATAGCTTGCTTGGTTTAAGGCTAGACACAATTTGCTTGTGGTTAAGGCAAACTTAAATGATTCTTTGAAAACATACTTTTTTGTTTTACTTTAACTCGGATAACTGGAATCACTTTTTCTATCACGTTTTTGTGGCCGCTATCTAAATAAAGCTTCAAACTCCAAATTCTATATTTTGTCTTTATCAAAGTTTCAACACATGTTTTTTAGTCCAGAGAAACTTCTTGCTGAACAGCCGAGTGGCAATTACTGACTTCACCTCCAGTAACTACATGCTGCTTAATCTTCAGCTGCCCGCCTCATTAAGAATCACTACCACATGCATGAGTCCATAGAGGTGTTATCTTAAAGGAGGGGTAGGTAAGTTTGAGAAACCGGCTCGAGATACACTTTTTGTTATATTCCATGGAATGCTCTTAATATCCTGATAGCAATGCATATTCTAAGTGCTTTGAAAAAAAATCCATTAAAAATATTTCATCTGTGGAAGCCGTAATACTGTAAAAACTACGACCAATTATTTTAGCCGGGCCGGCTAAAATAACTGGTTGGCCGACCTGTCTGTCAGCCTTCAATCTCATGCACACACACACACACACACACACACACACACTTGTGCAGTCATTGGCCGTGTTTCCCGTCTCCCAGCAGCAGCGAGCAGCAGCACTCGGACTACCGGTCGCAAAAGAAAAACTGTAATGGAGCAAATTATGAAGAAAAAGAAAGTGGGAACTAGGAGAAGTCAAACCAGAGTCAATATCGGAGTTGCTTTTCAACGATGGCGACTACTTATGGAGCACACCGAGCCGAAATCTGACGCCATGCTCGCTCTTTTTTTCTTGGACTGTTGTGAGCTTATATGTGGATCCGGGTACCGGTCGCGTATCTTCCAGACACAGCAACTGGGAATAATCACTCTGTGACCCTGTCCCAGGGCTCCATATTGCCACACAACAAATTGTCTGTATGCAGCATAGCTGAACTGTTTGTTGCTCTCCCCTGTGTGTCCCAATGTGTCACCGATAATAACAGAAACAAACGCTAGGTAGCATAGCATTTATATTTACTCATTTAGCAGACGCTGTCTAGCGTAGCTAGGTAATTAGGTACTGTATTTCGTTCGTCGACAAACATGATAGATGAATACGCTAAATATTTCAAATAAACATTCAAAACCAACTTGGGCTGTGTAGTATTGATAACCTTTTTTTTGCCTGATATATAACGTTACGTTCTAAGGATAGAGGGTGTCGTTTTTCTCATATTGATATTCTGAATAATCTGTGCTGTTGTATTTTCTGTAAAGTGTCCCTACTGTAGGCTATTTTTATTATATGTACAGCACTTTGGCTCGATCAAAAATCGTTTATAAATGTGCTATATAAATAAAACTTGATTTGATTTGATTTGGTTACCGCAGCCTGCTCTCCTCAGCTAGACGTAACATTTCTAATACATTTTCACAAAACAAACATTCTAGCTTCAAAAATATAAGCACTGACAATAACTTTGTTATACATTTTTTTTTACATTCATTATCATGATCTTGGGTGTTGTGTGCGCGTCCATGTGTGTTGGAGGAGGTGTTCTGTAGGAAGTCTGAAGGAAGGGGCGGATTCTTTTCGGTTGTGTACTTTTGAATTTTTGTGCACTCAAGCCGGTTTCTCAAACTTACCTACCCCTCCTTTAAGGTGAAGAATGGATTTAGAGAGCCGATTGTTGCTAGGCGATCAAGTCAAAATCAAATATTCAGCTGTTTGTGATGAGGAGGAGATGAAAAACAGGAGAAGGGAGCAAAACAATCGTGATGAAGTGCAGGCAAAATGAGATGATACAAAGCAGCGAGAAGAGAAAAAAGTGAAAGTGTCACGATGAGTCAGCGAGTGTCACAGCATATACGCACCCGCAGCACATTTTCTAAGCCATTAATTTCTTCTGTTGGACACTCCCTGTGGGTTGGAGACTTGCTGCTCCTCTCAAAAAACAACACAACATGTAGTGTAGAGATGTACATCTCCAGAGACTGTGAGGCCAGCAGCAACACAATCATAGGTAGTGTGTGTGCGTGTGTGTGCGTGCGTGCGTGCGTGCGTGTGTGTGTCTTAAACAGGGGTTGCAGTGGACAAACGTCTTCTGTGACCATGAGGTTATGTAACATCATAAGTGTACAGTATGTTAAGTGATTATATAACCTGTCAGAGTACTGCAACGGCACTGAGTATGTGTCTGCTGGTGGTGGTCCTTCAAGTGTGTCAGGTTTTTAAAGAGCATTGATTGAAAAACAAGAACAAAGAAATCAAATTTAGCCCCATTAAAATGGCCCCATTATGCTTTTGGGGGTTTTGGCTTTCCTATAGTGTGTTAATTAAAGGGGACCTATCATGAAAAATTTGCACTTTTGTACGTCTTTTATACATGAATATGTGTCCCCAAATCTCTAAAAACGGGGCTACAACAGATCTGATACAGACTGATACAGATTTGAAATATCTCTGACGTCAGAAACGAGGAGCTCCGCCTATATGGGCAACTCTCCACCTATCAGGGGAATGAGGGGTTGCCGTGGCATGGTAACAGCATGGTAACAGCATGGTAACAGCATGGTAACATGACGCTCGTGCGATCGGTTTGGTATTTAGAAAAAAATGTTTTATATAGGTATGGCCCTACAATATAGTATTCAAATATAGCATGATAGGTCCACTTTAACTAGTAAAGCAGAGTGCCAAACTAGTTTGACCATATATCTAACAAATGAAATCAAAGAGCCAACTAGTGTAGGCAGCTGTCGTCTGATATCAAGGATATGGAATAAATACTCAAATGGCTTGCCATAGTGAAGGCTAACATCCCAAAGATTCTCTTCACTCCCCCCCCCCAGCCTGTTACGCCTCAATTAGGCTCCTTTGTTTTATTTCCTTAACATAATGACATCACGATAGGCGCTTTCACACCGGAGTACTTTTCCCAGTATAATTCCGATAGTTCTTGACATTTTGCGTTCACACCAAAAAAATACGGAACTAGAGCTTAGTTCATGAGAACCTTTTCAGCCCCTTTTTAGTCCCTGCTAGAGAGCAGGTACTTTCATGGGAGAAAAAGGTTCCCATTTCTGATTGGCTGGTACGGCAAAGTACTTGGTGTGAAAGTGCCTTATGTAACACTCGCACTTCTTTAGGCTAGCACTCCGACACTTTGCACGTGATAGGCTAAGGGGTGGGACATCTCAAAGAGGTTGGCCAATCAGGACAGAGCTGGCCAGCTAACCAAAAGGAAAGGTAGAAAAACAACACACTTTTTGAACATGGGGGGGAGGCTGTGGCTCAGTGGAGGTGTGATGGACTTCGAATCAGGAGGTAGCAAGTTCGAGTCCCACTGCAGTCAGCATGTCGTTGTGTCCCTGAGACACTTCACCCCAAATTGCTCCTGTGGGGATTGCCCACAGTATTGAGTATGTAAGTTGCTTTGGATAAAAGCGTCTAACAAGTAACATGTAATGTAATGTAACATTAAACATGTAGGCATGTCACAGTAAAGGCACAAATACAATTAGGAAACCTGAACATTACCATAATAGGGCGCCTTTAATGTATCTAAAAGCAGTAATATACCATGAAAAGTGTATTTTCCTGTGTGGTCTGATAAATCTGTGACACTTTTAGGTGTGAGAAACCTTTTAACCCTCACTTGATGAATTCAGGCTGTTTTCTTGGCTGTTAAAAATCTGTTAATAATACCAAGTGTTCACCCAACAGTGATAAAAAACAGCTTGAGAAATCCACTGAATTGTAAGTCGCTTTGGATAAAAGCGTCTAACAAGTAACATCTAATGAATACGTTTTTTGTGTGTGGGCTGTCTCTTAGTATTCAGAGAAGAAGAAAAACTTCTCTGGAACAGATGGATAAACGTCTGCCCAAAACACAAGAAAAAGATTTGAATCTGATAAAGTCGTCCGCTAACATTTTGCCGAGCTGCTCCATTAATGATTACCGTACACAGACTGTGACAGAACAGCCTGTAAGTTCCTCTCTGCGATATGCTTTCTTACAAAACGAAATACCTTGACCAAACCCAAAGCCACTGAACTGAGGATCCACTGTTTTCAGGTGTGTGTGTGTGTGTGTGTGTGTGTGTGTGTGTGTGTGTATTCTCCAGTGTTAATGTCTACATTTTCCTGTCTCTTCACCGACCTATATGCTGAAGTCAACTAAAGAGACAGAAGTGGACAGTCTGGCTGTGTCTTGCCCTCCTGCCCTCTAACGGTCTACATAAGCAGATTATGGCTGACGGCACATATTTACTACAACAAGGCGGTGAATCCTCCACGTCACACATCTCTCTCCCTCACACACACACACACACACACACATATATAGAGGACAAACTGTCTACTGTGTTATCTAACAGAGACCAGGGATTCCAGGAAGTAGACAGGAAATGGAGGGATACAGAATTTATTGTAATCAATGGTTTCCAGGAAGTAAAGGTTAATCAGTTTCATGGCCTCTCTATTAAGCCCCAAATTTCTATTTATTCTGACGTAGTTATTCAACAGGCTTAGGGAAACTTCAATGGGAATTATGTAACGGCTGACTTTTGAAATGCCAGGGAGAGGGAGGGTAGCTTTGGTTACAAAACAAGCGTCTGGGCAGATTGTTAGGTTTGAAATGATGAGGTAATCATGGTTTATTGAACCTTTACGCCCCCCTTATATCATTAGTGTGGACCTTATACAGTCTACGGCGTGCACACACTGATATATTTAAAAGGAAAAGACCCATTATTTGTAAAAATCTCTTATCGACATCTAAACTATAGCAAGTCAAAGGGATTGGGACATTTTCGCTGCTCCAGCTAGGTTTTTTTTGAGTGAATATTTGTCACTTTTAAAAAGTACAATTTGCAACTTAACCATCAAACTTCTTGTGTTAGTTAACGTTATTGGTTGGCATTTACCTGCAGCAGGTAAAAACAACTAATAAGGTATGTGGTGGAAATTACATTAGGTTAAAAATGTTTGAACTGAACAATTTTCTTATTTTTTTTTTTAATCAGAACATTTGACAAAAATGTGCCTCTTCTATGGGATAGCAAAAAGAACATGTATTAAGTATAATACATGTTCTTTTTGCTATCCCATAGAATTTCATTTTGTGATCACAGCCTGCTCCAATCTTTATAAGTGAAATCAAATATGTCAGATTTGAACTTCTGATTTTCCCTTCTGATGCGCTCTCATTTTACACTTTTCTTAACTTTTCTCATGTGTCTCTGATTCTACCTGCCAACACCTTCTTCTCCCACCTTATCATCCTTAAGAACTGGACTGCATTTAATCTACTTTCATTTCTCCTACGCAACTCTTATCTCTATTCACTGGCCACTTCATCTTCTAACCTCAACCTGTCTTCTCCTCTCGCTATATTACATGTACTATCTCTTTATTTTCTTTCCTTTCTCTTCTCCAACCTTCCCCTCATCCAGGTACATGTCTGAGCTCATTGGGCAGCCATGTCCTCTGTGTTACATAACCTCCTCCCGAGGTTATGTAACACAGAATAACGTCTCACAGGGCAGGAAGACGTTCTTGAGATGTTCGGCACGCTGCTGTCATAACAAGGTGTAATTAACTGACAGACAGATAACTGGCTTTTTGACAAGTTGACATCATGTCAAAATAAAATACATAATAGACAATCATGGGATATTGTCATACAAGTAAATATCACAACAAGAACCTCCCATAAAAAGTCTATAAATTCTCCAACACCCAGACACGCTTCCATTTTAAGCTTATTTCTGTATCGTGCCGCAGGCATATCTATAACATCTAGTTCAAGTGGAAACGACATGTTGCTAAATCCACCGCGGAGAATAAACAGAAGGGCAACCAGGCAACCATGCTCGGGGGTCTTATTCGCTGCTTTTGGTGTATTTTGTGGCGGAAGTACAGAGCCACTTACAGGCCCGGCATACGTACTACAGCGTTTCCAGCGGGTCGAGCGGTCTCGTGTGGACAGACACGTTTCTTGAGCCGATTCCGTGCGGACGGAAGACTGTTTTGATATCGACATCGGTTTGTTTTCATTTTCCTGTGGATGGGGCCTAAGACAACAAGTTTAAAATTCCCTGAGAACTGAAGTGAAAAACAGGAAGCCTGATTTCATCTCACAGCAACCGACCGCATCCGATTCAATGAGGTGTTTGTGTTAAAATGTCAGAAAGGGGTCAACATAGCCAACATGAGATGGGTCACGGATGAATGCAAGGTTAATAACCAGGTCAGTAGGTTGTGTCGAGGTCAACGAATACTACTTTTGTTATTCTCCCTTTTTACTTCCAACTCGAGGTGTCTCAAGCTGTTGCTGCCCAGAATGAGACGACCCGTTGTATTAAGAGTCCCATTTACACACACACACACAGTAGCTTCTAGACAAACAGTGACATTTCAAGGACATCTACAGTAGACTTAGAGACACATGATGAACACACACACTGGCGGATATTGAGAAAGGGCTGTGTGTGTGTGTGTGTGTGTGTGTGTGTGTGTGTGTGTGTGGATTGTCCACCCTGCTCCTGGGAAGAGTTCATAATGTTCTCTGAGTTTTACGGCAACAGCAACAAGAACAACGTGGGAGAGGATTTTAGATTTGACAGACAGCACAGTGATAAATAGGAAGACAATTGACTCAAAGAGTATGCTCTTTGGTTGGTATTAGGTTTGCAAAAGAGAAAAACTGCAAATTCTCAAATGTACACAGGGGTGAACTGAGGAAAACATC
>CALSBZ010040534.1:0-11723 GCA_943591055.1 Gobionotothen gibberifrons
TTCACCCACCTGTCCAACCTTAGCTGGCCTGACAGCCTGTCTGTCTGTCTGAGCTGAGCTAGCCTCTTTCCAGGAGGTATTCTGATGATCATTGTCTGTTTATAATCGTGAAGCCCCCTCTAAGGGCTTTAGAGCAGCTTAGTTCCCCCCATCTGGCGGCTGAGATAAACCCTGAGTTCCCCCAGGAATGAGCAGGGAGCAGAGCAACAGGTGAGATGCTTTATTCTTACTAAAGGGAAGATCACAAATCAAATATCTATGGAAAAGTTAGAAAGTCTTTGATGGAGGATATCTCGTCTGTTCTCTTCTGTACGTGCTGTGAATATGCGAACTGTTAAAGCCCAACACGTGTCTGTGTCAAACAGAAACAAAGTACCACCAACAACTGTAACGATTTAGTCAAAGATGGCAGAGCCGGTTACATACAGTTAAACTTATTTCCTTGCTTTAAGTTCACAGCAATATTTCCGGATACTGACGCTTCTAAGGGTCTGTGACCTGGTATGTGGTCGGGGGTTTCTTTGTATGTGCCTGCTGCCGATACTGCTTCTAAAAATGTAATGTCCTGAATGTATATCTGATCCCGACAGCTGGTTTTTTATCCATCATTTAAAAAAGTGAAAATATGTGCACGTATCTCAGGAAAAAGGTGTTTTTAAAATCTATGAAAGGGGACGCCAGATAGGTCAGTGCCTGTATCCGTGTCCACTGCCCAGTACAGTGTCATCCCCTCTGTCTCCCCCTTTCAACACGGTGTCTCTAATAAAGGCACTCTCTGGCCGAACAAATATAATAACAATTATACAAATATATATAAAAGGATAAATAGATTATGTAGAAATGGTGCTGTTACACTCTAAAGTTCCTTTATTAAATGTTTTATAGAGATGGACTTAACGTGTTTTAAGATGATTGAAGTATACATTTTGGTGTGAGGCTCTGGGACTTATGTTAAGACTAGTCAGAGATGTATCACAGACGCTGGAAAGCACAGCTCGTGTTGTGTGGTTGCCATAGTGACCGTTACATCTCTAGGCCAGTTCTTGGGGGACTAACAGTCTAATCCAATCTCCATTAGATGTAGGATGTTTACTGTTAAGGCTGAGTTGTGCAACCTGACAGCACAGGATTTAAGGAGGGGTAATAAGCTAAACAATGTTAATGTCACTTTGGATCCTAATCTTTGAGTGCTGCGAAGGATGTCAGACAAAATGTGTCATACTGTGACTGAACTGTGACACCACGGCAAGTGCAAAGTGAAATAAATAACCCACATGAACTGTACGCACGCCTGAAACATTCTAATACAGTTGTACTTGCTTTAGGCATAATATTTATTACGCATACCTGAAATAATTCCTAATTTTAGGGCTGCAACTTGTTAGTTAGTCAAAGTTAGAAAATTGCTTCATTTGAACAGTCAAGGTTTGGAATATGCTTACATTTGAAATGAAAACAGCCCCACCACTAAACTACTTTGAAATCTCCTGGGGTCTGACACCGTACATCGACAGGACCGGAGCTAAGCATTAAAAAATCACGATCAAAACATACATTCATAGTAACAAGAGGTGATGACAAAAGCTTCAAGAGCCTGGAAAGATTTGGTTACGGTACATTCAAAGTGCTTTCTTCCATCTTGTAAATCTGTAAGCATAAACCCATGCAGAGAGTGGTTTGTGCAGGAAGTGCAGTATTAGATCAGGATATGACCACCCTGTGATTTAATAAGTTAAACATACTAAACTGAGAGCACCATTTTGTTTTTCAGGAACTGCATTCAAAGAGACCCCCCCCTTCCTTAAGACTGCAGACTGACTGAAAGCTCCTCCTTAGATTGTAACCACTTTTCTGACCTGTAATCGATGAGCTTCTGCAGTCATGGCTTTGAACGTGTTCCTCACAGATCAACAAGAAAGGATGAAGGACGCTACAGTGCCAGGCTAAGACCATCTGAGGTCAGAGCCGAGGCCTAAAGGAGAATGGAGAGAATACATAATACCAAAGCAGGGGTGATTTGCTGGACCCCTGCCCCGGCCCCCAGCTCGCCCACCAGCTCTGTGATATACGAGGAGGAGGACTGGGAGGGTGAGGATGAAGAACACACAGAGAAAGACGACGACTTTGATAGCCAGATGGACGAGAATGGCATCATCGGACTGTCTGAAGCACTGGAGGATGCAGAGTTGGTGGACTCGGATTGTCATTCAAACTCCCGTGGACCCCTCACCCCAGAGGAGGAAGACCCTAGTGGGCAGGAGAGGGAGACGCCTGAGGAGCTGAGCAACAACCTGAGTGAACATCTGTCCCACACTGAATCAGAAGAAGAGGACAAAACTCTGTCACCATGTGAGTCTTTCCTTTGATGTGTTCTAGATCTGGTAACCATGCACCCAAACGAATATAATGCTAATTATTTTAGCTCATTAAACCTAAACTAAGACTTTAAGTAGCTGCACGAGAAACCCATGTTGTTAAAAGCATACATGTTTTTTCCTATGTTTTAATCAAAACATAGAGAGAAAGGACTTCTCAAGGCTACCATGAGTCCACAATCACTCTGCCAATACATTATACTGAATTGATTGGACTCGAACATGTCTTAAAGCCGAAGCTGATGTCATCAGGTTGCCATTTGGCCTTTGTATTATTGGCTGTTTATTTGCTATAATCATACTTGCCAACCTTGAGACCCCAGAAATCGGGGAGCATTTCCAAAACCACCGCGGGGGGGGGCGGAGCTGTTATTAACATTAACATGCTTATTGTAGTTGTAAGTGCACTACCTTGCGGCCTGTAGCACCATCCTTGATGGAGCATGTGTGGGCTGGACCTGTATTATACAGGAATTCGGTTTTCTGTGACTATCTTCCTCACCCTCTCAGACTTTCAGTTGTGCGCACTACTAAAGAGATGCGCTACCATGGAAACCAAACAATGGTGTAGCTGTATTAAAGTCCGAGTGGAAACAGTAAATCTGATTTTGTCAGAAATCGGGAGAAATATGACCCCGGGTTGGCAAGTATGGCTATAATACCATTATCGTACACAAACCTAAGTTTATCATCACTGCTATCTATTTTTCCATCTCTACCTCAAGGTCAAATATCGCTAAGCAAAACAGGTCTTTGTGTGGATGGGGGTTTTAACAGTTTTTGAAATGTACAGCAAGTTCATGTCAATTTGGACATGGTTATTGAGTAATACCAGTTTACCCTCTTCAACTTGAATGTATATCTTGCAAACACACTTAAGAGATTCCTTCAAAGCTAGACGAGCATGACCCCTATCTGGTGGGAGATGATTTATGGCTTCCCTGTGTTGAAACCTTTCTCCATAACTCCATGTGTTTGGCAGATGAGGACTTGATTGAGAGCTTTGAAGCACAAAGGTTGTCTGAAAAGGTCGGGCAGAGGACAGAAGAGCCGGGGAAAGAGTGTGTCTCTGAGTGGGACAAATACACGGAGGAGAAAGATGGAGATGTAGCAGGGAAGAGGAGTGACAGGAAGAGAGAAAGCGATCAACACAGAAGAGGGATTGGAACTACCAATGGCTTTTCTGAAAGCCATACTTCCAAAGAAGAGATTGAGAAGACCAACTCTAAGCCATATTGTGGTGCTCACCTGTCAGAGAAGGAACCTGTCAGAGTCTCCACTCACCACCGCAGAATATCCCAGGCTGCCTCCCCCCTCACAGCGCTCTCCTTCCCCCACCTTCTCCACTTCACCCCTGAGGAAATGGCTGCTGCTCAGGGCATCGACACTGAAACCTTTCCAGACAACAGCGCCGCTGAAAGCCTTCCAGAATCACACCGCAGCCGCCTAAGCCCTGAGTCCAGTACTCGCTGTCCTGAGGTAAAGCCCAGGGCTTCTCTTCAGCTGGTAGACATGTTCTCTGATGAAGGAACCTCAAATCATTGCAGTCGAGTTAGTACATTGCCCTCAAAGGGACAAGATAAGTCTGATAAACAACCAAGTCGCTCACCAAGGAAGTTGAGGCAACCATCTCCTGAAGCAACATGTCCACAGACTCGATCCCTCGGCACAGCCAAGTCCTTAAAATTCAAACAGAAAACAGCGAGTCCTGACAGAGAGTTGAGGACACCCAGAGCCAGGAGTAATGCTGCTGAAGTGGACGAGTCCAGGTGAGACATTGCTTCACCACACGTAGCGCTGGAGCTTTTCACACATCGTCATGCACTCACCATGATTTATATTTGTTTTTCCAGAAAAGGGCCTCTGAGTTATCGCATACCAGACTTCTCCAACGTGGAGCCCAGGGTCATTTTCCCAAAAGATGGTTACACCCCCCCTAAGAGTACACGCTGTTTCAAGAGAGAGTCCTTGCCCCCTGAGCCCCCCTTCATGTTCAAATCCCCCGCTGACATCGTGAAAGAAGTCCTGCTGAACTCCCACAATACATCTCCTGCCTCATCAGACTCCTACAAGCCAATCAGCAGGGCCCTGAACTCCAGCGTGCCTCAGGACTTCAGATCCCGCCTGCAGGCCTCCGACCTGCTGGACCAGCTGCAGGTACTGTCAGAGGCTGAGAGAGCATCGACGATAGCTGGCTGAGCCTGAGTTTAAACAAAGCTGTTCAAAGATAGCCGGTTAGGGTTAGGGTTAGGGCTAGGGTTAGCTAGCTTCACGTGTTATGTAAGACACAGAAAGCTTATCTTTTGGAAAGCCTGTTGATAGTCTTGTTACAGTTAAAGGACACATGTCATGCTTTTCTGGTTATTAGCCGTCCCCTTGTGTGTTATGAAGGTTTTTCTGCATGTAAACCGTGTGCTGAGTCAAAACCCTCAAAGTACACCCTGTAGCGAGTACAACTCTAACACAGAAAATACCTCCCCAAAACGCCTCGTTGGTGAAACGTCATCATCCATTTGATTCTTCCGGGTACGTGCTTACGTAAGCACGTACCCGGAACTAAATGGGCCAATCCGTGGAGCCGTTACGTTACGTCCGCAGAGCCGTTACGTTAAGCCCCCGCTGATTGGTCCAAATTGACCAATCCACGGACTTCCTCACACAGACACTCAGTGCAGGCAGCTCTGCTGATTTCTGCTCCCTGGCTGCAGGCTGATAACAGACCGTTGGGATCGCGGCAAAATTCTCTCTGTTTTTACTTCGGCTGTGACTTTGTGTGTGTTCAGGTTGAGTTTCGCTGTGTATCGCTAAACAAGGAAATTACACCTCCACGGAGCTCAGCGCGATTCACAACGTCCCGACCAATCAGAGCACACTGTGCTCACAGGGAGGGTGGGGGCTGGAGCTGCAGCGAGCCGTTTAGTGGAGAGAGTGAATACTGCTGAATACACATACTTTACAGAGTATGCGAAACCAATGTGAGTTTGGAAAATTGCACATTATTTTTCTATTTTAGTATATCTCAACAATGGAATTATGATCAATGGAAATGGCCATGACATGTGACCTTTTTAAAAAGACAACGTTTTGTCCCCCTATTTTACATCCAACAAGTGGAAATTCAGGTGATTATTTGAAGTCGGATGTATGTTTGAAGTTGTCAGATCACTAAAATCTACTTTTGATAGGGATTTGGTCAGCAAAGCAGTGCAGGAGTAACTGCAAAGATATCATCACAACTTTATTAAATGTTTTGTACATTACATAAACAGAAGTATGTGACAACCCACATGTTATTGTTCCCCACTGTTACAATCATATTTAAACAGCTGCTGCTACAACATCTGTTCAGTGAGTCCAACACTGATGTCAGGTGATGAGGACACAATGGGGGTTCCAGTGTATCAGTGTGGGGTGTGGTTGAGGTCAGAGCAGGCCAGGCCAGTTCTTCCACACCAAAGTGGGAAACTATTACTTCATGGAGCGGGGGCTGTGCACAGGAAAGGCTCTTCCCTAAACTGTTGACACAAAGTTGGATGCACGCTTTGGTCTGAAATATGATCGGAAGCTGTGGCGTCTAAGCTTTATTGGAATGAATGGGACCAAACGGTGAAAAACAGCCTCAGGGTGAAGAAGTATTTTTAATCTTCTACAAACTTATGAATAAGACCTACTGTAACACTACGTCTTGTTTCGTTCTCTCTGCCCACTCATTCCCCACCCAATCTCTTCCTCTTCTTCCCCCCCTCCCCCCCTGCAGGACGACTACTACAGACTGCTGACTAAGCACGCCGACGCGGAGAACACCATTGATCGCCTGCGTCTGGAAGCCAAGGTAGTTCATCAGGCTGTCATTCATCACTATGTATGTGCAGGGTTATAGAGGACCGTGCATCGGGGCCTAAAGATGTATTCAGCTTTAAATCACTATAGCACCTTTAAGTCATGAGATGGATAACGGTGATACAATATTCAAGGGAAACATTGTCTCTGAAAATAGACGGAAGACATAAATGTTTTAACAAAGGGGGTGGCAGTGAAAGCATCTTGATTTGTTTAACTTTTGACAATATAAGATAATTGTTCATATCAAATCTGATAGAGATCATACATTGATACCGTTTTATGTTTAAACAAAGGCTGCACGAAAATGTGAAGTAACTTTTGTAGAAAACTATTCTTTTCTCAAAGATTCAAGGGATACATGCGTGAAAACATGTAATAACAAAACACCAGATAAGTTCAAAACAAATTACGAGAAGACATTTAAATAAATTAACAATAATCGTAACAATCGTTCTGGTATTAAATTGGTTACTGTCAGTGAAAGTGTTACATTAAAGAATTCAATATAGAACAATAGACTATAGAGTGGCGAAGTCACGCCCATCTACTTCCGCCCCATGGGACCTTATTTCGGAAAAAGTTTGTATTGAAGTCAATGGAGAGAGAAAGATTATCTTTCGATCCCGTTTGAATTGTGCCATGAATTACACATATGATGTTTGTCAATCTTAAATAATAATTTCCATGTCAAAAAAGTCACAGTTTGTCGTAAAACTGTTGAAATATAAGACTATGAAGAATACGCAACTAGAAAGACTACAAATCCCAGAATCCGGGTCCCGCATGCTGGCTCTTACGAACCGACTAACTCCCGTTGTGTGTATGTACGGCTCTCAACATGCCCAGACTTGGAGTGATTTTCACCTCTTTTAATACTTTTCACCTCATTCTGAAAGAAAGAAGTGAAATGTGCCAACGTGACGGCCGTCTTGGTGTGTGGTGCGAGACGGGAGATGTAGTTCATTGAGAGGTTCACACAAAAAAATGTGTTACTTCACAGTTTCACGACACATTTTTATTTTTTTGACTTGCAAAATTATCTTTTAAATTGACAAACATCATATGTGTAATTCGTGGCACAATTCAAACGGGATCGAAAGATAATCTTTCTCTCTCCATTGACTTCAATGCATACTTTTTCCAAAATAAGGTCCCATGGAGCTCCACCGGAAGGGGAGGGACTTCGCCACTCTATTATTTTCTCAAAGATTCAAGGGATACATGCGTGACAAAATGTAATAACAAAACTCCAGATAAGTTAAAAACAAATTACCAGAAGACATTTAAATGAATTAACAATAATCGTAACAAAAGAGACTTTTCTGATATTAAATTGGTTACTGTCAGTGAAATTGTTACATTAAAGAATTCAATATAGAACAATATGCACATACATACAATTGCACTAATTTGTATACATGTGTAAGTAGACCTTAAGAGATATATAGACACACATCACATATGCTACATATCCAAGCTCACATGACATGGCTAAATAAATACAACACCTGTTATAAGAAGGTCCTCTTGGGACTTTTAGCCAATGACAGTCCTCCCTTTGGCTGTGTGTTGTAGCTCCTTCGTTGTCCGTTGATTGAACAGACAGACTATTGATTCAAACAGTCCATAGATAATTACATTCACTTATTGTTTGGGTGTTAGTGTAGCAATGTAATATGACAGGCACTATATTCTGTGCCCTTTAATGTGTAATGTCACAATAGCTTCTCCAAGGACAGGAACACCTAATTACATATTAATAATCTCATTGTCTATATAAATGCAAGCAGTGCAACAGAAGCCACATTAAGACAATCAAGCAACAACTACAATATTATATGATTTAAGTTGTAAAATATGCTAATGTCTTTGTTTCTTGTTGTCTGTTTTTATTCCGATATGTATTTGTCTACGGTACAGGACTTTATAGACCCAGGAGAGCAGGAGCAGACGGGCTCAGCGTCTCACAGACAGAGAGTAAGTCAGAGCCAGAGAGAGAGTAGGAGAGACAGGAGAAGGCTAGGGTAGGAACTGCACCGTCAGCAACAAGTACTGTAGAGCCAACCGGGCTGTATGCATCTCCTCCATCTCCTTCACCAGCACACTGAAGCACCATCTGCCCCCAACCCCCCCCCCCTCTGCTAGTATAACATGACACAGGCTCTATCGAGGGGTGGCTTTGCACCGACATCTATTCAGATTGTTTCCTGGACATCTTTTAATGTCAGTGCTGTTTACAAGCAACGTAGCTTAAGAAACCATACTTTACATGAATCTTGTCATCTTATAAAAAGGGACTGTTGAGCTCAGTTTGAGGTCATCCTGATTTATTGTTCAGAGGGGAGGGGCGTCTATTCATTGTGAGTTCCATTCAATTCCGTTATGTGTGTTAAAGCATAATGAGTAGGTTTGTAAAACAGACATTTAGAGAAAGCCCCTCCTCCCTAAGTCAACAAAGGGTTATGTTGATCACTCGTGGGTTAGAGCTCGTTGTGAATAGAGCTTTGTGCCCCGGACATTTTGCCTTGCTATAATATATGCTTGTTGGCACTGTGCTTACCATCTGATCGAGACACTTGGTCTACAAATGGGGAAGTCTTCAAATGTTTCCTCTATGGAGGGTAAAAGATTAGCCAATATACCACTAGACTTTTTTTACTTCTCCACCAGGTGAACCTGTTCTCAGACCCCCCAAAGCCCGGCCACTTGGTGCAGTCCAGACCGAACCAAGGCTCCTCAAAGATGATGGTGCTGGACTTCCCTCAGGCTCAGAGGGCAGAGATAAGCTCCGCCTCTCTCCATCCAAATGGGCAACAGAGTACAACAATCTTATTCCATTTCATATGTCGTTAATCAAAGAAATGGATGATTCAGCTTCCCCTTTAGCCACCTGAGTCACACCTCTACTGATGTGTTTCCGTACGATGAGATATTTCCCTATTTTATACTTCCACTTTGGAAGCCAATGTTGTAGTTTTTACTCAACTCCATTTATTTGACATGTTTAGTTACTCGTTACATTACAGATTCAGAATATTAGCTAAAACAAAATATAAATCAACTAATAAATACACTTTGAATTCTATATAATAATACAAGTAAAGGTTAATAAATCCAGCAGCACACACAGTTATTTGGATAGGCTCCATCTTTACCAGCTGTTTGAACACAATAATGCAGAAATAATCATAATTCAGACATTTAATATACATGTTTCCAGCTTTTGGTACTTAAAGGAGGGGTAGGTAAGTTTGAGAAACCGGCTCGAGATACACTTGTTGTTATATTCCATGGAATGCTCTTAATATCCTGATAGCAATGCATATTCTAAGTGCTTTGAAAAAAATGTCATCTGTGGAAGCCGTAATACTGTAAAAACTACGACCAATTATTTTAGCCGGGTCGGCTAAAATAACTGGTTGGCCGTCTGTCAGCCTTCAATCTCGTGCACACACACACACACTCGTGCAGTCATTGCGCGTGCCGTCATTGGGCGTGTTTCCCGTCTCCGGGCAGCTGTTGCTCAATCGCCAGCAGCAGCCGCTGCAGGACACTTTCACCATGGCAGAGTTTGCTTCAACATCGTCTACCGGTCGCAAAAGAAAAACTGTAATGGAGCAAATTATGAAGAAAAAGAAAGTGGAATCTAGGAGAAGTCAAACCAGAGTCAATATCGGAGTTGCTTTTCAACTATGGCGACTATTTACGGAGCACACCGAGCTGATATGTAACGTTACCGGCGCAGCCTGTCAGCTAGACGTAACATTTGTAATACATTTTCACAAAACAAACATGCTAGCTTCAAAAATATAAGCACTGACAATAACTGTGTTATACATTTGTTTTACATTCATTATCATGATCTTGTGCGCGTTCATGTGTGTTGGAGGAGGTGCTCTGTAGGAAGTCTGAAGGAAGGGGCGGATTCTTTTCGGTTGTGTACTTTGGAATTTTTGTGCACTTCTCAAACTGACCTACCCCTCCTTTAAGTATATTTTGATGCCAATACTTTTGTACATTTATTTAAGTCTGATTTTGAATGCAGGACTCTAACTTGTAACAGAGTATTTTAACAATTTAGTGTAGGTACTTTTACTTAGGTACAACATCGGAGTACCTCTTCCACCACTGTTTACATTTTCATCAGAGTGAACACAGAAACATGAAGTGACTTCTACTCTCTAGCTCAGTGTTTCTCAAACTTTTTCATACCAAGGACCACTTAACCAATAAAAAAACACTCGCGGACCACCTAACTCCACAAATATCCAAAATCACATCGTTTTTCTAGAACAGATTACAAATCGCCTGAAAATGGTACAAACAAGTGGCAACATGTGTGATGAAGGTGTTGCGCTGGGCTATATCATGCAATCGAAAGTGAAACTTAAGCTCGCTCCTTTGCGGAGATATTCCCGCGAGAGTGCGGAAAACTGAAATGTATTTATTTATTTCAAATGTTACCAATATACTCACGGGCCACTAGGGGGCCACACTTTTGAGAACCACTGCTCTAGCTGCTAGGATGTTGCCTTGTCCTCTAAAGCTTGCATTATCTCCTTCCCTCTGCACCTGTGTGTCAACAGGAAGTCCATCGCCCTGTTCGTCCACAGAAAGCCCAGACCCTGAGGTGGGACAGCAGCTGGCCAGCATTCTCTACTATCAGGCCGACAAGTTCCTCCAGCAGGTACGAGACCCTTTAAAACTATCAACAGTGGAGAGCTTCGATGATGTGATGACAATATGAACGTTTCTACTCAGATGCAGACTTTTGAGGATCTCCTGAAGAGCAAAAGACTCAAACCTCAGGATCAGAAGAAGGTAGGAACTTTAACAGTTTAAACCGTTTGGAAGAATGTCCTCTTAAAGCCCCCTCCTCTAATGAAGCTCTTCTCCAGGGGGTCTCACGGCTCGCTGAGGGGCTCGACTCTTTAGAAAGGGGGTACCTGTTAGCCAGGGATGACTGCAAACTCCTGCGGCAGCGAGGAGCAGAACACAGCTTCTTTGACCGAGACCGGTGAGAGCAGAAGATACAAACATCACAGGTTAAATGCATCTTCCATACCTCTGTGCGCTCAGTTGTGTTTATGATGTGTGTGACAGGGAGCTGGAGGGGCTGGTCTTTCAGTGTGGGCTGCATATGGACGAGCTGAAGGAGCTGGTGGAACGGATGCAACGGGAGCAGCCAATCAGTGAGGCTCCTCGCCCCACCCCCTCATCTGGCCCCTCTGAGGGGGGAGAAACTCACACACAGGTACCATCAGCTTTCTCTGTATTTATACACTTCCTTTTTTACTTTTGTATCCGTTGTAAAGTCCATAAATAGTTGTTGACATTTCTAAAATAAATGTCTGTCTTAAGGCGTTTGCTCTCCTGCTTGTCACGCACAACAGGGTGCAAGTCCTTACAAGTTATATCAATTACCGTACATTCCGGACTATTAAGCGCACCTGAATATAAGCCAGCGCCAGCCAATCAAATCCTGTTTCTGAAAATCTGACAGCT
>CALSBZ010040542.1:0-18162 GCA_943591055.1 Gobionotothen gibberifrons
CCTTTAAGATACACAGACATGGAGCTACGGAGAGAACCCAGTATATTCATCCTGAAACACCTTTACTTATATTATTACTATTCCCCCCTCTTCCTGTAATATAATATTTGTAAGAAGAGAAAGGCGAAGAGAGAAAACCGTGGATTTTATTGGCCAGCACCGGAAGTTGTGTTTCAATGTTTATTTATATAGCCCAATATCACAAATGTTACATTTGTCTCAGTGGTCTTCACAGTTTGTACAGAATATCAGTATGACAATACGACACCCTCTGTCCTTAGACCCTCTATCCTTAGACCCTCTGTCCTTAGACCCTCTGTCCTTAGACCCTCACATCGTACAAGGAAAAACTTCCAGAGAAAACCCACAGTTTAAGGGGAACATGGGAGAAACCTCAGGGAGAGCAACAGAGGAGGGATCCCTCTCCCAGGACGGACAGACGTCCAATAGATGCCGTGTGTAAAAAAGATAATACATTTGCAACATAGGTAGTCCAAATGTTTGGAAATGCATGTGTGTATAATAGGAAGATGAATCCTTGAGGACATCCATCTAGGACTTATGATCCAGGACCACAGCAACAGCCACGACTCAAGATCCGGGCTCGCGACCCAGGACACAGGACTGCAGCAACAGGATCATCCATGGCTCCGGATCCCGCCGTATATAGACACCAAAAAGAACGACATTTGGGGAAGCTGGGTTAATCGGAACATGAGAGTACACAGGTACAGACAGAGAGAAGGAAGAAGTAAGATGTCCCCCGACAAACTAAGCCTATATCAGCAACACTAGGGGCTGAATCTAATCAGCCCTAACTATAAGCTTTATCAAAAAAGCTTCGGAGTACGGAGCGTATACGGTCCACGGAGGACCCAGCCCACATAGACCGGGTAAGCTGGACCGAGTGGCCTACGAAATGAGACGGTCTAGCCTACGGAGCGCTTCGTATTTACGTCACGTGATCCGCGCTGTTCGGTTGCGTTGCTCCAGCAGCCTGCAAGCAAATTAGCTGAAAAGGATCCAGAAACTTTACTTTTACATTTTTTGGAGATCACCGTCGGCGATGAAATAAAGACAACCATGGCCAGGTAAATAAGATGAAGCTGTTCCTTTAGCCCCCAGTAATGTCACATTAGTAAGTTAACAAATACATTAAATATAGCTGATGTAATTTAATCATATTATTTCATATTTAAAATAAGTCTACATTTTTATGTACTAATAAAACAATATCTTTTTTAAATGAACAAAAACATGTTGTATAGATTGATTGTTAACAATATTAGTGTTCTAATCTTAATAGCTGTGATTATAACAGTTTATATTCTCCTTCTTCCCATAAACGAGCCCAGATGATGTCCCACTGACCCCAGGTCAGCACCTCCAGGTCCAGCAGCACCGTGACCCCCCGCTCTGCTGAAATACACAATTAAACATTTTCTATGACCTATTTTTTGTATTAATACAATTAAACTGAAGACAGTTTAATGGCCTAGAGATATCCTATTATTCCACTGCTTATGTACACATGTTGTAATGGTTAAAACCTCAGTAAATGAAATTAACAATGTGCTTAACAATTACTAATTCATATTGTATTTTCATCTAATCACAAAGTAGAGGTAAGAATATATCCATCCTCTCTGCAGCTTCATGTCTTCTATTATTATAACTTTCATCATTGAGACAGAGGAAATCAATCATGTTATTTAACATCACCAGCAGTAAAACTAATATCAGCAAAAGTGTGTTTATCAAGTTGTTTATTTGTATTATATGTGCAGCAAGTTTATAGAAGCAGCTGTTTGGGGAATCAGACAGACTCAAGCTATAATCGTTAGATATCTATTAAAAGAAAGGACACATACAAAATCAAATTCTGAAACTAAGACACAAGTCTGTTGGACGGCAGTAACGGCCCGTCCACACTACAGCTTCAAAAAAAGCTTCCAACGCGTCTGCCCATTCACTTTGAATGGGGTGACGTCACGTTGCCTCGCTTTTCGCCGAACTGAATTGTGGGTAGCTTGGCTGAACTTCTCCAGCGTCTCCGGCTTCAAAAGTTGAAAATTGTTCAACTTCTGACGCCGGAGAAGCCGGAGAAGCCGGAGACGCCAGCGCCAGCCAATCAAATCCCGTTTCTGAAAATCTGACAGCTCAAGCCCTAGCCAATCAAACCGCGTCTAAGCTGGGAGAGATATCCCGCCGTTCATTTCTATATTTAAAAAAAAAGACGGAGGAGAAACTAATTATCGCCGTAGAAAATCACCCGGTTTTGTATGACCAGTCCCTATTAACTTACCGGGATACAACCGGAGGAACCAGGCATGGAGGGAGGTGGCAGAGACAGTGGGTGAAACTGGTAGGCTTTCGCCTGTTTGGGGATTTTATATCCAGTTTACTTCGTTTTAACATTGCTATTGCTTTGTATGTCGGGGGCGGGAGATTCATGTGATTGGTTGTTGGTCGCGGTGCTCGCAAAAAATCCCCAAGCTTCAGACACGCCCAGCTCCAAGCTTTTTTTGAAGCTGTAGTGTGGACGGGCCGTAAGCAGAGGTCTGGGTGGAGGATGTTCCTGATCGTTTTGCTTTCTCCAGCACCATGGGATGTCCAGGTGGATGGCAGCTCTGTCCTGATGATCCGCTGGGGTTAGGGGTCCTTCTCCATGTCAGAGAAATAAATAAAGCTAACAGCAGAAAATCCCACCGGACTGTAGGCTATGCCGGTCTAAATGTTTTCACTTTGGTCTATTTATGTAACATAAAGTATAACTTATCTATAACAGAGCCAAGATCTCTGTATGACTTCAGTAAACTTCTGAATTGAATTAAAAAATAAGTGTAAACAACAGTGCAGTACGTCCAGCTAGCTAGTTAGCGTCACATATTTATCCATATTATTTAACGAAAATGTACGTTTTAATGCCCCTTGGGTTTGACGTGTGTGACGTTAGTTAATTTAAAGTAAGTTAAAACCCAATACTCACATTTATTAGTGATTCCTCCACTTGCTGCTGCTTTTAAACCCACTCTGCTGGGGAGACCGGAAGCCATTTCATTTGAAAAAAACTCCCTCTTCCCTGCGCGCATTGCACCCTGGGATATGGTAGGCGTATGGAGTGTACATCAGATGTATCCTTCAAATTGGGGAAAAGTAGGCTGCATTCGGAGGAGTCTCGTCTTTTTTTTTTATTGGGACAGCCTTCTTTCGGCGGAGGTGACGTGTGTGGTCTACGAATGCACCCTTCGAAGGATGAAACCCCTGAATTGAGACACAGCCATTGTCACTACCCGATCCGTGCCCCTGCCCGATCTGTACTGCGCATGTGCGAGATGGTCCGCCATATTGGAGAACTCCGGACGGCAACTCTACTAGGACACTTGACACAGTGGCTTTTGGCAAAGCTCAAAAAGAAAACTCGAGAGAGATGAGTTATTGTTATTACAACGTGACTTCACTATTATCTAACAACTCTTTTTATTGGGTTATTTTATTTGGCGTTAAGTACATTGTCAGAATAAGTGAGACATGGATTTAACTTCTGTTAGACAGCTATCATACTGAATACATGTTTACTGTGAATGTATGCAAAACTGTATGGCATATAGCTGTCTAACAGAAGTTAAATCCATGTCTCACTTATTCTGACAATGTTCTTAACCCTAAATAAAAGAACCCAATGAAAAGAGTTGTTAGATAATAGTGAAGTCACGTTGTAATAACAATAACTCATCTCTCTCCAGTTTTCTTTTTGAGCTTTGCCAAAAGCCACTGTGTCAAGTGTCCTAGTAGAGTTGCCGTACGGGGTTCTCCAATATGGCGGACCATCTCGCACATGCGCAGTACAGATCGGGCAGGGGGACGGATCGGGTAGTGACAAGCATGTTAGCTGGGGTAAACAAGAAACCCTGGTTTCCGGTCGAATCGTCCAAAAATATTTTCCTAACCAAGACGAAAAGATGAGAGGAGCTGATTTCTGGACAGTTTGTCCACAGCCTAACTCTCTGCATGAGTTTTAAAAGTCTCTCTGACTCTTTACAGTCTCAACAAGTGTATCTCTGTTGTTACAGCAACACATGGGGGCAATACAACCTGGAACATTCAATAAAAGAGAACGACTAATAGTGGTTCCCAAACTTGTTGTGCCCAAGGCACACCAAAGGACAAGTACAAATCTCAAGGCACACCTGTGGTGGCGTTTTAATCCTTGTCTACAATTTAATAGCCACCTCTATGTGGGTTTTGGGTTTTGGGTTTTGACGCACCTCTCTTTGTTTCCAAACAATTCAGCGGAGATCGTAGTTGAATCAGATGAGCTTTATTCATTGATCCACATGGCATATACAGGAGGACACATTTCTTCGCTTCATAGTAACTAAAAGGTTGATCACTTTCCAAAGTAACAAAGTGTGTCCTATCAATCTACCATATATAGGCATAGCCATGCACGTGATACTGACGCACATAACAAATAATAAGTGAGCCTTAAATTAATACATTTTAAACCATAATGTGACTCACAAAAATAGCCGATAATTTACAGTATAATCTAATTTATATTATTATTAAGCCTAACATTCAGACAATAATAACAAAAGGAAAAATGGCTCTAACAAGCCCTTACAACACGTGTTATCACTCATATCATGTAAAATATCTGTAAATGTGCATAATTATTTACTACTGCCAACTATATTACTCATGAAATATTTATTAACGAAATATTTCAGAAATTAATTTGAAACTTTATCAAATTAGGCTTCATCAAAGCAGCAACAGACTCATTTAAACCAGACAGGTCGCAACATTAAAAATTAGGCAAAGCAAACTCAGCAGAAACTGAACTACAAATTATAAATGTAACATTTCAGCAATCAGCATTGAAACATGTGCTATTGTAAATATTTTTGCCGACTTACAAATTAGTGAGATACATGTGCCTGTCGGGGCGCGCAGTCAAGGATCTGAGTGGCTGCTTCAATGACAGACTGATGTCACTAACAAGATATTATGATGAAATCATCCTTGTGTTCGACACATACAGGACAGATTCTCTGAAGAGTGCAACCAGAGATAAACGAAGACAAGGAAAAGCTATCCAGTACCAAGTCAGAGATGACACCAACATCAAACACATCCCACTGAGCAGGTTCCTCTCTCATGACCAGACGAAGGCCGATCTGACTCACTATCTTGCAGCCAAAATTCTAGAATACAACAGGGGATCCTCCAAGCTGATCATCACGTCAGCTTCTGGGAACACTAGGAGCAACAAAGACCTGCTCTTTGAAGAAAATAACCATGATATGGTAAATGGACTGTACTTATATAGCGCTTTATCCAGTCTTTACGACCCCTCAAAGCGCTTTACATACTACATGTCATTCACCCATTCATACAGAGCAGTACCACTTGCTCTAGGACCTAACATTCACACACCGTTGGCCATCGGGAGCAACTCAGGGTTAAGTATCTTGCCCAAGGATACATCGACATGTTGGCTGCATGGGCTGGGATCGAACCCACAACCTTCTGGTTGAAAGACGATCGCACTCCCTCTCAGCCACAGTCGCCCACACATGAAGAAGCAGACACGCTGCTGATCCACCAGGCTGTGCTGGCATCACACCGAAACCCAGCTGATGCACAGTTGATGTTCTTCTCACCAGATACAGACATTCTAGTGCTAGTCACAGCAAACTATGATCTCTTGCTGAAGAACACATCGATTTCGATGGCCTCTGGTGTTGTGCAGATTGAACCACTGTGGCAAGCTCTAGGTAAAGAAAGAGCAAAGGCATTGCCAGCTTTCCATGCATTCACTGGGGCAACACAGGCAGGTTCTCCCGTATAGGCAAGGCAACCTGGCTGCAGATCTATTTAAAAGCAGACGAAGATATTATCAATGCTCTGCAGATGCTTTGTATGTGCAGCCTACTCACCCAAGGGCATCAACATAAAGACAGTCCCTGAACTACGATGGCATCTCTTCTGCAAACACAGGGCAGAGAGTGACAAGCTCCTTCCAACACTTGGAGCTCTGAAGCAGCATATCTTGAGGGTCCATGTCCAAACCAGTGTATGGGCACAGGCAGCCATTGCTCTGCAGGATCCGCAGCTGGACCCCCTGCACAATGGGTACTTCAGAGACTCGGATGGCATGAAACCAACAACCACAGAGGTCCTCCCAGCCCCAAAGGCCAACATTGAGATGGTCCAATGCAGATGTAAATCTAACTCGGGTCTAACTCAGGTACTGAGACAACGAAATGCAGTTTAGCTTCTAACCAGGAGTGCAACAAGCAGTAAAGTGAAAAGTAATGTAAACAATCTACAGAATAAAAGATAGAATGAATTGAATGATGAATAAACAGTGAGGGGTATGAATACACTAGATATACACAGCATGTGTGTGTGTGTGTTTGTGTGTGTTTGTGTGTGTGTGTGTGTGCACGAGATGGAAGGCTGACAGACAGGTCGGCCAACCAGTTATTTTAGCCGGCCCGGCTAAAATAATTGGTCGTAGTTTTTACAGTATTACAGCTTCCACAGATGAAATATTTTTATGGATTTTTTTTCAAAGCACTTAGAATATTCATTGCTATCAGGATATTAAGAGCATTCCATGGAATATAACAAAAAGTGTATCTCGAGCCGGTTTCTCAAACTTACCTACCCCTCCTTTAATTATGGGAAATGTTTGTGTTAAGAGGTAGTTAACCTGTGTATGTTTGGGTCGGACAGTTTCCTCATGTTTGAGGGATTACATTTATGTTGACAATGTGATTTGGAGATAATTGTATAACCTGTTGACGGTAAGCCTGTGGGGAGGGGCTATGGGTACAAAAGGGACGGTGTGGGCCCGGGAAGAGTCATTCGGCAGAGTGTTGCAGTGAAGGCAACAGCTAGGATGTGGTTATATATATATATATATATATATATACTCCGCAGCCGCACCCCATCAGTAACGTCCTGATGGTATACGTGCGCGGCACTATATACTACAGTTTCCTTTTTTTTGTCGAACAGTATATATTTTTTTTTTGGTGCTGCTGAAAATAACGTTTTTTTTAGCTTAAACAACCGACTAAGCCTATATATTGAAGAACCCCGTCACAGTGCGAGACGGGAGAAATACTAATACTATAAATAAAGGTGTTTCAGGAGAAATAAACCGGTTTCTCTCCGCAGCTCCATGTCTGTGTATCTTAATTGTCTAAGGGGAAATCATAGCTGCTTTTATTTTGAAGTCCTCTGCACCGGAAGTGATGGTCCCGTTCTTTCTAACGGAGGGAACCAGATCGCTTCTCGTCGGTTCTCTGGCTACATCCATGGTTCTATCCTGAGGAAGTGTGTGTGAGCAGCTGATCCATCGTCTGTGTGTCTGGATGAACCTCTGACTTTGTGCTCTTTCTTCTGAAGCCTTTACCTCGGACTCTAGAAGCTAGCTTAGCATGCTAGCTTAGCATGCTAGCTGGTAACACACTAGCAACACACAGTGAGAGAAACGGGAAGTGGTGATTTAGTAAACATGAGTGTTGTGCTGCTCTCGTTGGTGAAGCAGCGACTCACTGCGGCTGCTGAAGACATCTTTGTTCTGTTTGAAAGAACGATAGCAGAGTACGAGGAGGAACTGTCTCGTTCAAAACAGGAGAACGAGAGACAACGGAAACTACTGGACGCTGTTGTAAAGCCTCAGCTTCAGATCCACCGAGCAGGTCTGTCCCCTTTTTACTAACTCTCTCTGTATTAGACGCTTTAGACTCTCTATTATCACTTTTGGTGAAGTTAGTTTAGATATCACTTTAGACTTTTTATTAACACTCTCTTTATTCTTCTTCTTCTTCGGTTGACAACCAACAAATGGGTGCATTACCGCCACCTACTGGACTGGAGTGTGGAGCAGTAGATTGTCTTTCTCTAATTCCAGTTGTTTTTAAGAATGTTTTCAGCAGTTTAAAGACTTCCTCTGATGTCCCCAGCAGATTCCCCACAGTAAGGCTGAGTTTTCTGTTAGCTAACTTAGTAGCGAGCACTCTCCTCTCCCTTTCGCACTTGTGGCAGTCTATTAAGACATGTTTGACGGTTTATTGCAATCTGTACAGTCCAGTGGGATGCATGCCAATTCTGTGACGGCCCGTCCACACAGCAGCGTGCGTTGTATCTTTGTGGTGGGCGTGCCTGAAGCTTGGGAGCAACGCGACCAACAACCAATCACATGAATGAATCTCCCGCCCCGGACATACAAAGCAAAAAAGCCCGCTAGCTAGCCTGCAGCAGAAGCAGGGAGAAAAGAGAGGGGGAAAAAAAGAGTTAAAAAGTGTTCCTCCTTCAGCAGCAGCGGGGAGGCTCTCTCCGTGGTGCTGCGGACCTGCGGTCTGGCTCTCCTAACATACACGCGGTTTGATTGGCTAGCAGTTGTACTGGCAGATTTTCATAAATGGGATTTGATTGGCTGACGCCTCCGTCGAAGATACAAAAGTTGAACATGTCTCAACTTTTGTATCTTCTTGACGCGAGCAACGTGAGCAAAGTGTAGCTACGCTCCCCACAATGCATTTCGGTGAGGTGTGACGTCACCCCATTCAAGTGAATGGGCAGAAGCGTTGGAAGACTCATCGCACGCCTCTGTGTGGACGGGCCGTGAGTGTCTGGTTTAGTCCTGTGTGTCCTTAACCGTGTAATGACCTTTTCTTCCCGTGGGCTCCTGCTTCGTCTTTTAAAGCTGCAATCTGTAAACACTATTTCCGTAAAAAAGCCTTGAACCTCGTGCGTCAATACATTTTATTACACAGGGCGTTGCCCGTACATTTATGATTGGTTCAGAGAGGCCGTGGTTTAGACTTTGGTGCACAGACTGACCCCTCGATTTAACCGGGTCCGTCTGCGTCGCGTCAGGCATGGTCCGGCCTCCTCCGGCGTCATACCCTACCGGGAGCATTTCAGAAGCGGAGCGTCTTTTTTTGTTGATTTGGGCATATTTCCTGGACAGGCTACTTTGTACAGACAAAGCTAATGATAATTGTAATATCCCAGTTATAAACGACATGAATCAAAGATGTGTTGCTTTATTTTAGTGATAAAAAAAAATAATTAACTTGCTTGCCGAAAGGGCAGATCTGCTGGCACTAACAATGTCTCCTGCTGTGGAGAACACCCTCTCGCTAGGGACAGAGGTAGCAGATACAGCCAGGTAGCGCTTTGCTAACATGGCAACATAAGGATATTTGGCGTTTGTAATAGCTTTGGCTGGAGTGGTGGAGGCTGAAATGCTAGTGGGAGTTGGGTTTGCACTTCAGTCTTTTTTCTTTTGGTACCGGTAGGGATGGGTATCGTTAGGATTTTATCGTATTTTTCGGTACTCTTATCGATACTTTTCAATAATTTGGTGCTCAAAATTATAGACATGAATACAAGATGTGAAGATTAAACAGTCATTTTATTGTAATTCCCTTGCAGAAATAACTGTGTAACTTATACATTAGCTTCTCAGAAGCAGACACAAATAAATAAAATAACTTAAAGGGGCCTGGCTCGCCCTATCATGCTTTTTGGGGTTTCCCCTCAGACAGAGGATGAAAAGAGGCATTTTTAAAACATTTGTAAATCATTTACATCTTCATCCAGACATTTCAAACTGACAACCTAGCTCGACAAGAGATCCTTAAAACATTGTCCTACAGTGACATCATGCAAAACTGTGATATGAAGAAATTGGTAAGGCTAAGATGGCAAAAAGATAAAGGCGAGTACGTATATAATAATAATAATAATAATAGCTTGGATTTATATAGCGCCTTTCATGGGACCCAAGGTCGCTTTACAAGTAATAGGGCAAAAACAAACATAACAAAACAAAAGTCAGTCAGACAAACCAACAGATCGATTAGGGGCCGAAAGCCTTGGCAAACAGATGGGACTTGAGGGTCCTTTTTTGAAGGCGTCGAGTGTGGGGATGTTGTGAATCTCCGCAGGGAGAGCGTTCCAGAGGGTGGGGGCTGCCACACTGAAGGCTCTGTCCCCAAAGGTTTGCAGTTTGGTGCTGGGGGGTGGTAAGCAGGCCAGAGTCGGAGGACCGCAGGTTCCGGGGTGGGGCATGTGGGTGAAGGATGTCCGATAGGTACTGGGGGGCAAGGGCATGGAGGGACTTGTAGGTGAGGAGGAGGACTTTGTAGGATATGCGGGACTTGACCGGCAGCCAGTGTAGGTGGATGAGGGTGGGAGTGATGTGCTGCCACGGCTTTGTGTGTGTGAGTACCCTAGCATATTATTCTGGATTGTACTTTTAAATCATCACAAAATAAATGATGTGCTGAACTGAAACATGTCAAAATGTGTCTGAAGGTTTAAACATAGAACAAAGTATTTGAGCTTAAAATATGTCAATTCCTAGAAAACGACCAACAATTGCTGAACCATACAGTCTATGATTGAAACGTTGACCTTTAACAACATTTAAATGCAGTTTTCCAATTCACAATGACATCTGTAAGTTTAACTGGTTTATAAAGCATCCAATGAAAGGCCAAATTATGATAGGTGTAGGAGCTCACATTAATACACTGTCAGTGTTAATAAACTAAAAAAAGACAAGGCGATGTGCCTGCAAGACTTCACTCAGGTAAACAAAACATATTACCGTGCGCAGAAGCTAACCTGCCTGCGAGCCTTCGCTCAGGTCACATTTACACACGGCCCGCAAATCGTATCAGGTTGCACTGAGGAGGACTTTGTTAGCGTGCTACTGCTAGCACTACTAGCACTAGCACGGGAGTCTCAACAATAATAAGAGCGCTGTTGAGAGAGATGACGAGTGGCATTTACAGTGGCCAATCAGAGGGGTCTCAACCGGATACATCACACGGGATGAGGGTTCCCAACCAACTAGAATGGTTTAAAGTTAAACTAAGGAAGTAGACGTAACACATATACCGATAGCAGCACCGTTTGTCCAGCGGCTTAACGGTATACCGATACCGTCCAATCAGGTACCGGTATTGACTTAGTACCGGTTCTCGGTACCCATCCTTAGGTACCGGTGATATTCACGTTCGGGTGATGCCTTTTCAAATGAGTATGCACGTTTGATGTATTGCCAGCCGCTTAACCAATGTTAGTTGAACAATGCCAACAAACAGCTTTGGTTCGGTCCACCTGTCTTTGTCCGTCATCCTTGTACGTAACTGCGAAACCAAAATGTTCCCAAACCGGAGACTTCAATGATGCTGGAGGATTTTCGAGCTCAACTTTATCTGCGTTCGCCATTTCCTCAAATTACTGACTCAATTTGAACGCATCCCTGTGACCAGCTCTCATAGTAGGCCTCTAGTCCAATGAAATGACTTGGTCGCTCTATGACGCGTTGAACCCAATGTGAGCAAATTACTCTGAACGCTGCGGCGCAGCACCTGAGATTACTTCCAAAAAGTTGTTCACGTTCTCAATTTTTTACTTTAACGTTATATTCGCTCGGTATACCGAAGGGCCCGTACCGAATAATTTCGTATGTATACCGTTACCTCTAGATTTCAGATATGGGAAGTTACTAAGTACACTTATTCAAGTACTGTACAAGTACAATTTTGAGATATTTGTACTTGACTTTGATGCTACTTTCTACTTCTACTCCACTACAGTTCAGAGGTACATGGTGTACTTTTCCTACACTACAGTTCAGAGGTACATGGTGTACTTCTCCTCCACTACATGTATTTAACACCTTTAGTTACTTCACAGATGTGGATGAATGATGTGAAATCTAACCAAATGTTAAATCAGACTTTAGTTCCACCTGGAGTAAATCCACAAGCTACCCTGCAGTATACAAAGTCATTCAAACTAGCTGCACCTTTACCAGCTTTGAGAACACTTTCATGATCAATCATTATAAAACATATCATATATATTATTCTGAAATGGACCAATCAAACAATCACTACTTTTACTGTCGCTACTTTCACTATATTTTGATGTGAATACTTTTCTACTTTTACTTGAGGAACATTTTGAATGCAGGACTTTTACTCTAACACAGTATTCCTACACATGATCTGAGTACTCCTTCCACCTCTATCTGATTTCAAACTCTTCCATGAACACCCTGAATAAGTTTGCAACTGTGTGTTTTACTCCACTTTGTTGTAAATAAAACTGCAGCATAAGGCTGCTCGATTATGGCAAAAATCATAATCTTGATTATTTGGGTCAATAATTGATATCACAATTATTAAAAACGATTATCCATTTACTTTGAAAACATCCATTTATTGAAAAAAACAGTATGTTTTTTTAACAGTTGATTACCCTGAACTTTAAGTATAATTCAACTGAAAAACCAATAAAATAAATAATCGTTTTATTTCGATTATGTTGTTTTCATAATCGTTGCAAGCCAAAATCGTAATTGCGATTAAAATACGATGAATTGAGCAGCCCTACTGCAGCAGCTTGGCCACAGAGCGTGAACGTTGTGATCAGCTGATTTTGCACAGTTCTCCAGTGTGTGCGCGGGTCACAGAATGTGCACAGGGGAGTCTCCCACTGCAACCAGTTGGCGGAGTTTTGGCACAATTCTGTTGTTCATACCGACGTTAACCCTGTCTGTGCACACGGTGAACAACTCTGTCGTCCAGTGATCTAAGCCTCTGCCTCCTGTAAAGCTTCACAGGTCCGCCGGTTATGTCCTGCGTAGGGTTGCAAAATTCCGGGAATTTTCAAAGATGGAAACTTTCCATGGGAATAAACTGGGAATTTTCTAAATTGAAGGTTGGCTCTTCATGGGGAACTTAAATATAGTTGGGGAAAGTATATTTTAGCATAACCTTGACTAAAACAAACAGATGCCATTCAAGTACACTTGCATATCCATGCCATTCCTCAATCACATGCACACTGCTTACTGCAACCCTAGTCCTGCGCAGCTCGGCCAGCACCCAGTTCAATCAGTCAGAGAAAGTCAGAAGATTTTTTTGCAGGGAGCAAAACGGCAACGTAGCTGCTTGATGTCTTTGTTTTTTTTGACATGTCTTGATGTCTTGACATGTCTCGTAGTTTACTCCATTGACTGTTGACAAGAAACACGTGTAGACGAAATATGTGTTTTGTTTTCATGTGTATGCAAAGGTGCGTAGTGACACAAGTGACGTTATGCAATTCAATTTGTGTCGTGCATGCGTACCAGTTATGTTCACCCCTGATTATATTATTGAGGGAGAAGTGTCCGGGGCTACAGGCCAGGCGACGCCACTGGTATAGACCAAGGGTGTAACTTTGGTTTGAGAAGTGGGGGGGGGACACAAAACTATGGGTCCTTCGCAACGACAAACATTCTCGATTTGAATCCCATTTACTGCCTTTCTACAAATATGGTGTTAAAAAAATCCACGACAAATGTGTTGTGTATATAATGAGTGTGCAAATGTATCTAGTATCCATGTCAACCTGGTTTATTCGGGGGTAGACCTCACATCCTCTAGGGGGGTCCTGGGGGCATGCACTACTGGGAACGATTTATTTTAAATGTTGAAGTTAAATGCATCAATCTGTGACACTTTGAGGGGAAATAAAGGGATGTATGGATACAGCTCTCAACACTCATGAAACAGAACTGTATATATTTCAATAATCAAAAAATTCTTAGCATCACAAACATGGTTGTGGACAGGTGTCTTTTATACTGATAACGAGTTCAAACAGGTGCCATTAATACAGTTAACGAGTGGAGGACAGAGGAGGCTCTTAAAGAAGAAGTTACAGGTCTGTGAGAGCCAGAAATCTTGTTTGTTTGTAGGTGACCAAATACTTATTTTACCGAGGAATTCAAAATCCTACAAAGTGATTTCCTCCATTCTTTGCCCCCATTCTGTCTCGCATAGTTGAAGTGTACCAGCAACAGTGTGTGAAAACCTTGTGAAGACTTACAGAAAACCTTTGACCTCTGTCATTGCCAACAAATACAACAAAGTATTGAGATGAACTTTTGTTATTGACCAAATACTTATTTTCCACCATAATTTGCAAATAAATTCGATTTTCTTGATTTTTTTTTCTCATTTTGTCTCTCATAGTTGAGGTATACCTAGGATGAACATTACAGGCCTCTCATCTTTTTAAGTGGGAGAACTTGCACAATTGATGGCTGACTAAATACTTTTTTGCCCCACTGTAAATCCCATGAATGTATGAGATTAAGTTAGCTTCATCATCCATCCATCCATCCATCTTCTCCCGCTTATCCGTGGTCGGGTCGCGGAGGTAGCAGTTCCAGCAGAGAGCCCCAAACTTTCCTTTCCCTGGCCACATCAACCAGCTCTGACTGGGGGATCCCAAGGCGCTCCCAGGCCAGCGAAGAGATATAATCCCTCCACCTGGTCCTAGGTCTACCCCTTGGTCTCTTCCCAGCTGGACGTGCCTGGAACACCTCCCTAGGGAGGCGCCCAGGTGGCATCCTAACTAGGTGCCCGAACCACCTCAACTGGCTCCTTTCGACGCGAAGGAGGAGCGGTTCAACTCCGAGTCCCTCCCGGATGACTGAACTTCTCACCTTATCCCTAAGGGAGACGCCAGCCACCCTGCGGAGAAAACCCATCTCGGCCGCTTGTATCCGCGATCTCGTTCGTTCGGTCATGACCCATCCTTCATGACCATAGGTGAGGGTAGGAACGAAAATGGCCCGGTAGACAGAGAGCTTTGCCTTCTGGCTCAGCTCTCTTTTCGTCACAACGGTGCGGTAAAGCGACTGCAGTACCGCTCCCGCTGCTCCGATTCTCCGGCCCATCTCACGCTCCATTGTTCCCCCACTCGAGAACAAGACCCCGAGATACTTGAACTCCTTCACTTGGGGTAAGGACTCATTCCCTACTTGGAGTGGACAGTCCATCGGTTTCCTGCTGAGAACCATGGCCTCAGATTTGGAGGTGCTGATCCTCATCCCAGCCGCTTCACACTCGGTTGCGAACCGATCCAGTGAGTGTTGAAGGTCGCAGACCGATGAAGCCATCAGAACTACATCATCTGCAAAAAGCAGTGGTGCAATCCTTAGTCCACCGAACTGCAGACCCCCTCCCCCCCGACTACGCCTCGAAATCCGATCCATGTATATTACAAACAGGATTGGTGCCAAAGCGCAGCCCTGGCGGAGGCCAACCCTCACCGGAAATAGGTCCGACTTACTGCCGAGGATCCGGACACAGCTCTCGCTTTGGGAGTACAGAGATTGGATGGCCCTGAGTAAAGACCCCCTCACCCCATACTCCTGCAGCACCTCCCACAGTAACTCCCTGGGAACCCGGTCATACGCCTTCTCCAAGTCTACAAAACACATGTAGACTGGATAAGCGTACTCCCAGGCCCCCTCCAGGATTCTTGCGAGAGTAAAAAGCTGATCCGTCGTTCCACGACCAGGACGGAATCCGCATTGTTCCTCCTCAATCTGAGGTTCGACAATCGGCCTGACCCTCCTTTCAAGTACCTTAGAGTAAACTTTCCCGGGGAGGCTGAGTAGTGTGATGCCTCTGTAATTGGCACACACCCTCTGATCCCCCTTTTTGAAAAGGGGAACCACCACCCCGGTCTGCCACTCCTTCGGTACTGTTTCCGACTTCCACGCAACGTTGATGAGACGTGTCAACCATGACAGTCCCTCAACACCCAGAGCCTTCAGCATTTCTGGGCGGATCTCATCCACCCCCGGGGCTTTGCCACTGTGGAGTTGTTTGACTACCTCAGCGACCTCCCCCCGGGAGATTGGTGTTGATCCCCCGTCATACTCCAGCTCTGCCTCTAACATAGAGGGCGGAGTTGTCGGGTTCAGGAGTTCCTCAAAGTGTTCCTTCCAACGGCCCAACACTCCATCAGTTGAGGTCAACAACGTCCCATCCTTACTGTACACAGCTTGGATGGTTCCCTGCTTCCCCCTCCTGAGGTGTCGGACAGTTTTCCAGAACAACTTTGGTGCCGCCCGAAAGTCCTTTTCCATGTCTTCTCCGAACTTCTCCCACACCCGCTGCTTTGCCTCGGCCACGGCTGAGGCTGCTGCCCTTCGGGCCTGTCGGTACCTTGCAACTGCCTCGGGAGTCCCCCGGGATAACAAATCCCTGAAGGCCTCCTTCTTCAGTCGAACGGCTTCCCTGACCACCGGTGTCCACCAGGAGGTTCGAGGGTTACCGCCCCTTGAGGCACCTAAGACCTTGAGACCACAGCTCCCCGCCGCGGCTTCGGCAATAGAGGCTTTGAACACCGACCACTCTGGTTCAATGTCCCCAACCTCCACAGGAATGCCCGAAAAGCTCCGCCGGAGGTGTGAGTTGAAGGCCTCCTGAACTTGGGCCTCCTCCAGACGTTCCCAGTTCACCCGAACTACACGTTTGGGCTTACCAGGTCTATCCAGAGGCTTCCCCCGCCACTCGACCCAACTCACCACCAGATGGTGATCAGTTGACAACTCCGCCCCTCTCTTTACCCGAGTGTCCAAAACATACGGCCTCAGGTCTGATGATACGATAATGAAATCGATCATGGACCTTCTGCCTAGGGTGCTCTGGTACCACGTACACTTATGAGCATCCTTATGTTCGAACATGGTGTTTGTTATGGCCAATCCATGACTAGCACAGAAGTCCAGTAACAAACCACCACTCCGGTTCAGATCAGGGGGGCCGTTCCTCCCAATCACGCCCCTCCAAGTGTCTCCATCGTTGCCCACATGTGCGTTGAAATCTCCCAGCAAGATTAAAGAGTCCCCTTCAGGAGCCCCATACAGGACTCTTTCCAGGGTCTCCAAGAAGGCCGTGTACTCTGAACTGTTGTTTGGTGCATAAGCACACACAACAGTCAAAGTTTTCCCCCCCATAACCCGCAGGCGTAGGGAGGCGACCCTCTCGTCCACTGGGGTAGACTCCAACAAAGAAGCACCCAACCGGGGACTTGTGAGTATCCCCACACCCGCCCGGCGCCTCACACCTTGAGCAACTCCGGAGAAGAATAGAGTCCAACCCCTATCCAGAAGTAAGGTTCCAGAGCCGACGCTGTGCGTAGAGGTGAGCCCAACCAGATCCAACTGGTACCGCTCCACCTCCCGCACAAGCTCCGGCTCCTTCCCCCCCAGAGAGGTGACGTTCCACGTCCCCAAAGCCAGCTTCTGTCGCCCGGGTCTGGTCCGTCGAGACCCTCTGCTTTCACTGCCACCCTTTTGGCAGCGCACCCGACCCCATCGCTGTTTCCCGTAGGTGGTGGGCCCGCGGGACGGAGAAGCGGAGGTGTTGTCCACGTTGCCTTTTCGGGCTGTGCCCGGCCGGGCTCCGTGGCAAGCCCGGCCACCAGACGCTCGCCGACGAGTCCTCCTTCTGGGCCTGGCTCCAGAAGGGGACCCCGGGCTTCCTCCGGGCCGGGTATCCTCACTTCTATGTTCGTCTTTCATGAGGTCTTTTTGAACCAATCTTAGTCTGGCCCCTTGCCTGAGACCAATTTGCCATGGGAGACCCTACCAGGAACACAAGGTTCCAGACAACACAGCCCCCAGGTTCATCAGGGCACACAAACCTCTCTACCACGGTAAGGTGCTGGTTCTTCAGCTTCATCATATCAACATATATTTAAGTAAATAATAAAGTTTCTATCAGGTTACTATCAGCCTGTCACTCATTATTTTCAGGGAGGGGGTGGGGTTTGGAGGAACAGAGGAGAGACGGTGATCGCAGAAGCTTTCCTCCCGTTTATATTTTTATATATATGTATGTATGTATGTATGTATATATATATGTATATATGTATGTATGTATGTATGTATATTTATATATATATATGTATGTATGTATATATATGTATGTATGTATATATATGTATGTATATATATGTATATATATGTATGTATATATATGTATGTGTATATATATATATGTATATGTATGTGTGTATGTATATATATATATATGTATGTATATATATGTATATATATATATATGTATGTATATATGTATATATGTATGTATGTATATATATATGTATGTATGTATCAATATATTTATATATGTATATATATATATTTATATATATATGTGTATATATATATATGTATATATGTATATATATATATATATTTATATATATATGTGTATATATATATATATTTATATATATATGTGTATATATATATATATATGT
>CALSBZ010040545.1:46622-56788 GCA_943591055.1 Gobionotothen gibberifrons
GTGTGTGTGTGTGTGTGTGTGTGTGTGTGTGTGTGTGTGTGTGTTAGATCCTTGAACAGGTGGCAGCTTGCAGCGGCTGCCCCTGCCTGTGTGAACGGGAGAATCATGACTTGTATATGTAAAGCATTTGAGGCGTCGTAAAAGACTGGATAAAGTGCAATATTAATGCTTTCCCTTTACCAGATGTACCATTTGAAGATATGAGTATTTATTTTACCTAAAAAATACCGACTACAGTCTATGCCATTTCGCTTTCACAAAATATCATCTAACACGTCGACACGACATTTTCATCATCCTAAAATGAATGTTGTGTTTAGTGTTAATTAAGACATGCAGGACACTAACAAGCAGAACAAGATTGTCAACAGTGTTAAACATGAATTGATAAACATCAGCATGTTTGCATGATATATATATATATAATATATACATATAATATAATATAGCCAAGTCTCAGCTTGCCTAGAACCTAAGAGTTTCTAATAATAATCCAAAAATAGAAGCATATTTTCCTTCATATTGCACAATAGTACATTTCAAAAGGTCAGTATGTAATAGAAAAAACATACGTCTAAAATGAAAATAATGAGTTTCTGCCTCCAACCGAGATGAACCAGGGTCCTGAATATAAAGTGCCACAAGACAAATGTTTTTTATTTCTCCTGAAAGGCAGAGCGGGGGCGATTTATCACACCAGGAGGCAGACTCAATCAAATGAAGAAAATAAGGCCGGCCATTCCCCAAGTTAACCAGGTTATGCATTATACATGCTTGCAAGAGGTTTATAACACCTGGAATGACACCTCACTGCGGGTCATGTAAGATTGCCTTACTGTCTGGGAGAAATATCGCTGCTTCTAAAGGTGTGTGCTTAACAGAGGCTGACAGCTCACACAGCGGCTTTCACTCCGGACATAATCGCTTACGACAACCAGCACACGAGCATCACCTTGACCAGACCTCCACTATTCTGTCCATCCTTTGTCAGAGATTTTGGCAACGTGCAGAACATTATTGACACACACGTCCAGGTCAATCACTGCCCTTTCTGATTGGCTGTGAAGAACTCACTGCTGGGGGAATTTGAGCCGAAACGAGGCGTAATTCTGCAATCGCTGCCAGTCTTTCCTATGATTTGCATGCATCTCTCCGTGGGGAGAGGGCAGTGATTTAAGCAGGCTTGTCTGGAGGCAGAAGGAGGTGCAGACGTAGAGATTGGTGTAATACGTGATTGCCTCTGGGCCTGCGTTGTGTGGATGAAAACCTCCTGAGGCAGAGGGTGGCGCTCCACATTTATCTGCCAATATCAGCGTGCTGAATACAAGGCATCCTCTTCTCATTAAGGACCAACGCGCCCATCGAAACTCCACATCTAGATGTGTTGCAGCCCAAACTGAAAGCACTCTCCTCATTCCCCATCAGACTGAAACGTTGCACGCATGTCTGCGAGAAAAATAAACGATTTCCCTGCGTGACTACCCAATGTGCACCAGTATGAGCACAGTTTCGGGGGTTTTCAGGCTGCTTCCCTCAAACAACAAACAACCAGCTTGTTTTTTTACATTTTGATATGGTGGGAATTAAAATGCTTTGATATTTCAATTTCCATAAATTGTGCGGGGAATTTACAGCAGAGAGGTGTTTGAAGGCAGAAGAATAGGATCCCGGACATGGCTGTTTGGAATTACAAAGAAATAGTGCACACCAGAGACCTCGAACAGAGAACCTGAGTTAATGAATGAAGAAATCCTCAAGGAGGCGCTTTGCTGTCTGAATGAGCGCTTATGAATACACCTTCATTATCGAGGTGAAGCTGCCTGATGGCGGGTTAACGTCAACTGAGGGTTTTAGAATATAAATGCACAATAAATAACCTGTGAGAGACGTTATGACAGAAATACTATCATACGACAAAAGGCTCATTGTAAAAGATTAGATGCTTATGCTGTCATTGATGTTATCCACTTGTTGACTGGTCAATTAAATTGTGTTCAAACAACATTAAAACTAAAGCTTCAGATTACCATTGTTAAGTTATTGATAACTGACATGTACCAACATTTTCCTTTTTCCGTCATTTTCCTTTTTAATTAGCTTTTTTAATGTTAACGTCTGTCACTTTCCGCTGTAATATGGGTTCTTTAAAGTGGACTGACATCCAGCTGTAGGACAGGCAGAGGGAGGAAGAGATTACACTTTAGAGTGGACCTATCATGCTATATTGTACAAATATATTGTAGGCCATACCTATACTGTATATGAAGTCTGTGAAGTTTTTTGTTTAAAATACCAAACAGGTCACCCATTGCAGCCGTGCCTCCTATTGCTCAAACCCCTCTTTTGAAGCCCTGTTAGAGAAACGCGGATTTTGGGTCCTTACATGTAGCTTAAAATAAATAAGAGGAGGCGGAGCTAATGCCTGATCAGAATTCTACCGGAGATAAAGTTACATTCTGCTGTGATAAAACGACATCCTGTTCTAAACCACATCAAGGATTATTTCTGAAACAGTATGGAGCTCAAATGCTTTTTCTCTTGCGGGTTTATCACAAGGTGACTTCCTTTTTTTATTTCCTGCTTTTTAAACACATGTGCTCTCCAGTACAGGTTAGCTCTGAGTGTTAGCGACGCTTGCTAATGTAAACAAAGACGTCCAAAACACGTCAGGGATAGTTTATGATAGCAACTTTCTGTGGGTCCGGCGACGTCAGTTCGGATGGGAATCTGTATCCGCTCGTTGTACACCCGTTTTTAAAAGATTTGGGTACGGAGGAAAAGAGAGAGGGTTTTATTTTCTGCCGCTGCGTGAGTTCCCCGACGCACCGGGGACACATATTTATGTATAAAAGACATCACAAAGTGCATTTTGCATGATAGGTCCCCTTCAGAACCCTGGTTCATCTTGAACCACTGTTTGGTGATAAATAGATAGTGTTCTGTACACTATCTATTTAGCACCTTTAAGGTAACCAACTTTGCTTACCTAATTGATGGGACTAAATATCAACTCATATCAATTCTAGTAGGGATGTGAAACTTTTTGAGGTTGAGTGAGGTTGCCATTTCTGATTGTGCATGCTGGTTAGTGTTTGTGTGTTTTTAGTCTGTGTGTCACTCACTTCCTGTTTGGGGATGCTAACGTAGCCCAGGTGAGGTTTGAAGGCCTTGTACGGCTGCTTGGAGAACATCCAGTGGCTGCTGAACGTCTGATCCAGCACCGGCTTCAGCAGGAAGTACGGCTTCTCCGAGTAGTTCACCACCACCACGAAGAGCGACACCACCACGATCAGACTGGTGGCGATCAACGACTTCTTCTGTGAAGAGAGAGAGAGATAGAGCACTTTAACAAGACGGAGACGTGCATCAATCATTAAATGAAACTGATCGTTAAATCAAATGTCTTCATAGTTAGTACTTTAATAGCTTGAGTAATATGAGTTTCCAGTTTCATCATCAATCTGCCAGCAGTAAAGGCTAACGGGTAACAACAACAGAAATACTTTGAATAAGCAACTAAAGTGTAGAACAAAATGAATATACTGTATAAAAACAAAAAGTATATTGTTCAACGCAACAAATACACAATATACTGTAGCACCCAGGCAAGAAAAGAGGTGATGACTGAGGGACATTTTGGCTGCATATACACAAATTGTATATGTAAAAGTTATGAGATGGATTTGCATTCTTCACACACAAAGCATTATATTCTATACGTGCAGAAAACCTGCAGGAAAAAAATCCAGTCACATCTTTAACTTTTAGCACCACTGAGCTAAAAAGTGTTTCATTGTCATTTTTCTTTTTTATCAATTTAACAACGATGACTCACAGTAACCTCTTAACTTAAGTATGAAAATATCCTTCACTTGTACACATTTGTCTCGTTGGCAGAGGTTTGTACCAGCTTATTGACACACACGTTCCCTATCTTTACAATTATTAACAACTATTTTTGCCAGGTCCACCACTTAAAGGTGGGGTAGGTAAGTTTGAGAAACCGGCTCGAGATACACTTGTTGTTATATTCCATGGAATGCTCTTAACATCCCGATAGCAATGAATATCTTAAGTGCTTTGACAAAAAATCCATAAAAAAATGTCATCTGTGGAAGCCGTAGCGCTGTAAAAAGCACGACCAATCATCTGAGCCGGCCCGGCTAAAATAACTGGATGGCCTACCTGCCTGTCAGCCTTCCATCTGTGCACAAACTTATCTCGTGCCCTCATTGGTCATGTTCGTGTGTGTTGGAGGAGGGGCTCTGTAAGGAAGTGGCAGATTTTTTCCGGTTGTGTATTTTCAAATTCTAGCGCACTCGAGCTGGCTTCTCCAAAATTACATACCCCACCTTTAAAGGAGCAGTAGGTAAGTTTGAGAAACCGCCTCGACTGCACAAAAATTCCAAAGTACACAAACCGAAAAGAATCCGCCCCTTCCTTCAGACTTCCTACAGAGCACCTCCTCCAACACACATGAACGCGCACAAGATCATGATAATGAATGTAAAACAAATGTATAACACAGTTATTGTCAGTGCTTATATTTTTTAAGCTAGCATGTTTGTTTTGTGAAAATGTATTACAAATGTTACGTCTAGCTGAGAGCAGGCTGCGCCGGTAACGTTACATATCAGCTCGGTGTGCTCCGTAAATAGTCCCCATAGTTGAAAAGCAACTCCGATATTGACTCTGGTTTGACTTCTCCTAGTTACCACTTTCTTTTTCTTCATAATTTGCTCCATTACAGTTTTTCTTTTGCGACCGGTAGACGATGTTCAAGCAAACTCTGCCATAGTGAACGTGTCCTCCTGCAGAGCTCAGCTCCGCTGCAGGAGGACTGACCGAGGAGCTCACGGGAAACACGCCCAATGACGGTGTTCGCAATGACTGCACGAGTGTGTGTGTGTGTGTGTGTGTGTGTGTGTGTGTGTGTGCACGAGATTGAAGGCTGACAGACAGGTCGGCCAACCAGTTATTTTAGCCGGCCCGGCTAAAATAATTGGTCGTAGTTTTTACAGTATTATGGCTTCCACAGATGAATGTTTTTTATGGATTTTTTTTCAAAGCACTTAGAATATTCATTGCTATCAGGATATTAAGAGCATTCCATGGAATATAACAAAAAGTGTATCTCGAGCCGGTTTCTCAAACTTACCTACCCCTCCTTTAAGTTAGGATGGAAAGCTCTTAACCAATCCTACATTTTGCAAAGTCATTCATATTCCACAAGGGATAAATCCCACTGACTCTTGAGATTTTTTTACTTTCCATTTGTGCCACCAGCAGGTTGTCAGAGTGAACAATCTTGACATCCAAAAGATTGATTGCCATGAAAGATAGTCAGGGTCCCAAGAGGATCAATTTAACTGACTTCGGGGACCCATTGACCCATCAAGGTTTTTACTTATGCAGTGAATGATCTGATCATCTTCTTGATGAATTTGCTCAAATTATACACACATTCATATTTCACAGACAATGTAATTTTACGACTTTGGTGACTTTTCATTTAACGCCATTGTCAGGTCAAAGCTTGTATTTTCTTATAGCTTGTTACTATGCTGGTGTTAGCATTAAACTCAAAGTACAGCCTCACAGAGCCACTAGCATGACTGAAGACTCAAGAGTCAAAGGCGCATGTGTTGTGATCTACTTTTCTGTTATAGCATCTCTAGCAAGAATGCAACAATTGCGTCAGCGTCATTGTTTCATATATTGCAATATAGCAAAAGAATGGAGGTGAGAGGGATTGTGGCTCGACAGACGGAGCGGGAGTGATGAATAATGGATAAGAGATGGAGGGCGAGGAAAGGTCTCACAGAGGAGAAGCTATTGGCAGAGCAGAGCTGGAGGGATCAATGCACAGAAGTGAAAATGTGTGGTGTGCTCTGACATCTCGGAGCCTGGGGTGATGGATAGATTTCAGGCAGAGTTGGAGACTTTTTTTAAATTCTTTTTTTCCCCAGGAAACTTCAATAACGTGCTTCTAATCTAACACACAACACCGGTGGGAATCTCCAGATATTTTGGGAAGGTGGTGCTTCGGAAATTCTTTGAAGTTATCTGATGGTGAGAAGATTGAATGTGGCTCGGTGTAATGGTGAAGCCCCACAGCCAGAGTGCCATCACCGCCTGTCGCTCTGATCGGCAACATCAAACATCCCAAAGGGGGCTTCGCTTCTCAGAGACAAGATCAAACATGGGGGGGGGGGATGAAAGAGACGGTGACCATTTGCTGCCCCAACGAGACTCTCATTTACGAATTGCACGTATGTTACATCATGCAATCATTTCATAGTGTTACCGCCAGTCTTTGATCACAATGAGGTTCAAAATGTGATCCGGCATAAAACGGCACAAAAAGGACTTTCACAAGATAATACGCCACTTTCCTGAAAGGACAGTTAATCAGTTTTATGTCACCCCAAAAGTAAGATAGAAATGGCAGGTCATTTTCTGAAAATGTGCTGTAATAGCTAGTCATCAGGAGTCCATTATGGAGCATGAAACCAATCCCTTATAACGCAAGAGGCTTCTTAAGCACGGGGAGAGGGAAGAAAAGAAAAAGGAAACAACCCTCGTCTCAGTCTGCAGAGCTTCAACATCCATCTGTTCTCATGGCGGCAGAACATTTCCTTGTCTCCTTCAAACTCACTCCGGCCACAAATCACAGGGGAAATGATGTGTCAAAGTGTGGAGGTGATTGGACGGCTCGTGGTGGGCGTAGCGAGGTGCTGAACCTCCACTCGTTTCAGTGCGAGGCTCACGACTCCTCTAGGGTTCAGCCATCTATCAGAGCAATCACCAGTCGGCCTGTTGAGCCGTCAGACCGAGCCGAGATGCCTGGCGTTGAGGAAGGAGTACAGTGTGGGAGTTTGGGAGCGCCGGCAGAAAAGGGGACCATTAACATCAGCAGAGCGGCAATAAAGTTTCAACATAAGAGCCTTTGGTCAATGTTAAAACATTTCTGCTTGAGGAATATGACTCCATAAGCGACTGCAATGACCTTGTTTGTGACCATTAACACCAAAACCACCGAAAGCTTTGAGTGGGATCTTTTTTAAAAGGTTCTTAAACCTTCTCTGAGGAGGTGTTGATCTCAGTTTACAGACAGACCGCGTGGGATCACTGGGGCACGGGAGGGCAACAATCTTCCACTGGTTTTTCATGCAGTGAGTCAGTGTGAAAAATGTGGATGTCAGACAGAAGACTTTCAGGAAAATATTGATTCTTATTTTTAGCCTTAGTGTCAGGGTTGGGGAAAAATAGGACCCAAATGCAGATTGAGGAGGAAGCAGGTTTCAAAAGGAAACAAAAGGCGAGCTTTATTTACAAAAGCTGAACAAAACAAGAATCCATGAACAGGTACGAGGCACGAGGTAGCATCCAAACCAAAGGTGGCTGTGACCAACATGAAGGGAGACAGGAACGACAAATAATGAACCAACACTGAACACAGGAAGAGACAAGACTAAATACAGGGCGGGGTAATCACGAGATGAGAAACAGCCGGGCAGGGGAGGAGAAACACAAGGGCAACAGGTGAACACAATCAGACAATTAGACACACCAGGGAAACTAACGACAGGGAGGAAGACAAGACACAGGGAGAACAGAATTGCAAAATAAAACCATGACAAGACAGACCAAACAAAACCGTGACATAAAACTAAGGTTGTGACACTTAGTGAATAAACGGATTTATTGGGGGAAGTTGAAACGCATTACCAACATTGACATATCATCACCCTGGTGTAGGGGGAAATAGTGAAGGGAACACTGTCTGGTGTGATCCTATTGCAAGATGTTCTGTAGTTTTCACATTTTTATTATAATTATTCAATGTCAGACTTGTACTGGGAGACTTGTACTCGGTTTAAGGACATGCACTTAGGTAAATTATCTGAATACTTCCTTCCCCACTGGCAGAAACATGTTCAGTAGAAGAAAGTTACTGATGTGTTTGTTATCTACAGGCAAACTAAATGCAGAATTCCCCTCCTTAACACCAAATAGGCAATAGATCTGGAAATTACAGAAAGATAAACAAAAAAGTACCCCATTCATTTGAGTGATGAATAAAAATGTGATTTCCCCATACATATTGTGCAATCAACATTTCACCTCCATCAGGCTCTATCTGGGCATGAGGAGAATACGATTTCCCACAAAGACTTACGCTCCAGCTCAGTAAATAACAGAACCACCCTGTAGCTCAATCCAAAAAACTAATCGCAATGGGTATTGGCATAATGAGAGGCTGAACCTGAAGAAAATGGCTCATGAAAAAACATATCTGGTAGCTATATTCGAGAGCCTCCTGGGCAATGGGTAAAAAAACCAGAAAATTACATTTGCAATGCAAAAGGGGCGACCTCCCCGGCACCTGATTCCCGCCACCACGGTCCAGCGAGCAGTTAAAATCCAATTTCAATTAGGGCGTTTGAGAACATATTTACTGAGTCTTTCTCTCACTCTTCCTCCTACTCTTTTAGTGTTGCTCTCCAGGGGAAGGAGACAGGAGTGTAAACAAAGAGCCACTCTCCAGATTGAGACTGGGGGTCCAGACACACATTACTTAATTCTTATTATATTCCCAGCAAAGGTCTCGCCTCAAAAGTCATCTAAGTACGAGATAACAAACTATTATTTTCCCGGAGGAGGAGGTCGAACTCTCTGCTGCCGGTAAAACCGTCACGCACAACTTCCCTCTCCAGATTTCCCTCGCAGGAGCTCTGCCTGCCACAAGAACTGTGCGAGAGAATTAATTCAATTTGTAGATGTTATTGAATATATAGTAGGTTTATGACTGTATGATTAATTTCATTCATGAGCTATTTACACAAGTCTCCTGGGGTTTTACTCATCACAAAGGCACTTATTTCTTTTCTTTCTAGTTGACTTGCAAGTAAAAAAGCTGCATTGGAAGGAAGCTTTTTGTACGGAGAAGTAATGGTAAAAATGTATTTGCAGCCAGTTGCATTATGTTTCTAAGTTATGACATACCAACTCCAGCTGGCCCCCTTTAGCAGAGGAAAGAAAGAAACACCTCCCTAGTCACTTTGCACAGATACGAGTCAGTATAGTCAAGGTCAGACATTTTAGGGGACAAAGACATTTAAAAAAACAAAATGTTAAAGAGATTGTCACTACATTTCAAAACTGGATTTTCTTTTCTTTTCCTGCAGACTCAATGCAAGATGAATATGACTAGATAAGAGGGACTTTTTGTTTCAGCGAACAGTGTATCAAGATCATTGTATGTTTCTATGAAAAATGATCTCTAAGATATGCAAAACAGCTGATAACTTTATCTCAGAAAAGTGTAGAGGAGTCAAAGAAGGGAAAAATCCCAATAATTTAAGTCGCTTAGAGGCTCATCCCTTTACTCGTTCCTTCACAAAAGTCAGTTCTAAAGTTCAACAATGTTTAATGAACAAAATAAAACAAACTATAATCAAGCAGGACCATATGGTCAACAGAGAATGTCTGAAACTAGCTCACCCTCTGAACTCCCACAAATCCTGACATACATGCATTACATCAATAAACCACACCCAGGTGACAATTGCCGGCAGCGATAACCCATTACAAATAATAAGCGATAGCTAAATAAGCATTTTGGCTTCTATAGTATCGAAAATGTAAATCCCAAACGTACTTAATGGTAGTCAATCTATTATATTTGTATTTACTTGCACATCTCAAAACATTCTCTTTCACTATTTTATATGTTTTATGTGTTCTATGTCCTAAATATATTCATGTTGCACTGTTGGAGGAGCCTGTGACCTACGTTATTCATTGCCATATCTACACTGTAGCTAATGTGCAAATGACAATAAAGCCTTGAATCTTGAATCTCAATGTTACAGTCAAACACTCTTCTTTAATCATTTCACTGCATGTTTGAACTGAATTAGATCTGAACTAATGTAAAGAAAGAGCAGTACGCGTGCCTTCACACATGCTGCATTCCTTCACATTGAGAAGGGCACTGAAGGAGCTGCAGCAAAGTTCATCTCCTGACGTGAAGATGTTGCATCGTGCTGGTCCCGGCAGAGCCCAGCAGAGGGGGCCGTCCCCCCACTCAGCGGTCTGCTGCACCCAGAGGAGCCCCTGCTGCTGCCTTGCATCTTAGAAGAGGATGTGACTAATGCTCA
>CALSBZ010040545.1:70419-89471 GCA_943591055.1 Gobionotothen gibberifrons
GGAACAGTGTGAACGTGGAGCTAAAGCCATGTCCAGAGACATTAACCAGTTCAAGAGGAAATACAGAGACATTATTTTCTCCAGGTACAGGGATGGGGAGGGTGTTTGACTGTATGTATCTATGTATATGTATATGTATGTGTATGTGTATATATATATATGTGTATATGTATATATGTCAATCAAAAAGTAAAGCAGATTAATAATAATGGTAACAATAATGATTAATAATAATAGTAATGATAATTATGTATAGATTATAGATTATAAATAAATAATTTAGGGACAAGGGGGAGATTAAATAAATTATACTAACGAACACTAGATGTGGGACTGTTTGTGTTGCTAATGTTGTTGATGTCAATGTCACTTTGTTTTGTTTTCTCTTACATGACTATGCACTGCAAAACAAATGGTTTTGTAATTATTTATTTTACTTGTTCGAAATAAATGTATCAATCAATCAATCAATCACTCACTCACTCACTTTATCCATAACAGTTACTTGCAAATCAATCAAACAGAAGTCAACTGTTTGTTTCATAAACAAGCATCTAACAGCAGAAAGATGCCATTTTACTCGTGCCAGATGTTCCACTGTATGTCTTCTCTGTCTCACTGCATGCAACAAGTTGGCTGGATCTAGTTGAGAAGTTAACTATAGAGCAAGGAAAGAGTAAAGCGTATAACTGCGAGCGTCCCGTGATGTCAGCAGCACTTTCCAGAAGCCTAATGAAGACATAAATGGGCTTTTGAGTCTGACTATCTTTACTTATTTATGTGCCTAATAGCCATGAGAATAACAAGCAATCTGGCGTCCTTTCATTTAAAGTTACAGCTCATTTACTTTGTGTCCCACTTCTTTGTACCACGTAATTACATGTTCTAAGTTTGGCAATATAATATAATATTACAGTGTGTAATCTAGTGTGAAATTATCTCATGGCTCAGAAAACAAAAACAGTAAGGACGTTTGTAAAAGGACAGGAAGATGTTTTTCCAGTGGGTGTGGGACCATTGAATCAGCTGAATAAGAAACTCCTAACTTTGGCCAAATACAAATAAGAAAACAACATGAAGTCTGACAACGCCAAACTAAGACTGTGTTTACTATGACACAACGTCTAAAGGCCCTGACACACCAAGCCGATATCGGGAGTCGGATGCCGCCAGAGGCTGTCGGGCAATCGTGGCGCCCTACTCAGGTTGGTGTGTCCCGCACCGTCTGCCGTGACACTCCTTATTTGGACTGCAAAACGACTACCTGACGCGACGCGACGCCGATTCAACATGTTGAATCGGCGTCGCGTCGCGTCAGGTAGTCAGACCAAGCAATCACTCTGATTGGCTGTTCAGCTAGCGAATCAGAAGCGAAACGGAAGTGAGGGACGTAAACAAACGATTTAAGAAGTCACACACAGGCCGTGTCCATAGACTGTATATATAAAGGCCGTGTCTCAATTCAGAGGCTGGACCCTTCGGAGTACGGAGCCTACGCGGTCCACGGAGGACCCAGCACACGTAGACCGGGTAGGCTGGACCGAGCGGCCTACGAAATGAGACGGTCTAGCCTACGGAGCGCTTCGTATTTACCTCACGTGATACGCGCTGTTCGGTTGCACTTGCGTTGCTGCAGCAGCCTGCCAGTTGAAAGGGATCCAGAAACTTTACTTTTAAATGTTTTCTATGACCTATTTTTTGTATTAATACAATTAAACTGAAGACAGTTTAATGACCTAGAGATATCCTATTATTCCACTGCTTATTACATGTCACTTGTTAGATGCTTTTATCCAAAGCAACTTACATACTCAAGAATACTGTGGACAATCCCCACAGGAGCAATTTGGGGTGAAGTGTCTCAGGGAAACAACGACATGCTGACTGCAGAGGGGTTTGAACCTGTGCTCCTCTGATCCGAACACCAACGCACTAGTCCACTGCACCACATGCCTCCTTTGTACACATGTTGTAAATAATGGTTAAAACCTCAGTAAATGAAATAATCAATGTGTTTAACAATTACAATTTAACATTGTATTTTCATCTTATCACAAAGTAGAGGTAAGAATATATCCATCCTCTCTCTGCAGCTTCATGTCTTCTATTATTATAACTTTCATCATTGAGACAGAGGAAATCAATCATGTTATTTAACATCACCAGCAGTAAAACAAATATCAGCAAAAGTGTGTTTATGGAGTTGTTTATTTGTATTATATGTGCAGCAAGTATATATATAGAAGCAGCTGTTTGGGGAATCAGACAGACTCAAGCTATAATATCTATTAAAAGAAAGGACACATACAAAATCAAATTCTGAAACTAAGACAAGTCTGTAGGACGGCAGTAAGCAGAGGTCTGGGTGGAGGATGTTCCTGATCGTTTTGCTTTCTCCAGCACCTCGGGGTGTCCAGGTGGATGGCAGCTCTGTCCTGATGATCAACTGGGGTTAGGGGTCCTTCTCCAGCACCTCAGGGGGTCCAGGTGGATGCAGCTCTGTCCTGATGATCCGCTGTGCACTTTTCAGATTAGGGGTCCTTCTCCAGCAGATCCATTTCTCCAGAATTGTCCTAATTACAGAGAAAAACAAGAGAAAACGAAAAAAGTGAATTAATCATATTAAACACAGGGTTGCAAAAGTATTATTGCGAAATGTAACTAAGCATTTCAGACAAACAATCCCTAAAGGATAATTTAAAATGATATAGCCTACTGTTGTTGTTTTTAAAAAACTAAAGAGATGAATTGACAGTCACACGTGCATCCCTCTGACAGCACTGCACAAACTAACATCAAGCTAAAGGCTGCTGTCTATTTGTGATTGTCTTATTATTATGGGATTAGGATAAATTACACACTTTAACCTAAATAAAAGATGATCAAATCTGGTGGAAATATTTAAAATAGGCTTTTCTTTTAGCCCTACCTCAAAGCAGCATGAGCTGAACAAAAAGGTTTTAATGTTGTCCCAAAGTTTAATAAACAGTAAAAAATTGGAACTTGTCAGAAAAAACTTTAGTAAACTTCTGAATTGAATTAAAAAGAAGTGTAAACAACAGTGCAGTACGTCCAGCTAGCTAGTTAGCGTCACATATTTATCCGTATTATTTAACGAAAATGTACGTTTTAATGCCCCTTGGGTTTGACGTGTGTGACGTTAGTTAATTTAAAGTAAGTTAAAAACCCAATACTCACATTTATTAGTGATTCCTCCGCTTTCTGCGGCACGAAACATGTTTTCGATGGACGAGAGGGAAATGGACCGCAGCGCAGACGTTGTTTGTTTATATCACGTAGTCTGTTCTTCTTCTCTGTCTTCCGGTTGTTGCCTCTTTTGAATGACGAATACACACTACCGCCGCCTGCTGGTAAGGACAGTTATTGCCACTCATGCACTGATGTATTTGCGGTGTGTTCGCATGCGACACATGAACAAGACGCAGGAGGACACGGCGACGAAACAGTCGGCGGACGGCTTCGGCGAGTTCTCTAGTGTCTGCTTGGTGTGTCAGGGCCTTAACAGAAATAAACACATTCATGCATCTTTCACTGTCTTAATTACCTCCACAGTAAAGAGAGATCAATAACAGTGACACAGTCAATGTTATTAAGATAGCACTCTACAATGGTTTTGACCAAATATTTGCTTTTACCAAGATAAAGTGCTGTTGTAGACATGACAAGTTTGTTCATGGACAACTGGAACACAATGTCTCACATTGAAAATGTTGTTTTATGTGATTTTGTAAATGTTTGGCATATGATATAACTTAAACTTAAAGAGTTTGAGTGAAAGAAAACTGAATTATTAGCAAAAAACTATTTCATCATGTACTATTTATATCTGACATGTTATGGACAAAACAGTGAGGCGAGAGACAAAAAATGCCTTGCCAACTTGTTTATTTGTTAAGTCACTTAGCAAGGGAAAGTGTCATTCAATGTGTTCAGCCTTTTAAAGATAAAGAAAACAATATATCCTTGACGAACACAATGCTTATACTTCACATATCATCAACAACATATTCAGCTCTTACAGTGTTGTTCATATCAACATCTGTAAATAAGGGACATTTCCTGAATGAAAGTGAAAGGTAAAGGGTGAAACAGAGAAGAGGACAGTGGGGGTCACTGAGGAACTTTCTGTCAACTTTCTCCTCATCTGTGAAGGCCACAGTGGAGGTTGTAAACTCCTCACTCATCATGTGAACACCTGAACGTGTCATGTTGTGAACACAGCTGGCTGCATGGCCTGCATCTGCCTGCTTTGTATCACCAGAAATGACACACAGACATGGACTAAACGTAATAAAAAGATAAAAACAAACACTATGGCCTGGCTATCCTTCATATGCACGAGCGAAAATCACAAATTCAGACTCCCCCACCCCAAAAAAAGGAACAGGCGACCACCAGACAGAAAGCAGAAGAGATTAAATTACCTCGCAGCATCACCACCATGAGCTCATGTTTAACACAACATCTGCTGAAACGCACACTAACGTAACGACCACCACGTCAGAAGCTGGTTTCACGCTTTTTTCCTTAATTTCCATTTTTTTGGGGGGTGTAAATATGAGAGAAAGCCCTTCTTACCTTCCACATCCAGGCCATTCTTATTTCTACGCAGACAATGGTGGACCGCTTGTTTTCGTCTCCCCGAAACGCCGTTCCCCGCTTCCGTCTCCAAACCCATGTATTCACGCATGCACCGGGAGAGTGGATGCGGTGCACTTATATGCGGGCATCGGCTCCATAAATATTGGAGTGTGTACCGTTATTCGTCTCCTCTCTCGGGCTTTTTCCCCCCATGGAGCTGGCTGGGACCTGGAGCAAAGCTGAGATCCTATTGGTCGGTGCAGACGCAGAGCCCCGCCCACGCATGCGTCATGTGACCGCAGCTGGTTTCCTGACTTCTGCTTTTACATTACTTACTTACTTACATGGAAAGATCGGAAAGATGAGTGTAGATCTTTATATATACAGTCAATGGTGAAGATACAATATTTCCTGTTTTTTGTATGTTCAACACAGCAGGGACGTGCACAGACATGTTGGGGGTCAGGAGCTCAAGTGAGGAAAAAAGGCACATCCCATAATAATTTATGAAAGACTTACTGACACATTTATTAAAATGCCCTCACACTCACGCAATTGTTTAATACTCAACATAATTCTACTAACACTACGCACAAGAGCAGACAACAATCACAACTATGAAGTTACTGTTTACATTACAGGCAACAATTTCGTTTTTTCATGTACTTTTTTTTTTTTACATTTTGGTCTATTTTGCTTCCATGTCTTCTTTCACTAATGGAAAGAAAACTTCCAAAAAACACATAAGTATAAATGGTGTTCGTTTTACTACCTGTTTGTCTACCTGTTTTACTACCTGTTAGATACACATTTTACTGTATTCACCTGTAGTGTCTCCCCTTAAAGGTGGGGTAGGTAAGTTTGAGAAACCGGCTCGAGATACTTTTTGTTATATTCCATGGAATGCTCTTAACATCCCGATAGCAATGAATATCTTAAGTGCTTTGACAAAAAATCCATTAAAAAATGTCATCTGTGGAAGCCGTAGTACTGGAAAAAGCACGATGGCCTACCTGCCTGTCAGCCTTCCATCTGTGCACAAACTTATCTCGTGCCCTCATTGGTCATGTGCGCGTGCGTGTGTGTTGGAGGAGGGGCTCTGGAAGGAAGTGGCAGATTTGTTCCGGCTGTGTATTTTCAAATTGTAGCGCACTCGAGCTGGTTTCTCCAAAATGACCTACCCCACCTTTAAGTAGGCCTACAGTACATTAGCCTACACCCATGATAAATTGCCATAGCTAAACCTTGAGCTAACTTATCCATTAGCCACCACCTTAGTTAGCCATTTGTTTTTTGGCTAAGCTCTGTAAACTAGAGGCACTGGCAGTTTAGTAATTTGTTCATCACCACTCACCTTCAAACAAGCCAAGAAAAGCCGGCATAACATGCGACTGTGAGGAGGTGCTGCTACCTGTCTGAGGTGACTGCCGATGACTGTCCGCACCGCTGTGCGCGAGACATGGAGGGGGGTCACCACATGCTGCTGGAACTCTAATCTCCCGACCTGATATTTTTATTTGTTATTCAATCAATCTATTTTTGGAAAGGGAAACTGTGCTTGAACAGGAGTAGATATATATTCATTTATTAAAAATACATATTTAATTTTTTTTTAAAATAACTTTTTCTGGAGGAAGAAAAAGGGCAGGGGCTCAAGCCCACTTTGATGTGTGCACGTGCCTGCAACACAGTATATAAAATGTATGGACTTAAGTTCTTAAGTTTTACATGCATAAATGTACATTTGCTAAAGTAAATCCTCTCAATAAATGAAGCTATATATTAAGACAATAACTTTGGAAAAAAAGTTATTACAACTGTGAGACAGCTCTCCTAATATAATGTTACTTTCTATATATAATAATTCCTAGTATTTTGTGTTACTAAATGTTTCTCCTTTTATGTTTATCCCATCCTTTATATACTTGAACTGGTCACGTATTTAAATAAAAAAATAACAGCTACATCTTCTACATGGCAAGATGATTGAAGTTATATTATTTTCTGTTACTTCACATTTCTACTGGAAAGTGTGTGTTTTTTTGTTTTTTTAAATCAACACAATATTCAAAAATCTAGTATTTTTTTATCTAATCGTAAAATTGGTTTTGCAGAGCTGTACATAGAAATGGGTGAAAAGTAAATCCTCACTTTTATGTTTTAAAACAACAGGTAAATGTTAAGACAATTGCTTTTAAAAAAAAAAGCTTTTCAATCTGTGAGACTGTGTTTACCAAAATAATAATTTTACCAGAGTTACTTACTGTCGTTTTTTGTTTGTTATTTCTTTGCATGTTTTGTTACCTTAATGTAAATCATTTAATGTTTTTATTCTATTTTGCTTTCATATACAGTTAAACATTTGTCTTTCTTATCAACCCTAACATGTGTTTTCAATCCGGGGGGAAAACAGTGGAAACAAGAAGTATCCAAACAGGTTTCATAAATAGTTTCTGTGTGTTTTGGAATGAGCCTCTGGGTTTTTCAAACATCGCCGATTAAATATGTTTTCCATTTAGTTTTGATAAGCTGAATACATGCTAATAAGGGAGAGGCTCAAACTGGGCTCAATGTTCCCTGTATCACCCTTCCATGTTAATATGTATATTTTCAAGCTCATGCCAATGATCAAAAGAATGGTTGCATTCAGGCTGCTGTGCGTGCAGAAGGTCAGTTGTATTTCCTATCGGAGAATATGAATGTTATCTGCTCTGGTTGGGGGACAGAGAGAGATAAACTCAGGTCTGCAGACACATGCCTCAGAGCTGAATTTACATGAATGCAAAAGTGTTGCATTAAAACATATAGTTTCCCCCTCTGTGGGAAGAATAAAGGTATCCTGATACATTCCCTGGAAACATTTCAGGGATCCTGATAGAGACACATTCATACACATTTTCCCTCTTATCTGTAGCACTATTTATCAATGTATTTGGTGTGAGCTGCAGCGTGTTGGAGATATCAGCCCTAGAGGTGTCAGCCTTCTCTGTAATGTTACTACATTACTATCTGCCTGTGGTGCTATAGAATGGCAAACATTAGAAAACTCTCAACAGCAATGTCTCAAGATTATCCACAGATCCTGTGAAAGAACAATACAAAGAAGTAAGCATGCATCTACACACGTCTGAAGACTGTCATCCTCCAGTGGTCTGATCCCTTGGCCCTGTAGTCAACATGGCTTTGTGTCCTTGGGGGATACACTTAACCCAAAATTGCTCCCGATGGCCAATGTGTGTGAATGTTAAGTCTCCCAGGTGGCCCTTTGTATGGCAGCCCCTGCCTCAGTATGAATGTGTGTGAATGGCTGAATGCTGACTTGTATGTAAAAGTGCTTTGAGGGGTCAAAAAGACTGAAAAAGCGCTGAACTGATGTAAATATGTAAATGCTGTCCCCCATGTCTGAGTTCTTGTGTTCATTCGCTGAGTAACGCTAGGTGAGTTAGCTTCTCCAATATCTCCATCACTCGACAACTAACACCAAACATCTAGTTCATAATTAGCACTACAGGTAAGAGAGTAAATATGTATTTCAGATTTGGGGTGAACTGTTCCTTTAACTCAGTCGTAAAGAGATTCCAGCGACCAGCCGTGATTCTTCCTCTATTTTCTACATGAGGCTTTTTCAGGGTCACAGGAGGACCAGAGGCCTCCTCAGAGGTCAAGCTCCTGTCCGTCACACAGAGGGGAAAAACACTAGCACTGCAGACGATTCAGAGAATCTAATCCTCCCTTTCTACATGTCTTTGGACTGCGAGAGGAAACCGGAGCACAGCGAGGAAACAGGAGCCGGCATGGTGAGAACATGTGAACACCGCACAGGAAGAGCCAGCAGAAAGGATTAGAGTAGAGGTGCCGTATCACAAGAGAGGTTTATGAACTTTTGATTCAAGATTCAAAAGTGTTATTGCACAAAGCTACAGTGTAGAAATGCCAAGGAAATTATTCTGACCTGAGCTCCTCCAACAATTCAACATATATAAAAAAAAATTAAAAATACAAAATAAGAAGTAGTGCAAAAAGTCTGCATGTAAATAGAATATGAGATATGTACAAGAACAGAATATGAAATTAAATAATGTAAATTAAGACTATTTACATAAATTAGTATATTGCAACAGGAATGTATATTTATATTTGAGTGATTTCACTTTTAGTTTCTGAGTTTGTTAAATTGCATTTTGCCATTGTATTAAAGGTTTCTGTCAATATTCACATTGTTAAATTAGTTTAACTTAAGCTGGCAGGGACAGGAGGAAGGAAATACTTTGAGGAACTAAGTACCTGTAACGTGGTATATTATTTACTAAATACAAGTACCTCAAAATTGTCCTATATGCTATTTAAAACTTGTACTCCGCAACCTTTCGGAAGAACATTTCATACTTTTTACGTCACTGCATTTATCTGATAGCTTTGATCACTAGTTACTTTGCAGATTCAGATTATTAAACAAAATAAACATAAAATAATACATTATTAATAATATTTTATAATTTATTAAGCCAACCAGAAGTACTTTACGTAGTAGGGATTGGCCCTACATTTTCAAACTGCAACATTAGTGATGCTTGAACATTAATAATTATATTTAAATTATTTAATATATACATTATTCAGATATTTGTAGGTTACTCTTACTGTTGGTGCTTTAAGCTCATGTATATGCTACATAAGTATTAGCATGGCCATTCTTTATAAACCTGTGTGACCAGCTTTGACATTATGACATGTAAAGCGTCTAAAGGAGCTTAGTATGCTTAAATAACTTAACATTTACTTAAAGGTCCCATGTCATGGCCATTTCTACTGATCATAATTCCATTGTTGAGGTCTACTAGAATAGATTTACATTGTTCAATGTTCCAAACTCACATTGGTTTCTCATCCAGCCTCTCTGTATAGTATGCATATTCACTCTCTGTCCTAAACGGCTTGTTGGAGCTCCTCTAGCACGCCCAACGCGACACAGTATCGCCGCTGAGAGATTGTGGCCGTTTCTCAATCGCGAGGATGCTGGCTTGGTAGTCGTGTACTTCCAAGTCACTTCCTTCAGAAACGAAGCAAGTATGCTTCCAAGCCACGGCTTCGGAAAACGAAGAAGAATGGAACAGGCTAACAAGTGTGCCACTCTCTCTAACGGCTTCAACATAAACTGAAAATAAATCCCTCACGATGTCTATCTAATTATGAACTTGCTTTACTTTCACGGAACACATTGTTGGTGATAACAAATGTAACAAAGTCACATATTTAACAACACATGTTCTACGCCACTACATACTTACATTTAAATGTGTGCTGCGTCGGTTCAGCCATTCTCCGCAAGGGATTTTGAAATTGGTCCGTGCGCAAAGCATTGTGGGGATTTTAAGGATGCGAAGTCTACCCATGTGCAGCCTCGACATTTCCCCCAAACCAAGGACGCGGCCTCGGTGGAATTCCAAGTATGCTGGAAATTGGAACAGTCCTTCGGCGGCACTCGATGACGTAGCATCCTTGAAATATTGGCTTGGAAGCCAAAATCCTCGCGATTGAGAAACGGCCTCTGTGTGTGTGAGGAGCTCCACGGATTGGTCCAGTGGGTCGTCGTTACGTCACTTGGTTCCCAGAAGAAAAAAATGGAAAAAGAGAAATGTCCAACGAGGCGTTCTGGGGCAGCATAGACAGGTGTGTTAGAGTTGTACTCGCTACAGGGTGCACTTATTAACTAACCTCTCTTAGGAAGTTGAGAACCTTTGCTCGTTGACCTTTTGACCTTTTGTCTCGTTGCCTGTTGTTGTTTGTTTAGGAAGATGATTAGACCGGAGTGTGTACGAAGTCTGTGGTCCATCTATTCAAATAGGATGAATGCAGAGAGGAGGTATGTGTACAGATGTTTCAGTTGATTCTGAATAAATAAACCAATAACATAAAAAGGAAGCCGATAGCCACACAAGCTGCCTCACATATATCTCCATGTAGTCTGCTCTGATCGGTGGTACTTGAGAGCTGGTTTTGGTTTATTTTTACAGCTACTGTTGAAATGCTCAGAAAGCGTGATGCAAACCTTGCAAGCATCCTGTCATTCAGAGGCTGCCTCTGTGTTTGCCCGCCTGTACGGAGGCAGTAATTGAGTTCAGCTGCAGTCTGCCTTCCTGCAAGATGACATGACACCTCGAGTAAACAGAAAGAAAAACCTAGATTGGTTTCTTTGATTTGCAAACAAGACTGACATTTTAGAAAATTTCTAACACCGAATATATTTTGATGTACACCCTCTGTAATTACCGCAACACAAACAAGCCTGAATCTGCAGATGTACAAACACTCGAGTGGGAAGAGGAACGTTCCCTCAAACCCTGTGAGCTCTGCAGGTCACAACATGCTGCTGGAACTCATCACTAGTTCTGATTCGCTGTCGGCACATCGATTAAAACTCTCAGTTCTTTTTTCTGAATCTCGCCAGGTGTGAAGCAGGTCCTCTAACTAAATCAATATCTCTATCTGGGTTATCGCCAAATCTCCCTCCCGGCCTCTCCTCTCTTAAAGCCTTTCAAACAGAGCATGAAAAAGGTAATCCTCAAACTCGGAGAGCGTCACATCAAGGATTAAATTCTCAGGAGTGCGCACCCTACTCAAAAAGAGAGAGTCAAGGTCATCTGCATCTGAAATGACCTCAGGATGAGTAAGAGACTGCGGATGATAACCCGTCACCTTTGAGGGTGTGATAAGGAGCTATCAGGGAAGACTTTCAAGATTAAAGTTTTATTTTTGAACCTCCTTCTAGGATCACAAGTGCAAATCGTGAAGTGCACCTCCAACTGCCAGCTCTCAACAATGATGTGATGAGATACTAATTATCATACTAACGGGAAATGATGTGTGAATCTATGCGAGTGTCACTAACAATGAAACCTCAAAGATTGTTGAGGAAAAATGTTTTAAACCGAGATCTTAAATACTTACTTTTTGTGTTTATCCACCCCTAAACATCCCCTATTCCCCCGCCCTTACCCCACTTAAAAAAGGGAATGGTAATTTCAATGTGTTTTAAGTATATTGAAGATTTCCTTTTTTTTTTTAAAGTGAAAAAGCTGGGAAGCAGAGCCAGGTATTGTTCTTAACTTTAATTAGAGAAAAGGCCATCGGGTCATTTAGGGATTATTTCTCTCAGCAGTGAAGAATACATTAAAAAAAAGTTTGGACTGGAGATGTGTCAGTGCAGGTCTGTACTTTCTGTCTCTGAGCTTTTGTCTAAAAATACTTGACACCCTGCTGTGCAGCGGGGCTCTGATTTCAGTTTCAGAGCACCTGGGTCCATTTGCCTGATGAGAACGGTCATCGTTGGTCTGGTTCCCAGGCGTCAGTCCAGTGAGCTCAGTAAGAGGATGCCTCAGAGAGGATGAGGCCTGAAACCCTCCTCCTGTGCTGACAGACGCACACAAAGACACGGCGGAGGTTCCCAGCTGATGGAGACAAGTCGCTCTTCACAGTCTGTCAGTCTGCAGGAGACCCGTCTGCAGTCCAAAACAAGAAAATTAAAACTTTTGAAGAAAACGTGGCTTTTCTCGCATGCCTCTATCATCAAGGAAGAGTCTAAAAACAGGAAATGATTGATGAATAAAATAATGTAAATGGAGGCCGGCTTTAACAACAGCAAACTATATCAAAACAATAAGCTGTCACGCAACTGGAGCAGGATAATCCAACTCTTATTTATCTTTTTGTATTACTACTTCGCAAACGTGCTTTTAGCTAAAACCTCACTATTTTAAGCCCTCTCGCAAAAACAGGCTGACTCTTGTGCAGCCAGCTTCTTGTCTGAATGACGACTTTGTTGAAGTGTTTTAAAATAGTAAGGTTTTGACAAAAATGCATTTATACATTTTGACTCCTGTGTCACTAACCTTTTGATATGCTGTTCACAAACTATTCAACATTAAAGGTGGGGTAGGTAAGAATGGAGAAACCAGCTCGAGTGCGCTAGAATTTGAAAGTACACAACCGAAAAATCTGCCCCTTCCTTTAGACTTCCTTCCAGAGCCCCTCCTCCAACACACACAAACGCTCACATGACCAATGAGGGCACGAGATAAGTTTGTGCACAGATGGAAGGCTGACAGGCAGGTAGGCCATCCAGTTACTTTAGCCGGGCCGGCTCAGATGATTGGTCGTGCTTTTTACAGCGCTACGGCTTCCACAGATGACATTTTTTGTCAAAGCATATATTCATTGCTATCGGGATGTTAAGAGCATTCCATGGAATATAACAAGAAGTGTTTCTGAAGTGAATTACCTACCCCACCTTTAAGTGGTAATCTATAGTTGCTTCCTATAACAGGTATACGTTTGCTGTGACTTGAATAAAGAGTAACTCATGCTTCACTCTCACACTAGTGGAGCACTTCAGCCTCTCTCTGTACAGAGGATGCACACTAGCATCAGATTGCCTGCAGCCACAGGATAAGCTCCTGTCCCGTGTTCCCCCTCTGCTTCCAAGAAGGCTTACCACCATGAATCATCTCCATTCAATGTCACAGATGTGTCTCTACTGAAAAGAACCATACACTGACATCCTATATACTTGTACACTGTACATTTGTCAACGTGTGTAATGGTTCGTTTTAAAACACAAGCTTCATTTATGTTCATATTGTTCGTTAATTTCGCCATTTGAGGCTTAAAGGTCATTTTATTATGTCTTTTGACAGAATCTACAACACAACTGATGAATGTAGCCATGACTATGCACTGTGCTTTACTGCCTCCTAGTGATTATAACAATGTGTGCAGAAAAAGGAGCCTCAAATCATCAGATATCACTAATTGTTTTTGTTTATCTATGTGAAAAACATAGTGCCAAAACTCAATTAAAGATTCACTGGAAAGAAAATGTTTGCAAACAAAAGACCAGTTTAGTCCAGTTTGGTCCAGTTTAGGCCAGAAAGTTGAGCTATAATTCAGACTTCCCCAGAGCTGGGCAAATACGTTTCATATGTCAGTCTAGTTCAGTAATAATAACCCCAGACAGGGTGAACAATGCAACACAAATCTCTTTCGGAGCCGTTTTAAAAACCATTTCATTTCCTACCAAACTTGTGAGTCATCCACATACACATTCAAATAACACTGCAGCGGTTTAATTAAACATTTATGAAGTGATTATCTGCTGTGCCTGTGGTTCAGCAGCATTTGGCTGCAGCCCCCGTGGCCTGGACTAATCCTCAGTATTTTGTGCGGAGAGATAAGAAGAGGGAGACCGAGAAGAAGAGAAGGAGGAAAATGGAGACAGAGAGTGAAAAGCTGTGATCCGTCCATATATTCCTAAATCTCTGCCTCTATCTCCCATTCACACCTTTCTTTACCCATCTCTCCCACCTTCTGTCTCCTCTTCATCTCTCTCTTCCTCACTAATGAGAGCCGATGGGGTTTCCTGGTCTTAACAACCAGCCTGTTTGTCTCTGCCCAGACACCAGGGGGCCACAGATTACTGCCCCCCCGTCGCCTAAACAGAGAGAATCTAAAACTCACAGCATATTCTTTATAGTGTTTGCAGTTTGCAATGCACTGAGAATATCACATGATGAAATGTGCATTCAGCTGGAACCGAAGCAGGGCATGGACCCCTCCCTGGAGTCTGATCCAGCCCCTAAATAATACCTTCTCGTTCCAGAGGCAGAAGGTGGTTGGTTTGTTAATAACAGGGATGGATAACTGAACAGGTGCAGGGCCTACTGGGTGCAGGGCCTACTGGGTGCAGGGCCTACTGGGTGCAGGGCCTGCTGGGTGCAGGGCCTGCTGGGTGCAGGGCCTGCTGGGTGCAGGGCCTGCTGGGTGCAGGGCCTACTGGGTGCAGGGCCTACTGGGTGCAGGCCCTACTGGGTGCAGGGCCTCGTATGCGTTCATTTAGTTGGTAAATAAACTACAAAGAGACAGGCAGAACTAAAGGAGATACACAATGAGTACAGAACAGCGCAAATAAACTATAAAGAGACACAAAACAAACCACAAGGATACAGACCCCGGGACTCCGTGTGAAATGAGAGTTGACATTTCTTGTTGGAATATCAATCCAAACAAATACAATAAATCAACCACAAACAGAAATACGATGATGATAAGGAGGTTGGTGCAAAACAAGCCAAAAAGACACAAAACAACCACAAATGAAGGCAACATATAACTAAGATGTTCATTTAAGACATTTAAGAGTCACAACATTTCCATGAGATGTGAAACAACCACAAAGAGATTCAGTTTGATCACAGAGATGCAAAACAATGCAATTCACTCGAAGGAGACGTTAAAAAGTTGAAAGTACGTCGTCCACACGGCAGCGTGCGTTGAAGTTTGCCGGTGGGCGTGTCTGGAGCGCGACCAACAACCAATCACATTAATCTCCCGCCCCAGACACACAAGCATGCGGTTTGATTGGCTAGAGCTTGTACTGGCATATGATTTGATTGGCTGACGCTTCCGTTGACGCTTGAAAAGTTGAACTTTTCTCAACTTTCGAAGCGAGCAATGGAGGCAAAGCAAAGCGACGGAACCACAATGCAGTTCGACAAAGCGTGACGTCACCCCATTCAAAGTGAATGGGAAGCTGCGTTGAAGCTTCAACGTACGCTGCCGTGTGGACGGGCCCATTTGTAATAATAGGGTAAAACTTCCCATGTTCAATTGTAAATCATTAAAGATGATGTGATGAAAGAAACCTTTGAAAGAGCCAAGCTGTAAAATGGTTGGGCCGTCCCTCCCTACAGGAAGATCACGCAGACTGCGTGGGGCCTCATCTTGCGGAGGGGGCCTCATCTTGCGGAGGGGGCCTCATCTTGCGGAGGGGGCCTCCCTCAACTGAGCCGCAAATGCGGCGCACCTATGTTTATGCGGCACAATTAGTGTGGCGCGGCACGGTTTCACCGCTGCGAGGCTCCACTAGCACCCCCCGTCGACGACGACGCTCGCGAAACAGAGGGCCTCATCATCTAACTTTGCGTGGGGCCTCAAGTTGGCCAGGGACGGCCCTGGGTGTGTGCACAATGCTAAATGAATCTACCTGTCGTACATAGACCTACTGGTGCTGTGTAAAACCATGAATGTGAAGTAAATTGAAACAAGAGAGAAGAAACAGACCCATGGGATTTGAGTCTATGAAATGACTGTTTAAACGTTTCTTGTTTGAAAGTCAATCAACTGCAGGCACATAAACTACACAAATACTCAGCCTTACAACCACATCCCCAGATTCCCGAATCCCCACCCATAATTAAAGTTGCAAAACCACCCCTGAGCAGGAATCCAGAGGTGCATCAGAATATTAAAGCTGTGCCTTTCATGTAGAGTAATTAGTGCATGGAGATACTTGATCACTTGATCATTAGTCAGACTTTTTAGCCATTATTTTTTAAACAAAAGCCATTGTTAGTAATGGTTGCATCAGGTAAAGCGTCATCTCTCTCATCAGTCTGTCCATTCCAGGGGAAGTGGTGATCTTTTATACAAGGAAGAAAACATGTAGGAGGGAATTACCTTCCTCTAATTGAGAGCATCAATCTTTACACTATTATTACAATCTGCCACTGCTATGAGACATCATTTCTCCAACAGTCTGGGCTGCCAGCATTGTTACTAAAGCCTCAATATGGCTGTGAAGTAGGATGTAAAATGCATGAGAAAGTGCTTCAAGTGACCAAAGTATAGGTTACAGATAACTCCCAGTTTCCATAGAGCTGTACTGATCCACATCTCACTGTATTGGTACAAAGTCAGATAATGTAACCTGTGATTATTATATATTTGCTTGCAATCACATCACAAACAACCCATAATCTGGCAAATTACTCACCAGGAGTCTTCTCAATTGTACGTTATTCGCATCAACATAAATGCATTTTGAACATTCAGTAAAGATGTTGAATGGTAAGACCGCCATCTAGTGGCTTTACTCAAACAAGCCACAAATACTGAAACGCAAACGTGCCCATGTAACACAAACAGAGTGGTATTTAATGTGGGGAAAAAATGGGGCAACTTCGGACAGATGCAACATCAACAAAACACAAATGTTGGTTGAAAAACATCAAAGTTTAACAAAAGGGATATCCAGACTGAGCACTTACCTCAACTTGTTAAATTGCTTCGGAGCCGTGTCAGTTTTGTTAACGTCATGTTCGTCCAAATGTTATCCTGATGTCCTCTTGTTCCATGTTTGTTTATCCTCTCAGAATAATGCCTGATATCCTAAAAGCTTGTTTTTGACCACTAACCATACAACACCAAGCTAACAGGTCTCTCTGACAAGCTAGCCGCCGTTAACGACTTTTCATGGCAAACCGTTAAAATCTTATTGACGTTTGGTTAAAACAACATTCCTTAGATATTTGACTTACATTTTATTTAAATCTCGATGTCAGCTGTAGAAAATAATCCACATCGGTCATGGTGGGGCCAACCGTTACCAACAGCCAATCAGCTCTGAGCATGGTTATTGTTGTTTTCCCACACTCTGGGAGCACTTGACACCTTTATATATACAGTCTATGGTGTAAACCGATTAAAACCCCATTTAAAAACTATTATCAGCCAATTACCTCACATTTTATTATAATGATTTATTTAATATTATGCAATAAAACTGAAATATCAAAAACAAATACTGTTAAACAATTTAGACAAAGATGTGTTGGCTGGAAGGTGCCGAATAGAGTAGAAATGTGTGTACTATCAGGTACATTTCACATAACTTTATAGCTAGTTGTTACAAATTAAAACGACTTTGGATTCCTGCAAGCCAATAGGATATTAGCTTGATCTTAGAGAAAACATGGATATACCTACTATGCATGTATTGTTGAAGGAGATGTATTGTATGTATCGGATAGACTGATTTACAAAGGAAGGGCAGGATTATTTGCAAAAAAAAAGTGATTTATTTTCCGAATTTTTGGAAGTCAAGGTGCAGTCATTTTAAAATTGCTTTGCATTGAGTGTTTCTTTGTTTTTGTTTTCTTTACTTCGTCATGTTTTTATTTGTAAATGTAAATGTAGTTTTATTTATTTGTCAAAAATGTGAAGTGAATGTTCAAATAATGTGTATCCAATGTGTCCTTTATCACAGTGAGTGATATCCAGTGACTAAAATAAACTGGGTTAGATAATTACCCAATTTGTCCAATTTACTGAGAGATGAATATTAAAAATATCCCTATTCCCATTTAGTGCACAAACATACTGAATCAGAGTTGATGGCGTTATCCTACATTTATTGCCAACCAAAATAACAAATAAGTTACATGAATATACACACAGATAGTTGTGCAACAGTAGGCAGCTGTTTGGATTAGAGCTGCCCCCACAACACAGATGAGAAATAGAAGTTCACCCTAAAGTTTTGACTTTTTGAAATCATACAATTTCTTTATAATTGTGATATAAACCGGATGATAATAATAAAGGGATTTGTTTGAGTAATGACGCAGCATTAACTTGGCATAACAATGTCAATATGAAATCAGTTTGTCATTTAAATTGGAGACACACTAATAGGTCCAATGAGTGATTTAGTGACTCTCTGTAACAATGTCAACACTGAACAGTTAGCAAGAGTGCAGCAATATGACAATCAGTTATTACTGAAAAGGTAAGAAGAAGCTTAAAAATCATCAACATTTGAGACGAACATTTATTTCATGTGTTAACACAGTTTGGGGGCTTAACTCTCTGCCCACAGCTGCATCACACATCTGGGTTGAGTAACACAGGTTTAAATAAATAGTGTAGCTAAGATTGTGGATAAGACGTTAAATGTGCTTGGCAAGAGAGAAAGACGTGGCCATGTTGTATACCTCTAGGGACAACAGATTACATCTTCCTCAAATCTATGCAAAAAACTATTCCTGTTAGTACCGTAAACTGAAGTTAACTAACTTGGTCACAACAAGTCATATGTTGCTTCTCCAGTTGTAAGAGATGTAAGCAAAGGGGTGGCACATTTGCTCTAGTTTAAACAGATAGTTTTACCTTCACATGCTTTTACTTTTCAATTACAATTTATTCTGAGTCGATGCATAAAAAAGGCAGAACCAGTCAAGTGTCTTAATCTGTCAAAAATAATCTACCTTGATCATTTGTTTAATCAGTGCCTCTGTCTCTGGCCAATGAGAGGTATGAGAATATTCCAGTTCGCTAACAGCCACATGTTTCCCCTCAGACAGAGTCAGTCGGAAATCTAAGGAATGTGTTCTAATGGTTTCTGGAGTTTAGCACTGATGGTCTCTTTTCCAAACTGTTCTCTTGCAGTAAAACCGACAAAAGTGACATGAAAGCATAAGTTGTGAGGGTGTGAAGACAGACTCTCTTTGTCCTTAGTGAAACCTGCATCTGAGAACTTCAGTTAACACTAAGATGTGTGGTGGTCCTCTCTGTGTGTGTGTGTGTGTGTGTGTGTGTGTGTGTGTGTGTGTGTGTGT
>CALSBZ010040548.1:0-11652 GCA_943591055.1 Gobionotothen gibberifrons
GGCCTGTACTAGGAAGCTGGTTCAACCTAACCTGGATATGTTTGAGTTAGCCGGTTGGCCTAATCCAAAACATACGCGCTCTCGCTAAACGGTACTACGACACGGGTTATCAAGTGGATCGCTCAAGCCAGCCGTGCCCTATCTAGTTAGGTGCGCGTTCACATGAAAGGGGTGGTATTTGGAGCATTCAACCTATCACAAACATGGAGAAGCGTACTGACAGCGCAGCGTCATACTTCCTGAATGAAAAGTCAACTATATAATTAGACAAATATGAAGACGTTAAACTTTAAACATCCATGACTTAAACACTTTATCCAGGATAAAAGCCACATAGCTGCACCTGCAAGGTGAATACAGCTGGTAAAAGAAAAAGTGTTTGAATGCGTACATTAACAGGTTTATGATATCACTGCCCCGTCTAAGACACGATCTGACTTTAATTACATTTGACTCGAGTGTTTCGTCAACTTAATGTGTTGCTTAAAATAATACTTCTGCATACAGTATGTGACACTGTGAGTGTTGCACGGCCAGATACGGCTCAGCTGACTCAGATAAGGAGAATTATGATGTGATATGCCGCGGACTGTGCTGTTACTTTCAAATCAAATCAAATCAAGTTTTATTTATATAGCACATTTATAAAAGATTTTTGGTCGAGCCAAAGTGCTGTACATATAATAAAAATAGCCTACAGTAGAGACACTTTACAGCAAATACAACAGCACAGATTGTTCAGAATATCAGTATGAGAAAAACGACACCCTCTATCCTTAGACGCTCACATCGTACAAGGAAAAACTCCCGGAGAAAACCCACAGTTTAAAGGGGGAAAAATGGGAGAAACCTCAGGGAGAGCAACAGAGAAGGGATCCCTCTCCCAGGACGGACAGACGTGCAATAGATTCCATGTGTAAATCGAAGAGATAATATTTTTACAGCATATAGACCGTAACTTTGATCCGGTTACTTATGTTGTGGCAGATATTTAAGTAAGCTTTCTTAACGCTAATGTTATAATAGTCAGATTGCTCTGAAGATGGGAGGTGATATTCTATTAATGTTCACGTTCACACAGTCGGTGATTTTCGTCTTTCCTGCAACGGCAGTTTAAACTGTATTTCCTTTCTCCTGTAATATGACTTGATCGCTTTAAACTCCGCACCCCACTCCGCACACGGAGCTCTGATTGGTCAGCAGGCAGTGCTTTCACTGAGTTGAGCTCTTAGCCTGCAACCTAACCTGGTCGGGACCAAGCCCCCAGGAAGTGCGCCGGACTCAGATGGAAATATTCGTGCTGGCCAAACGGCGGTACTACACTTCCGCTTGGTTGCCAGGCCCGGAAGCACTTTTTCCCATTGACTTACATGGGGAAAGAATGGTCTGTAAATCGTTGGATACTTTTTTTTAAACGAAATAAACCACCCAGTATGAACACTTGTATAGCCCTTATTAAAAACATTCGTTCCTCAAGTTGTAAAAATGTGCATAGTACACGCTCATGTTACGTGTTCAGCCTTTACCCATGGATGCACAATAACAACGGACCCACATCGTCTAACCCCACGGAGCTGTAATAATGGATATATTGCACATGTTTGCTGTAACTCATCATTTGTAAAATATTATACTACATAGGCTGTATGATTAAATCTTGTACCGTAAATGTTGTATTAAATAAAGTTAATATTACCGACGTTAGATTAACGTCCCTGTACTGTAGCTTCTTATTGCACTAAGAAGCTTATTGCACTGTATGTATATATTATGTATATACAGTGCAATAATTATTTCATGCTAAATGAAGCTCTGTTGCTTGGATATCACTAGATCCTGTTACAGCGTAATATAAGTACATAACGATTGATGTACACATTAGCATAATTACTAGCTAGCTGCTAACTGCTAACTGCCGCCTCGTTAATATCAAAGCCATCATAATAACATCCATTACCATGCTGTCATGAACGCGTGGTGCTTACGTGTACGCAAATTGACGTGCTTGATGTGAACGAGCATTTTGGTTAAAGTTGCGCATGCGCTATGAGCGCACATACGGGTACTTCTCAGGCATGCCGGGTAATCTGTGACGTTTCACTCTCTCAAAAGTTGGGCCATTTTATCATCATGCGCTAATGAGCAACTCTCATAGGAATGAATGAGGCCCCGCCTCCCACGCTGTATCCAGTTCTTATTATACATCCATGGTCGGGACCAGGTTAGCCGCTAAGCATAAGTTACCATGGAGATCTAGCCTGCTAAAAAGAGAACCAGCTTCGTAGGACCGGAAAGCCGGAGTTTTCCCTGAATTTAGCCGGCTAAGCGAAAATCCTGCTTCGTAGTATACCCCCCAGGAGTGGCTGGATCAAGTTAGCTACCTAGCTATTAGCAAGCACGTTAGTTAGCATTACAGCCTTAGCCTTGTCATTTGTATTAGCCTTAACATGAAGTAACATTATGTAACCCAAAATGTTAAACAGTAAGAGTAGTAGTCATATTTCGTGAACCCTTTGAAGAGTACTGTCACACCGGTGTGATCATTATATAATACACCGTTTAAGCCCGGATGCCCCCTCCCCTGGGGGCAGACATGCTAACGCTAACGCTACATTAGCATCGGCGATCTTTTCTACTTCATGCTATCTGCACAAATGGTTAACATTGAACATTAAAAAGATCAGGCAGTTCAGGCAGAATCGAAGGAAGGCAGGCAGGCAGGCAGCTTTCTATGACATTCTTCTGGATGTGTTTCATTGTGGTGATAGTGAGGGTGAGTCAATCCCTTTTTAGGCAAGACAGTACTACTGACGGCCATCTTGGTGTTGGTGACGTGTGTTGTGCAAGACCAGAGATGTAGTTCATTGAGCGGTTTCACACAGAAAAAAGTGTTACTTTACAGTTTTACGGCAAAACATTTTTTATTTTACTTGCAAAATTATCTTTTAAATTGACAAACATCATATGTGTAATTCGAAATTCAAACGGGATTGAAAGATAGGTTTTCTCTCGCCATTGACTACAATACATAATTTTTCCGAAATAAGGTCCCATGAGAGGGAGGGACTTCACCTCTCTATAGTACCAAACAGAAAATACGTGGCGCTGTCGGGTGCTGACCAATCATAATTGCCAACCTTGAGTCCTCAGAAATCGGGAGCTTATGCTTATTGTAGTTGTAAGTGGAAAGGAGTGAGCAGAGGGTAGAGTTGTCCATTCTTGTTCTGTTAAGGTGTAAGGTGAAATGTCCTTGTTCAGCAACTGCCCTATTTGAGCCACTCTTGGTGGTAACCAGGGACAACTGATGCTATAATACCATGTCATGTTTTAGGTTTCATCGTATTCATGTTTGGTATATGCACAAAGTGTTTTCCTGTAGCATGTAGCCTACTTACCTTTTTTTAATTTTCGGAGCTATTCTTCTGACATTTAAAACACTGACTTCCAAACCTCGTCATATTGATTTGTAAAACTGATTAACTTGAATAAACTGGAAATATATGTGTTTTAATATGCATATGGATGTAAAATTCAGTCTTAAACTAATGAAGATGACACTTTTATTTCTCTTTCTCTTTTTTTTAGACCCAGTTGTAACCCTCTCGTGATAGTTTGGGAGTCCCCAACTTGATTCCTGCAGATTTCTGTATTTACAGTACATGACTGAGCTTATTCAAATTTGATAATAGAATGTACATCTTATTTTCATAAACGGGAACTACAGTCTAATTTTGTGATAAAAGTCCACTTTGATTAATTACTTACCAGAAAAAGGAATGTGGTTATCAGTCTGTGGTAAAATACAGAAGTACAGCTCTGTTTGAGTTGGCTATTGGTACTCTCCAGTATCAAGTAGCAAGTATTCTCTGTTCCTGATTCCGGGTTATCACAAACTGGTGCATAAACACATTCTATCAGTCTGCTTTGGCCCAAATTGTCCGAATGAAAATATGTATTTTTGAATGCAGCCTGACTGCTTATGTATCTTTTTAAATGAACATCTGAAAGTAAAATTCAGAATCAATTCATATCATATTCACGCGTCACCTGTTGTAAATCATCTTTGGAGTAGAACACTTAAATTAAGCAGACCCATAAACCGATGCGATGCATCCTCTTGTGACTAAATTGCATATTTGTTTATAAGGGGTATTATATCACTTTAGTCAGGGTTGGGTTACTTTAAAAATGTAATCCGTAGTAACATTAAAAAAGCAAAACGAGTGACCTAGTCTAAGTATCAACATAATGTAACCTGATTGCTTTCCGATACTTTTGGATGACCTCAATATCAAATGCAATGCAAATTATAAACAAGAAAAAATAAATATCAATAAAAAATGTTTTACTTAAGTGTATGTCAATATGTCAGACAATATGTCAGAATGTAACCTTAGAAAAGAAGAAACCAAAATATTTCACAACAACAATGTAGTTGCAGTAATAGTTTACAAATGCTGCAAAAGCTTAATACATTTATAATCAAACATCATTTCTGACTCTTACAGTGTATTGTATGTCTATATGTTTACGTAAACATCCAATGGTAATTGCATTTATTGTTACCAAAGTCAATGCAATACAATTATTCCATGGTGTCAATGTGGATTTAGTTTGCTTGATAGATCAGTAAAAATAAAGACTTTCAGAAAGAAACTCCAAACTCATTTAACAGAACCCCCCCTAAAAAATTAAGATGCCACAATTTTTACATTTGTATGTTTCAAGACAGGAAAGGTGTGGCATGCTTCCTTGTTTGCTACTGTATAAAGCCAGACTCCAGCACATTGACCCACAGAGCACTCTCACACCACTCTCACATCCTCATCGGTGTTGAAAGATCACACAACTGCCAAGATGATGACTAAAGCCGCGCTCCTCCTGTCCGCTCTGACGCTCTGCTGCTGCATCGCCTCTCTGCAAGGTAACACATTTATTTGTATTTGTAAGTGTTCTTAACTGTGTAATCCAGTATGTTGGAATGCTTCCTCTCACTTTGTTTTTTGTTGTAATTTGTGCATCCTAATTTAGCCAAACACTAAGCTGCCATCTGCATCTAATGATAGTTTACCTATATTGAAGCTGTACATTTTTAAGAACTTTATGTTGCTCTAATTTAAGACTATCATGCTATAACACCAATTTCATTTTGATTATATTCTATAGGCAGGCAATTTGACAAAAACACAAGAATTATGTTTCTATGAGGATGGTTTCATTGTGTTATTTCTTTTCTATTTTTGATTTATTGTTCCTTTTCATTTAAAGTATAATTATTAGGGCCGGGACTCGATTAAAAAAATTCATCTAATTAATTAGAGGCTTTGTAATTAATTAATCGAAATTAATCGCATTTTTAATCGCATATAAATAAAGCTGCTGGATTATTTTTTGTCACCGTCTTTCTGCATGGCAGCTCATATGTTGTGTCAGACGATGCAATCTGTAGTACCTTTTGCAGCCCCTTATCTTCTACCACTCCAAGTGGTCTACAGTCGAGTGCAATCCAGTGAGCCAGGGAGTTGGTTATTTGTTCAGACGTGGACTTAGTTATCCTGGCCCTGAAACCAGTCATCTGGTTGAGTGTGGGTTGGGTGTGGGTCCTCCTTGTACTCAGAGTCGGGCTAACGTCCACGCTAGCTTCCACGCTAGCTGCTATATGTTTAGCATTGAGGTGATACTTGAGGCTTGATGTGCTGCGGTGATATGCGAATTCCTTTTTGCATAATTTGCACACCACCGTGCTCTTATCGACGCTTCCATCCGTCCGTTTTTTAAAACAAAATGTCCCATCCACGGGGCCAACCAACGCGGTCTCATCAGCTTCTTCGTTCATGTTTGAATTGTTCACTGTGGTTTGTTGTTGTCTGAAGTCATGAACGTTAGTTGGTGCTCCAGTATAATCGGTACGCCTGAAACTCATCCAGTGAGAAACATTCCGTGGTGCAAAAATAAGTGCGATTAAAATGCGTTAATTTTTGTGTAATTAATTCATCTTAATTAACGCGTTAAAGTCCCGGCCCTAATAATTATTATCTTGTTTTCTTTGACCACATTTCATACTTTCCACTATTCTCAGATATTAGTCAAGTTAACAGTGTTACAATCTGTTATGTGTTAGAGTACACACTGGAAACAGTGGATTGACAACAATACTTTGAACCTTGCTCTTTTTCCCGGAGCTTTCAACTTCACCTTGGGTTTTTTTCTCAGCCAAAGGAATTTGAGTAATTCCTTTTATCAAATGAAAAGTGAACCTGAGCAAACTTTGTCCTCTCAGGAAGAAAGTAATGGTAAATGGTAAATGGACTTATATAGCGCTTTATCCAGTCTTTACGACACCTCAAAGCGCTTTACATACTACATGTCAATCACCCATTCACACCCATTCATACAGAGCAGTGTATCTTGCTCTTGGATCTAACATTCAGACACATTCACACACCGTTGGCCATGCCATCGGGAGCAACTTAGGGTTAAGTATCTTGCCCAAGGATACATCGTCATGTTGGCTGCACGGGCTGGGATCGAACCCACAACCTTCTGGTTGAAAGACGACCGCACTCCCTCGCAGCCACAGTCGCCCTCAAAGTGAGATGCTGTTCAAAGCTCTAGAAAGATCTACCAACAAGAAGTGCCTTGAGTTTGAGCTTTTGGGTCAAAAAACTATTTCCAAGGTTGAGAATGACATTGACCCTTAACATCATTTTTCTTTCAACAGTAAAACCAAAAGTTTAAAAAAAGTGTCTCTATTGACACAAATGAAGCAGTATTCACATTTCATTCAGATTTTCAGAGGTTTCTCAGCGGTAACACTTGTGTTCCATCTCCCAGCTTTTCCGAGGGAGCGCTGTATGTGCATCCGGACCCTCTCTTCTCCCATGCCTCTCCGAGTCATCAAGAGAATCGAGGTGATTCCCATTTCAGGACTCTGCCGACGGACTGAAATCATGTGAGTAGTCAAGATTAATTTCAAAAACTGCGGAACCTTATTTATGGTAAAACAGGTGCAAATATATTTTATATTTATGATTGATTATGAAAAAAAGAGTCCAGAGTTCAACTTTTTTTTTACATCACACAAATACTGTTATAGAAGCCAAACAGCAGTGTTGGAAAAATCGCGTAAGCTGTTTTTTAAGAGGCAGTAATAACAATGTAAACACTCTCAATTACAATAAGTCAAAATTGTATCTACTAAAAGCAAGTTTTACAAGCATATACAGTCCTTTAAGTAAGTATTTGTATTGCAACATAAAAATACAACCTTTGGAGAGAGTCAGGATGCTTTCAGTTTTTATGCCACATGGCCTCTAACATATCATCTCTGGGGGGAAATCAAAAAAATATTTGTTTACCAAAATGTTCTGCTATTGCTTAAAGAACAGTATTTGAGTACTTCAAAGTAACTGAACTTATGTGTTTGTGTCAATCGAGTGTTTCCAGTGTCAGGAATGTACTTTAACACATAACAGATTGTATCACTGTTAACTTGACTAATAATTACTTATAAAAGTGAAAGTACTGGAGAAGTACAAAGTTACACAGAATGGAAAAAACTAAAGCGTGCAACTTCAAAATAAACATCTACAGCACCGTACCACTTCAGGAAAGGTACTGCATTTACCACTTTTGTTTAACTGAGACTTCTGCATCTGCATTCTGCTTCACCGAACGGGAGCAACATCCAAATACCAACTAGTAAACTCTAATTTTCTAAAAGTCCAACTCCTCCTCCTCTCCGCAGAGTCACCAGAAGGAACGGCTCTCAAGTTTGTGTGAGCCCAGCGGTCCACGCACAGATCAGCAATCTGAAAAGGTAATGATTGTAAACTGATATCTCTGAATGTTGGACTCTAGATTGGTAGAAATCCATTAGACAAGTTTCTGACATTTAATAGACAAACAATTATGCTACAGTAAAGTGTCAGTTTACAGTGTATGGTAATGTTTATGGAGATGTGTTTTCTTTTGTTTTTCCTCCTTAAATGTATAATACATTCTGTACAAAAATCTACAAATGTTTTTTGTTTTTTTTAAACAGAAGATCTTCAACTCCCTGAATGATTCTTCAGCTCACTGTTGACAGCTTTCTAATCCTCGTTTAGCTTTACATGTCAACAGAGAAATGGACAAATGTTTGTGATTGAGAGGCATCGTTACCTTTTTTCTGTCGTTATTGACATGGGAATGTGTCTATTGTCTCCCTTTGTCCCTGAAAACAAATACAAACAAATGAAGCCATTATTTTCTCGGCCCCATGCCATGGCAAAGTGTCTTAACTGATATGTCAATACAAAAATAAATCTGAAAATAAACAAAATAGGGCCCTATTTAATAGGATAATGGTAATAAAAACGTAACTTGCATCATATAACACTGTATATTTCCCCACTCGGGTATCATGTCCACCCTGATCACAATACAACATTTAGCCACTGGGTTTTATTGCCTTCTGAATAATTGTATTTAGTTATTTTGCTTGTCTTGTTTTAATTACAGTCAAGATGGGAACTCTGGCTCAACCACTGTGTCACCCAACGCTTCCACAAACAACTTCTGATCACAATCTGTGGCAACATGTGACATAACAATGGCTTCAATTAAATGTATCAAGCTGTGAATTAAGATGGGAGGGCTGAGATATGTCCAGCTTTACTACCTAATGAATCAAATGATTCAACATTTTAATTAAAAATTCTTCTTTTGCCTTTCTTGTGTTGCCTTTTTCGGAAAATGTCAATAAACAATCTGTCTTACTTATTTCTCAGATGCCTGAAGTACTGACAGTTGATAGTACTTCACTTTAACGGGGCTGCTTTACTCCCATGTTATATACATTTTAATATGGATTTCATTATTGCTGTATACTCAGATTCTAAAATATATAAATGTTGCTATTTCTTTTTTTTAAAGCCATAACTCTGTACTGTGAAGTAATTCTGTGATGGTTTTATTACAAAATCAATAGAATGCAAAGAATGCTTTCCTGTAAATGTGAATACACAATGATGCTGGGCTGGTACTGTAACCTGTCATTTGAGTGTTGTGTTATCATTACTTGTCTTCTTATAAAGAATAAAAGAAGAGAAAAAGGCCATGTTTTTTGCCTTTTCTTTTTGTCGGGCTGTGTGGAGGGTTGATACTGCTGTTGGGGTTTTGTATGAACTGAGGTGTAACAGCTCACATGTTCATATTCATATGCAGAAAGCCGGGAAATTGATGTTCGGTGGTTTCTTTTGTTGGTAGACAGATGTGTTCCTCATTAAGAGGTATACCTCAATATGCCAACAGATTGCATAGTGTTTTATTTGGCTGGCTGCACTGCCAGTCATGAGGAAGCAGTTGAGGATGTTTAGTTTTTCTTTTTCTCTGCAGAGTCCTGTAGTTTCGCTTCTGCAGCAACACAGAGCCTTCACAGTAATGCTTTAAGTTCCGTCTTAACTTGAAGATGAGGACAAATAAAGCGAATTCTGGGAGTTTCTTAATGTGAAAGAAAGTGCAAGGTTCAGACAGTACATAGTACACACAAAAGTAAATCTCTTTAACACGTAGGCTGTATCAGTGTTGCACATTCATATTGCATCAGTGCTAGGGATGAACTGTATCGAAGCTTCATCAGATCTCTCACACTCGCTTTCGATCTCAACGTTTTCCTGTTTAGGACTGACTTTCTATCATTTCTGTGCAAATGTTTGTGTGTAAATGGCTCGTGGAAATAATAATTATAGTTTCATTTCTCTTCTTTCTTCCTTTTTCCCTTTCATCTACCACAGCTATGTCATCTTATTTTGTCCACTTTGACATATAAAAAACAAAAACAAACTAGAGAATGCAATTCCTGAAGAAATTGCCATGGGAATGCTTTATACGGTGGCCCTGAAGTGCAAATCAAAACAACATTTCAGAAAACACCACAGCATTTCACAAAAGACTTCAACATTTATTACGGAAAGGGTATTCCTTTATGGAGAAAACATCTTATTTGTGATTGGACAGAGCCAGCAAGAGAAGCACTGCTGTGATTGGTTGTTTTTGCTGCCAGTCAAGAAATGACACTTCGTGATTGGTCACATGCCAAACCTCCCGATTTTTGCGGGAGACTCCCGATTTCATTGCCCTCTCCCGGTTTCCTCCCGGGGTCATATTTCTCCCGATTTCTGACAAAATCAGATTTACTCACGAATGTTTCCACTCAGACTTTAATACAGCTACACCATTGTTTGGTTTCCATGGTAGCGCGTCTCTTTAGTAGCGTGCGCAACTGAAAGTCTGAGAGGGTGTTCAGCATGGTGAGGAAGATAGTCACAGAAAACAGAACGAGAATGGACAACTCTACCCTCTGCTCACTCCTTTCCACTTACAACTACAATAAGCATAAGCTCCCGATTTCTGAGTACTCAAGGTTGGCAATTATGATTGGTCAGCACCCGACAGCGCCACGTATTTTCTGTTTGGTACTATAGAGAGGTGAAGTCCCTCCCTCTCATGGGACCTTATTTCCGAAAAATTATGTATTGTAGTCAATGGCGAGAGAAAACCTATCTTTCGATCCCGTTTGAATTGTGCCATTCCATTTAAAAAAAGTCACAGTTTGTCATAAAACTGTTGAAATATAAGACTATGAAAAATACGCAACTAGAAAGACTACAAATCCCAGAGTCGCATAAGTGATAATTGTTTTCCTCCACTAAATATAAGAGATAGCTAAGATAACATAACTTTAACAAGATGCCTGTGTGCTTTGTACCAGGTTGTAATCATACCAGCAATGGGTCTTGCTCGTTCTTTCGCTTCCCATCTGATGAAAGGACCAGGGGCCTGTACTAGGAAGCTGGTTCAACCTAACCTGGATATGTTTGAGTTAGCCGGTTGGCCTAATCCAAAACATACGCGCTCTCGCTAAACGGTACTACGACACGGGTTATCAAGTGGATCGCTCAAGCCAGCCGTGCCCTATCTAGTTAGGTGCGCGTTCACATGAAAGGGGTGGTATTTGGAGCATTCAACCTATCACAAACATGGAGAAGCGTACTGACAGCGCAGCGTCATACTTCCTGAATGAAAAGTCAACTATATAATTAGACAAATATGAAGACGTTAAACTTTAAACATCCATGACTTAAACACTTTATCCAGGATAAAAGCCACATAGCTGCACCTGCAAGGTGAATACAGCTGGTAAAAGAAAAAGTGTTTGAATGCGTACATTAACAGGTTTATGATATCACTGCCCCGTCTAAGACACGATCTGACTTTAATTACATTTGACTCGAGTGTTTCGTCAACTTAATGTGTTGCTTAAAATAATACTTCTGCATACAGTATGTGACACTGTGAGTGTTGCACGGCCAGATACGGCTCAGCTGACTCAGATAAGGAGAATTATGATGTGATATGCCGCGGACTGTGCTGTTACTTTCAAATCAAATCAAATCAAGTTTTATTTATATAGCACATTTATAAAAGATTTTTGGTCGAGCCAAAGTGCTGTACATATAATAAAAATAGCCTACAGTAGAGACACTTTACAGCAAATACAACAGCACAGATTGTTCAGAATATCAGTATGAGAAAAACGACACCCTCTATCCTTAGACGCTCACATCGTACAAGGAAAAACTCCCGGAGAAAACCCACAGTTTAAAGGGG
>CALSBZ010040554.1:420-39493 GCA_943591055.1 Gobionotothen gibberifrons
TGATAGCTTATTCGTTTTTCTCGCGTCCAGGAGAGAACTGGTTAAATAATGAGAACAATGAGTCTCGGCTAGAGTTTCAAATGGTGGCACGGTAATGTTACAAGCAGGATCGTTCAGAGGAGGAACACAGCTGTTGTCCTCCAAGGAGTAGGTGCAAGAGAGGACGAACGGAACCTCTTCTCTCCTTTTATATCTCAGGTAGACTCCCCCTTCTTTTTCAGCTGGCGTTGCTGCTTGTTTCTTTAATGTCCGACATCACTCTAAACAGAGGATCTTTGCTTTGTACATTCAACACATGACTAAACACACCTCTTCTCTACATATTCTCCTTCATGTCTTTTCATTTGGTCATCTTAACGGCTTGATCCGTTACGTTACGTCTCTGAAGTCAAGTTACTGTTAGTATTTCGGACATTACTTCCGGAAAGCTTTTCAAAATAAATACAGACTGGAGTCAAACCGGAAGTATTTTCACAATAAAAGCTTGACCTCAGAGATTGTGCGAAAACTTCTGTTTTTTCAGTATAAGTCAGCATTTTAACTGATGGCATGTTTTAACTAAATTATGCCATAAAACATTGATTAAAATTACTAACAGTCCCTCCTTACACACTTTAAGAGTGTGTACAAAATACTGAGTTCTTCATCTGAACTTTACATAGTACATATATAAAAAACATACAGTCAAAATGGAATGGTTCAATAACCTCAACTTTATAAAAATACAAAACTACTTTGATGGTGCTGGAACATAGAAGTTTTCCCTTGTGCATAACTTCTAGTGTTAACATTCAATACCATTCTTAAAAATAGCATTTCTTTCTCCCTCCTTTCACAGAAACTGTTCACATACCACGCTCAGTGTTAAGGCACTTGTTTTTACAAAGTGTCACAGAAACAGAGTATTTCTGAATAGTGCAAAGTAATAAAAAACACAAAATGTACTATCTTGGAATAGTGTAAAGTAATTTGAAATGGATTCACTCTATCTTAGCATTTTGGCTTGTTCACTTGTCACATGATTTGGACAATCTCATCATCTCTGTTTCTGGGGGTAGGTTGTCTTATTCTGCTAGCATTTGTAACTGTTACTTCTTGAGAAATGTACCCTCCTTTCTATCATACCTTTTAAGGTATGAAAGTAATATGTCCTCTAGAAGAGGCCGTCGTAATCAATTGGTACGTTAGGACATGGAATGCAACTGCAACATCTAGCCCTCCCCTTAGTGTCCCTATGCTATCCTTGTATTAACTACATAAAAACATCACTGGCTGTGCTAGTGCAGAGGTCCCAGTCCAATCCTGTGACAAGACTAAATACTAGGTTGTGGTTCCTCGATATCACCAAACATCTACTCAGTCATTTCTGGGAGAAGATTTTGGTCAGTTACAACAGTTGCAGAATTTCATAATTTGTGGTTCCTACTTCAGTACCTTTGGTGGTCTGTGCGAATGCAGTGATAAAGTCCCTGAAATGGTGTGAACACCAGTGTAATATCACTAACTCATTATACTAATTACTCTTCAGTTCTGATCTACTTAAAGAACTATGCTAAATCCCTTTAACGGTGTGTGCAACTTTGGGTGCCCGAGCATGTGATAATTACTCCCTCCTTTATCAAGGATCTTAAAAACAGAAGTCATTTGGCTTGGTTTGTAGTTTAATTTAGGAATTTTTCTTATGGCAGATATGTTTCTACTTTAAATAACATCTCTAAATGTCAGGTCATCTGGTTTCATGGATGACCTTTAAGAGGTGGTGGCACTTGTCTTTTTTAAAACTCTACATCTTGAACGACAAACAAATGTTACTTCTCCCCTAAACGTTCTCCTTGGTGTTAACTATGCTACAATGGTGAAAACAATACTCCTGGTTGGAATACCATCTCTGGCTTGGTTGGAGTTCTACCTTTAACATTTTCCATACACTTACAGATGTGTCTGCTTTCATAGAGTGGTTACTAAAACTATCCCTTTAAACTGTAGATCTATATGGTAACAAACTAAATCTTCCCCAAACTCACACATGAATAAGAATCTCTAAAAGAATAATTTGTTTATATTATGAAAAGATTGAACATGTTCCACCCTCAGTGTGTTTTAGGATTATTCTATCATTTGACTTTAATAGTTTCCTCTTTTATAAATGTGTTTATGTGTAAAACTCACTCCCGTTTTCCTTCTCTCCCCCTCTGGTCGTCAAGCCACGACCCCCTCACGTTCTGCTGGCCCCATTCTTCTCCCCCTGGTTCTTGAATCCTTCTGCTGCAACTCTCTTCAGTGGCACAACTGCTTTGCCTGTACAGTCTCTTCGCTGTTGCATGGAGGACGTATTCTGCTCTCATGTCTTGTACAAAGTCTCATAGCTCAGCTTGCAACTTTATGTCCTGTCTTGAGGGACCGATGAGATTATACCTCTTTCAGCATGCTGTCTTGATCTTGGATGCCTCAGGTGAAGATGATTCAGCTCGAGTTCTCTGACTGCTGGATGGAGGAGGAGGAGTCTCTTGTGGTGAGGTCATTTGTCTGCTGGAGTTGGGGTCGTAGCAGTCTTTCAGGCACAGAGAGAGAGAGAGAGAGAGAAAGAGAGAGAGAGATCTCGGGACGCATCACCTATTGATAATTCACACTAACACACTGAGGAAAAATAAATCCAATCCCTTCCACTCTATTCTCTTAATCATACTATCTGTCTTAGATGTTAAACGCCCTCTAAACACAATCAATGTCTACTAATAATTTTACCATATCCCAAAACACTGCTTTCACCCACTGTAAGATGTTTACTCCAAATACTCTTTTAGGAAACCATTTTCTTCTATAAACTGAAATACCTACATGCTTCGAGCACCTCATATTTCACACACTATAAAAGAACGTCCTCACTTTTTCTCCATTATTTTAAATCTCACTGTTATTTAGAACTTATGTAACTTCTGTGTCTGGACATATCTGTGCAATGTTGCCACAATCTGCTGGGGAATCTTATTCATAGAGTTTGTGCGTACAAAGCTGTACTTGTGGGTTGGTAGCCCGTTTCTACTGTAATCATTTTTCAATAATTTTGCTCGGATAGGTCACCGATCGGTTGTTCATAACTTATCAGGGGGTGTTATGGTACAGTCTAAAACATGGATCCAGTGAATTTGGTGATTCCCCTAATCTGTAAATCCCCATCACTTACATATCCCGATCACTTAAACCCCTCTCATAATTTGATCCAATAACTGCATATAGAGGGGGTAAATCCTCTTGATTATAACCTCCTCACCTGGCAACCTTGAAGGGACTAGCGTTTCCAACTCCTCTCGTTGCTCAGGTGATCTTTTGGCTCTGGGGATACGTGAAAGTCTCTGAAACACAGCTGGAGTTTTGTTAGTGATGTGGGCATTCTCTCTGAGTGAACTAATGGATCCATGTCTTACATGATATTGTACTCTCCTTCCAACCAGAAAGGTGCCAACTGTAATGAGCACAATCAACAAAACTATTCTGACTCTTATCCCTAGTGGACCCCACAATTGCTTTGGCTTTGTTCTCGACTTGATCTCTATTTTCTCCATGGTTGTCAGTTACAAAATTCTAATTGAGTACAAAAATAACTTATTCTAAAATTGGACTATTTTTCAGGTGTAAAACAAAAAATAGGTTTTCACTTTAGTGTACTATTTATACAAATCTAAAGACAATTCATCTATCGAGCTGTTTCTATCTTATTCCTAATTATCTTTTTGTTCCAGCTCTGCCAAATCAGTCCTAACTTCCAATAATTTCTGGAAGGTGCCAGTGAAGGGTGACAATGTGTGAGGTGGTGTCAATTTGCTCCTTTTATCTTTACCTTTAAACCGGAGCGCATGTGAAGTTCGTTACAACTTCTCACGGTTCCGACCACCTGGGTTCAGTCTCACTGTCTTTTGTGAACTTTCACCCTCACCCAATCACCTGGCCGAAACCGAGTCTCTTTTGGTGTCTCGTCTGGTGTCTCTGCAGTTCTCTGAACCTGTGTAATATTACTCAGAGTCCTGACATATTCATACACTTCAATTTATCTGATACCCAAAGCTGGATCACTCCCTCCTTGGAGAAGGCCCAAACCTCGGCATACCTGTTCTTGTTAAACACTTGTTATTATTTATTAACTACTACGTCACTGAAAACATATCTGTATAATCATGACACTCCCTCCTTTGAGCATAACATGCTCAATCAATATTGCAATGATTAGTCTATTATGAACAGGACATGTAAAACCCATAACGTTGGATTAAATAAACATAACTTCTCCGTGTACCCTTAAGGCGTACAAAAATATCATCTGATGTATGGTATAAAAACATATTCGCTAAAAACCTGCCACTAGTACAAAAAATAGTTTACTTGTTTCAATAACGGCTTCAGTCATGGTATTATGCATCATTGTTTCTGCGAAAAACAATACCCCTGGTTTGGTTAATGCATCTCAATAATTCTAGGATTAGAGGCTTGTCTGACTCTGCTGAACCAACATATGATAAAATATTTCTCTAAACTAGAGGGAAAATACGAACTATTTTCACAAAAGGTGACATGTCGAGAACATGAAGGGCTTGTGCCCCTCACTAAAAATGAGATATTGCCTTACGCACTACATTATAAATCAGTAAAGTCACTCAAGAATAAATAGATAAAGACTGATTTTTTAAACTGTTATAAAATCCTAGAACTCCTTCATCTAAGCTCTCAACCAGTGTTATTCTATTTAGTTTGCAGCTCATGCCTTAGAACAGATACTTTAGACCTATTATAAAATTGTGTCTCTGAGAAAAATGTAATCTGACTCCATAAATCACATAATTGTTTGACAAAAAAACTAGACTTCCACTAACAATAAATGAAGTTCCCCTTTAAACACAGCCCCGGTCTTCTGACGGGGTCTATCTATGTACTGGCTGGTTGGTTGTGCCAGTCTCTGTCGCTCCGTCACTGTTCTCCCTCTAACAGTCACTCTCTAGTTCTGCTGGGTTCTTGTTGACTTCTTCACTGGTTTGAGACAAGCGACCCTATCGGAACACCTCCCTTTGTAGCCAGACTTCACCACAGCAGAATCGAGTTTCTGTTTTCAGGTCTCAACAGCTTCTCGTCAGGTGTATCGCCGTCCCTTGTACTGCAGTCGGTGTAAACAGGAGGACCTGGTAAGGATCTTCCGTCTTCATATTTTGGGTGGAAATCCATCGTCTTGACCTCACTAGCTGTGTGGACTCAATAGTTTTCTGTGTGGGGGAACACCATCTCTCGTAATCTCTATCCTTCTCATAATTACAAAAATAGTCTGCTAAATGTTCTATTATGTTTTAATCTTTACTTATCTATTCATGTTTTAATCTTAAATGCAATATGCTACTCTAATAATATTTTAAATAACATTCTACCTCTCCCTCCTGTGGTGTCAGATGTGGCTTAATGCAGCTGGATTTCAAGATACCTTTCTGGTCTGAAGATGCATCACCTGGTGGTCTGGCTTCCTCATTGGAGAAGATGGCAGGCTGTCTGGGGTATTTGGTCCATGTTTGGAAATCCTGTTCCTCTTTGACATCCCTGGGAACCCCTGCCTCTGCCGTAGTCATGGAAACCTCCTCTTTGTTGGTAACTGCATGGAGGGCCATTGTTCTGCATCTGAATCTCTGGCATTACTCGAGTTTGAACTGTTGGAAGTTTCTGGACTGCATTCTCTGGTTCTTTGGCCATCTTTGATGCAGCTGCCATTTGCCTTGCTGCTTTCTTGCTTTTATTAGCTTCGGTATCTTTCTCAGCTATTTGTATCTTCAAGAGTCTTAGTTGTAATGCTACCATTTCTGTCTCTTGTGTTTCTCTTTGTCGTCGTCTTTCTTCCGTGATTTCTTCTAATCGTATGCTCTCTTCCATCAGGTGTTTTGATTTACTGGTTGGCACTTTTACTTCATCCAATCCTTTGTCACTTTTGTCCGTGGAATCTCCATTCAACTGCAAGACTTCTTCAACATTTGGAAAGGGAGAGGGACCTCGGCCAGGTTTAGATCCAGCTTTGGAGTTTGGATAACTGGAGCGTCTTTTGTTTTTTCTGCTATGTCTTCCCTCACTCGCAGGTCTGCTACTTGGACCATATTTATGCTGTCTGCCAATAGGCTGGCATATTCCAGATGGAGTATCAGACCTGTAACTCTTATAAACCTTTGTTCAGCTTCCCTCCATACATTTAGCTGTTTCATGCATTGCTCATGCTCATAGTCGAGTACTGCTCTTCTATGGGCTTTTGTTGGTCCAGGTTGATCATCTGCTGGTATCAATTCTCTCGTTTGCCATTGTTCCAACAGTTTCTCTATGTGATTCCAGTCTAAAATCTGGATGGGTCGTCCCATCTGATCTTATGCGTATCCTCTCTTTAACAGTTGCAGTTGAGCCTGTCACTGTGACAGGTCTCAACCTGGTGTCATGTTTCTTCAATACTAGGATAGAATTATTAAGTTATCAAAGATGAAGCACTAATCCTCTGACTAGTTCTTTGGTTTTCTTTATAAAAATATCCTACGTCATCAGAACTTCACTTTAAATCTGGGTTGTTTTTAAAAAAAAATGTAATAAAAAATTATGTTTTAAGTTTTTTTAATTTATTTTTATTTTTATTTATAAATAAAAAATTAAATTTGTACAGTGTGTACAATGTCTCGATTTTGAAATATGAAAAAAGAATATTGTGTAAATTCAAATCTGGTGTTCAATGTGTATCCTGAAGTGCACCGTATTATGCAAATTTCATAACTTGTGTTAGCTTCAATACATCTGTGTTCGAATATTCTAGAGTCCAACCTGAAAGACCATTATGTAAGGTTTCTTATCTTAAAAGTAGAAACCACATGTGTCCAATTAGCATTCTACAAAATGGCGACTACCATGTCTTTGTTCTCCTCCATGTGGTGAAGACAAAATGTCAGCTCACTTTCTAACCTTTTAACCTGAAGAACAAAAGGATGGGATAAATCCCACGTGTCTCTCTGGTTTAGGGGTTTAAATTATGGCTGGGTGATTTTACTGTATCAAAAAGGGAAACTTAGGTTTTAGAAAATACAAGACAAAACAACACTGTACTTCACAACAAAAAAATGGGCATTATCCTGAAGATATCCTCTCTTAAAAGTAGGTACCCAACGATGTTAAGCCATAAACTTCTCCTTATCGTACTATTTGACTTTAAAAGCCTCTTTGAAAATGGGCTATATCCTGAAGATATCCTCTCTTAAAATTAGGAACCCTACGATGTTAAGCCATAAACTTCTCCTTATCGTAATATTTGACTTTAAAAGCCTCTATTGTTTTATCTGTTATTAAAACACGCTTTTGTGTGACCAAGCAAGACGCTGGACAAACACTATCAGGAGCTACGTTTTGTTCAAGTCTTCATTTACTGTGTCTATAGATCTTAAACCAGCGTTTAAATGAGCATCTATACTCTCACATTTATAGTTAAAAACTACCAACGTAACAAAAGACACCTATCTGAAGACTAACAAAACACCTCCATGAAGTAATGACTACACAAATTAATGTTTAAAATACAACACACACAAGATTAATAGCATGCAGGGTTAAATGGAAAAACAAAATGAAATTAAACTCACCGTGCCTGTGACAAAACAACACCTCGTGGTTTTAGAGTGACTATTTCTATCAATTTAGGTTTTTTAACATTAAAATGCACAGCTGTTTTCAGGATCTGCCGGCCGCCAGCAAACACACACATCTAACATTTCCTAGTGTAACTAGTGAAGAATCTTTGTCTTAACAGGCATTCTTCTTACCGATTTGTTTGAGCTCTTGTGTGTGTCTGCGTTGCCAACGTCCCCAGCGAACAGCTGGCTCTGTTGTCTCTCCTGTTCACTAAGATCACGTCTGGGTCGCACCAATTGATAGCTTATTCGTTTTTCTCGCGTCCAGGAGAGAACTGGTTAAATAATGAGAACAATGAGTCTCGGCTAGAGTTTCAAATGGTGGTACTTTAATATAGTAAAAGGCACGGTAATGTTACAAGCAGGATCGTTCAGAGGAGGAACACAGCACAACCTTTACAATCTAAAAAAACTGAGCAACTCAACAGTCAACTTTATATTTCTTATTGTCTAAACTAAAGCATTTATTATTTTCATTTTTCCCCTCTCATATTCAGTGTGGACGGATTGAGACAGCGTGGTGTCCAGAGAGCTGCAGAGACTTCAGGGAGAAACCTCCGTGTGATGGACGTCCTGTCTGTTGGTTTGGAGAGGACTGAGGGTCTTTCCTCAGCGAGGAGGACCAGGCCTGATGGAGGAGCCCATGGTGGGCAAAGCTGATACCAACTGCACAGGCCTAGTCTGTCACTTTATTTGACTAAATGTGTTTACTTATACATTTGTACACCTTCTGTCCATATGTGCTTTTTATTTAAAACATGTTTGGTTCACATTTCAATAAATTGTATTTGTATTTGCACTCCTTTCGTCCATTATTCGTACTGAAAATGTTAGATTACACATTCACATCTGACTGAAGATTGGCTCGATTTATTTGTGACGTTGCAAACTCTGCGGTACAAGGCACAAGCGATGTGAAGCTCATAAAGTGAGGCAAATAGAAATAATCAGCTGATGGAGTGTAGATGTGGAAATAGGTGCATTCAACATCAGCTTTTTTAATGTTCCTCTTGGATGTTCTTCTTGACCCTCAGAGAAGGAGAAAATGTCGTGTCTTTCAGGCATGTCCTTTCCTAACAAAAATTACAGGAAACATAAAACATATTATTGCAGAACAAGTGTGTTATTTATGAAAGCGGTGTGTTTGTGTGTTGTAGGGGCTGTAGATATAACTATTTTGTAATTGTAATGTTTTTTTTGTATTTCAACAGTGAGCTACAAAGACAATCAGATTATGAATGAACAGTATGAAGTTCATCAACATTGAAATATGTTATTATCAAAATAATATTTAACTGTTATCAAAACGTAGTGCAACTGTAGAAGCTTGCTCTGTTGTCTCACTGAAAGAATAACTTTCACCACGTTTTTTACAGACAATATTGAGAGATAAATAGTAGCAGTTCTCACTATGTGTTAAATATCTTTGCCTTCATTACATTAAATTAGAAAGCTGACAAAATCATATTGCTTGTTAACATCTAAATGTAACTTTGTGCATGGAAAACCCCTCAACTTCACTGACGTGTAGGTGATCAAGTATTTAGTATTGTTTAATGGAATGTATATCAGTGTATACACCAATATCTTTATTGATTCTTTGTACAGTATGAAGAAAGAGTCTTTGTACCTGTGCTGAAGTTCACTGCTGTGAGGAGTCCAGTTCTGTCTCTCACTCTCTGGTCCAGCCTGTCTGCATCACCTGGACACCTTAAACAAACGGATATATATGTAAAGTACCATGTGTACAAACAATATAACTGATTCTCTTCTGTTGAACATGTTGGATTGTGTATTGTCCGAGTCAGGGTCCTTTTTATTTTACTGTAACTTTGGAAGTTGTGTTACCAATGCTTACTGTTTATTTGATACCAATTTGGTAATGCAATTAATAAAAACAACAAGGTTTCGGTTCGTTCTTCAGATGACTGTGACGTTAACGTAATCATCTTGAAATATGACATTAATAATTGTAATATACACACATCTTATTGTGAGGTTGATTTCACATACACTACTTCGACATTAGCTTGTCTACATACAGTTCCTATACATAATCAAATATCTCTCTAAGTTACAAGGATGACCTTATTTTATCAAGCTCAAACAGAAGCCGTTTGTTCTACAGTATTATCCCACTTAACGCTTAACACTTGTCTATTTCGTTTTAACCTTTATATATACAGTCTATGATTTTAACTTGGAGGCTACGATTAGCATCGTTAGCACCGACGTAGCTACCACTCGACACGCTAACCCAAGCCTTAACATTCATTACGTAGCTGATTAAAATAATTAACACATAAATAAGTACTCGAATTTCACTTACCGCAGAACCGCATTCATGCACCGTCTGTTTCAACCCCAGAGCGAGTCACAATAGTCCGATATATAAGCATGAAGAACAAACAAACACGGCCGGGGTCAAGTTGTGTTCCCCGGATGAACTCAGCAGGCAGAGTCCCTGTAGCATCACGGAGCAGCTAGCAGAGAGACACGAAGCTAACAGCAGCAGTCACTTGACAGAGCCGTCACTCAATGTGACCACGCCCTAATTTATGCAAACACTTTAAGACCTAATATAAATAAAAGGGTCGTGTTAGAAAACAATTCACTCACAGATTCATAATCATGAAGGTGGAATCTAACTATATCGATAATAAAATGTTTGGAGCCAGGGGCAGAAACATGTTTTTTTCTGCCGTGAAATTGGGCATTTTAACATGGGGGTCTATGGAAATTGCTCCTTTCTGCAGTCATCGCCTATCGGCCAATATATGAACTGCAGTGTGTGGCACTTCCGTATTGGCGTCCCGGCTCTTCCCCAGAGTTTGCCGCTTGGTTAGAGCCCACTACTATTGCAATACTAGTGGCTGTTATTGTTAAATAATGCTTGTGTTCGTTCGGATGAATTTCTTTGAGCTACGACTTCTTTATCCTCTTCGTAATGCAGACTGAGCTTTGTGCAATTAGTTATTATGTTTAAGTGTATTCATGGTAATGCTCTGGGATTTGGTGTCCAGGGCTGCTGGGCCTTCTTAAAGGTTGTTTTGTGTTTTTCTGTCTTTTTCTTTTTGTGTTTGAATGTTTTGTATGTCTGTTTTACATTAATGGTTGAATCTAGCAATCTTTACAATCATGAATCACATTTATGCGTAACAAGTGACGGGAACATTAAATGCTATTATTTCCAGACTGGATGAATTAAAGGGTATCCAAATCATTCATTTGAATATCAGGAGTCGATTGCCCAAAATGGATTTACTTTGAATATGGGTTGTTCTACATAAACCTAAAATCATCACACTCTCTGAAACTTGGCTTAATAGTAACATTTCCGATTGTGAACTACAAATCACAAATTATTTGCTTTACAGATCTGATAGATGCAGCAGGGGTGGAGGTGTGGCTATTTGTCTCCTCTGACCTTGTAACTGAGCTAATTGCTACTTCTATAGAGCCTCTACATTTTGAATGCATTTTTCTTTAAATAATTTTTCATGAAAATAAATGCTTAACTATTGGTAGCATCTATAGGCCACCTTCTTCACCTGCAGAGTCTTTTAACCACATAATTGACACTATCAACTCCATTTCCTGCGGAAATTAAATAATCTTGCTTGGTGATTTCAACAAAAATGTGTTGGATAAATCATCTGATAGAGAGAAAAAACTTTTAGTCTAAATGTTAAACAGCTAATTAATGAGCCTACTCATATCACTCTTAGAACCCAATCTCTGCTTGACTGGATACTGGTGTCACACGCTGACAGAATCTTAAAAGCTGGTGTCATGTCGGATTGCTTCAGCGATCATTCAATTGTTTATTGCGTATGGACAATCCAATTAATTAAACTACCTCCAAAACTAGTCAAAATCAGACAATATAAAAAATGGAATGTTGATTTATTTATTAATGTTGTTGCCCTTAATTGGGACAGATTTCAACTAATACCTTTTGTACAAGATGCTTGGGATTTTCTGCATAAAGAGCTCACTGATGTCATGAACAAACATGCACCTGTGAGAACGGTTAAGGTCAAAGGTCAACATCTCCCTTGGATCAATTCTGAACTCATCAGTCTCTTTAGGGAAAGGGATAAAGCATGGTCGATATATCGTCATTCAAGAACTATAGCCGATTGGGAAGTATACAGGCATCTTTGAAATCTGAGTAAAACCAAAACCCGAAATGCTAAATCCAACTACTATAAAGAATCTCTCACATCGGACTTTAACCTCTTAAGCCCCACGGACCCGAAATCGCGTCATTTGCATGAAACAACGTCTAAGGAACCTTAATATTTAATAAACTATGAATATTTTATATCCATATAACGGGGAAAAACAAAAATGTATTTCTTTTTTTTTAAAACACACACACACTGACCCTCTGAATTAGCCCCGAGCGAAAAATGCTAACCTATTACCGCACTGAAAATCACTCCAAGCTCCCTTATTACTTATCCTAGCTCTGCACATCCATAACATCGTTTATGATCGTAAAGACACAGAATCTAACGGTGCTACCCTCAACACTGAAAGGTACAAACTCGCAACAGGGGAAGCAAACACAGACATCACAACACATCGTAGCTGTCAATCTGATCATTAGAGTGTTCAATGGCATTCAAACGAGAAAAAACGCTGCTGCATCGGTTAATCCATAGGTTGAGAAAGTATGTGTAAACTCATTTTTTTCATTTATAGTCCATAATTCCATATTTGTGTCAAAATCGGAGACCAAAAGTTAGCTGCTAATGGTAGCCACCTGCTGCTGCTATTCCCACACGCGGCAGTCTAACACACACACATGACCAAATAAGGACTATGTGGGACTTCCCCTCGATTCCATTGGCTCTGACGGTCAGAAAGAGATGTCACATGTCAAAATTGAGCAAGGGGGGCCAGAGATGGGTCAAATCCAGCCAAATGACCCCAAAAGAGTTTGTTTTTTTCTAAATGTCTCTAAAAAGGTCACTTGTTTTGCATCAATCTTGATACAGGGTACTTATTATATGTTGTACTTTGGATTCCTAAAGCTTTTAGTCTACTAACCCATCATCCAAGGTTAGTTTTCACTATAAGTACAACATATTCTTTGGACGGACACTATAATTTACAGTTTTTTACCATGTTCAATCTGAATTTTCTTTAAAATAAAAAAACATCTATATTGATTCTGACTTTTCTACATCCAACTCACAGGTTTATCATTACTTTGAGAAAAAAGATTATTCATTTAACCCTTTTAGAAGGGAAGATATGGTCATTTGTTCTGGGAATGTCATTTTCAGACCCTGTTTTTTTTTTTTAAATCAACCCTAAAAACTCACTTCTTCTCTCTGGCCTTCTAGTCAGAGCGGAGCACGATTCCTGACATTTCGCTGTGTGTTATTTTGTATTTGTGCTGTTGTATTTGTGCTGTTGTATTTATTGTAAAGCATTTTTATTGTATGTACAGCACTTTGGGCTCGACCAAAAATCGTTTTAAAATGTGCTCTATAAATAAAACTTGATTTGATTTGATTTTCAAGCCTGAAACATGAAAAACAGGCTTATAAAATGATTTCACTTATTCATTATTTGCTTGTTTTTCCCTTCACAGATACTTGGCTTCCGGGGACTCACTGGTCAGCCTAGCATTCAGCTATCGCCTAGGATGCACTACTGTGAGAGACGCTGTCCATTTGGTGTGTGCAGCCATTGAAAAAATGATGATGGAGAGGTTCCTACCCAGGCCAACAGAAGACACGTGGAAGGAGGTTGCACAAGGATTCTGGGAAAAATGGAATTTCCCAAATTGCTTGGGAGCAATAGACGGAAAGCACATCGTCATCCAAGCACCACCACTGTCTGGGAGTCAGTACTTCAATTATAAGAAGACTTTTTCCATAGTGCTTTTGGCACTTGTTGATGCTGACTACAGGTTCCGAGTGATTCAAGTGGGGGACTTCGGAAGAACAAGTGATGGTGGGGTGTATGCCGGATCGGATTTGGGGAAAGGACTGGAGGCCAGAACACTTCATGTTCCAACCAGTACCTCTCTACCTGGTGCTGCTCACCTGGGTGAGATGCCATTCGTCATGGTGGGTGACGCAGCTTTCCCACTCAAGCCATACCTGATGAGACCATACCCTGGAAAGAACCTCACTCAACAAAAGAGGATTTTAAACTACAGACTTTCCAGAGCAAGGATGGTGGTGGAAAATGCCTTCGGCATTCTGGCTTCCAGGTGGAGAATCTTCCATCGTCGCATCAACCTGCACCCGAAAAACGTGGACAAGCTTGTGGTGGCTGCATGCATCCTACACAACTTCCTGCTGGCCCCTGTGGAAAACCAGAGGTTGCTGGATGAGGAAGAGCAGCAGGGAAGACACATGGCACCAGTGAGAAACATGGGAGGAAACAGGGCATCAAGAGAGGCCTGTAATGTGAGGGAGGCTTTCTGCACATTCTTCAACTCTCCTGAGGGCAGTGTGTCTTGGCAGGACAGGATGGTGTGATTACTGGAACACACAAAAGTTACTACACTGACAAAATGATTGAAAGATGTGTTTTTTCATTCCAGAGAATTTGAAAAAGCAAAAAAGTTATAGTTGTTGTTCTCCCGAAGACAGGTGATTGTTGCATTTGTAAAAAACTGTTCTTTATTTTTAATATCCTATGTTATTATGTATAGTTTTGTCTGACAAATGACTGCCAAATTATTCTTGTCTGTCCTCACAATTTATCTCACTATAAATACAAGTTTATACTCTGGGTAGTTGTTTTTTCAATGATGTAAAAAAATATTACAAATCAAAATGTAGTAGCCCTATATTTGATGAATTACTGTACTATTGTACAATGGCACTTGTGAAATACAATTTCCTGTTTTACTACAATACACATCAGAGGGAAATATTATTTCTTAATTTTACATTTTTCTGATAGCTATACTTTAAGATGAATACAAAATAAATTGAATTTTAAAATATATTATCATTATAATGGGTTAAACAAAACTATTGATCCCTGGGAAAAATTCACAAGCTACAGTATATATAACAATATATATGATGGGAATTTATGCATGTAGGTTTCTACAAAATGTTCTCAGACAGAAGGGTGTCGCTCTGACCATTGTCAGGCAATTATCATATGGATGTTGGGGGTTGTAATTAACATGATGCTTCCCCTTCTGTCTGCCCCATGTGTATTGGCTTCAATCCTGTGTCTCATCTGTATACAGTACATGATTGATTCTGTTAAATGCAATAACTCTTTATTAAATAACAACTTTGCTGTGGAATTTCAAACACAATATAAATACAAAATCGTATGTATATATATGTTTATATTTTGATATAGGAAATAAGATCTTACTTTCTTGTGAAATGCAAGTTTACTGAAAGTTTTTTTTAATGACTTTCACAACATGTTAAACTACTGAATGGCTCTGTACTGTACATACTGTTGGAGCACCACCTAGTGGATGGTTGAAGGTTTTGAATCTGCTCCGCGCCGATCGTTTGATGGGTAGCCTTTTGAAGGAAAGAACTCGAACACCGGGGTCTGGGATAAGCAACAAGCTGAGTTTACTGGTAAAAACAACAATACAGAAATACATACAAAATACAGAGCACAAAGTACTCCGGACTCCTGCTCTACCGCCATACGTCACTACAGCATGTCAGAACAAGAGTGACTTAACATTGAAATGTCCCCAGTATTTATACATATGCAGGAAGGATGCTCCTCCCTTCTTTCTTTACAGTGTGTGTGTGGCAGCGTGACGTCTCTCCCATAGTTCACGTCCTGTTCCTGAGTAAAACAGTCTCTCTCATCAAAACTTAATTACATTAAAACAGTTGATTAGATTAGCTGAGACCCCCTTTGCCCTGTAAAATTCCTACCCCAAAACAACAGGTTAATTCCTTATCTAACACTTCCTTCCTGTAGTGTCATAAGACTCTCTTGCACAACATCTGCTGCCACTTCCAGGGGATTTAACCCAATCAATTATACCACATGACATGACATGGCATTTTCAGAATACAGTTCACAGCCCGCAATGTTAAATACATTTGATCTCACAATTTCTATAACAGATGTTTTCACTATATCTTGCACCTCACAGATATACTTGATCAGTTATTATTTCGTTGTACAACTATCAAACAATGAGAAATTACATCACTGGCGTTCCCCAACAGTAAAACAGTAGCAATCAATCATCCAGCATATAGCTGCTCCAATGAGCACACACACCTTTGACCCTGTAGCACCCCACACAACACGTCACATGTTCATCCCTTTGAATGAATCAGTTACATTTCATTAGGTTTACACAGTTTTAAGCTTTATAACACCATAGCTAAAAACTGAACATAGGTGCTATAATACACGTATTCATTAACTTTAAAACATTAATATTTACCTTCCACTCCAATAACTCCACCGACTAAACACCAGGCCTTGTCCTTTCTGACGTTGTCTTTGTAGTATTGATGGGTTATGTCATACAAAATAGTGTGTTTTTCCACTTCGATGATGAAACGCTCTTCGTCCATTTTGGGTGTCGTGTTGTGAAAGGGGGTCTGCAAACGGGTTTATTTGGGGGATGGGCCTGGGCCGGATGAACATTCCACTTCCTGCCTGCGCTGTGCTGCGCCGCGCCGCGTCAAAAATAGGATTCATCCTATATTTTAGAAATTCCTTGCGGCGAGGAGCTTCTGGGACGCTTCGAGCCGCGGCGCAGCAGGTCTGGTGGAATAGCACCCATTGACTAGAGTGGCCGCGATCGCTAAAAACGCCGCAGACGCTTCCGGTGGGATCAGGGGGTAAGAGATAGCTAAGATCAGATAAGATAAGATAACTTTAACAAGATGCCTTTGTGCTTAGTACCAGGTTGTTATCATACCAGCAATGGGTCTTGCTCGTTCTTTCGCCTCCCGTCTGATGAAAGGAACAGGAGTGGCTGGATCAAGTTAGCTACCTAGCTAGTAGCTAGCACGTTAGTTAGCATTACAGCCTTGTCATTTTTATTAGCCTTAACAATAAGTAACATCAAGTAACCCAACATGTTAAACAGTAAGAGTAGTAGTCATATTTCGTGAACCATTTGAAGAGTACTGTCACAGCGGTGTGATCATTCTATAATACACCATTTAAGCCTGGGGGAGAAATGCTAACGCTAGCATCGGCGATCTGTTCTACGTCATGCTATCTGCACAAATGGTTGACATTAAACATTAAAAAGACCAGGCAGTTCAGAGAGAATCAGAGGAAGGAAGGCAGGCAAGTTTTTCATGAAATTCTTCTGGACGTGTTTCATTGTGGTGATAGTGAGGGTAGTCAATCCTTTTGTTGACAAGACAGAACAACACACGTCACCAAGATGGCCGTCACTACTGCTAGACCGGAGATGTAGTTCATTCAGCATTTCACACCAAAAAAATGTGTTACTTCACAGTTTTACGACACATTATTACTTTGTATAGACTTGCAAAATTATCTTTTAAATTGACAAACATATGTGTAATTCGTGGCACAATTCAAACGGGATCAAAAGATAACCTTTCTCTCTCCATTGACTTCAATGTATATTTTTCCGCTTCCGGGGTCCCATTAGCTCCCTCGGAAGGGGAGGGACTTCGCCTCTCTATAAGAGGTTAATCTTTGTCAGACAGAAAAATAAACTTTAAAGGCTATGCTTTTGTGACTTTTTTTAAACGTACCCTTTTTTTCCTTTTCAAAACCAAGCTCTCCTTTGCCTATGAATTCTTGTTTCCGTTCTGTTGTAAGAAAGGAAAAGGCTTTCTAAGGTATTACACGTATGAAAATATTGATTATGCATCAACAATAAAACAGTTCAGGACAAAATCAGTTACAGTGCATACATACCACAGAGAGAAAGATTAATTGTGTCCAGGTTTTTTCCTGTCAAGGTCCTACTTCCTTGCTCCATAGCAAACAGAAGTTTACTTATCTTGGCAATTTGAAATGTTTTGTCTGTCTGTCTGTAAAAGTCACGGTGAACTCTGATGTCATGACCCATGAACCTTGCAACTTGTTCCAGCTCTAGCAAATACTTTAGGGAAGAAAGGCTACTAAGTATTTTCTATCAAACTTTATTTTAGAAATGTACAAAATGAACATAAATATACATATATATACACGGTATATCATCCATTCCTCCCTGCCGTCTTGCAAGCTACAACCGGGGCTGAGGCATCAGAGTGGTCATCCCGTCTCAATCATGTATTGTCCGCCAGATACGCCAGGAGTTTCCTGATCTGGCTGGATGAAATCAAATGCAAATCACAAAATATTATATAATAGAAACGTAGTTGTTTTAGATTTGTTAGTAGTAGTTGTGGACTTGTGGTAGCAGTGTGTATCTCAACACCGTTAGCTTGCCAGCTAATATGCTAACCTAGCTTTCTGGTTTACCTTGGTAGCATATGAACGTTAGCTCGGAGAAAAGGCAACTAATGTAGTGTAATAAAACCACTATGAACAAAAGCTAGTGGTTCATATTAGGCTAGCAATAACGTGTTTACAATTGCAATCTTATACAGTAGTCTGCTACGTTCAGTCATTCGTTGTAGCTGGCATGAAAACAATGTTTTCGCCTAGTATGTATAGCTAGCCTCGTTAGCATGCACAGAGCTGCGTCGCAGCTCGGAGGAAAACCACATATAATGTACTGGCCGTAAGGGAAATCACCCGGAGTATACTGTATGAGTATTCCGTGTGTGAATGCAGACATTCTCCTGCCATGACAAACATGTAAAGCCATCTGCTGACATTGTAGTTTATATATGTAAATGTTAGCAACTGAGTTAGCCCAGTTAGCACCGTGTCAATGGCTCAGCACCCCAAAAAACGTGTACCCATTTTCACAGTTGTGGTAGATATAGCTTGCTTGTTTTAAACATCATAAATACACAAACAACAATGAATACTTACAGGTTGGGTACCCGAATCTCCCGCTGGTCCAAACAAAGTAGGAACAGCATCGTCCTTCAGTGTCCTACGCTGTATATATCCGGTATGAATCGCTCCATGTTTTGTAAAGCTATTCTCCGTGAAATGCCGCACACACAGTAAAATACCGGCTCCAACATCTGAAGGAACAGTGTTAAAAAGGAATGTCAACCACTGACTTCGTCCTGCCCTCGGTAAGGCATGCATTGAACATTTCCCCTCACAAGACAGGAAACAGACCCTCGTTGGCATGACTGGATACAGTTTTGAACTGAACCTGAGATTCCAACAGTATATATGCTAGGCTGGCAGAGGGTACGGCCATAGCTCTGGGCGTGGCTACTGGGTGCTCCTACGACACAGCACCCAGGAAGTAAAAAATGGACAATGACGTATCTCCAACAAGCCGTTTTGGGGAGGTATTTTCTGTTTTAGAGTTGTACTCACTACAGGGTGTACTTTGAGGGTTTTGACTCTGCACACCGTTTACATGCAGAAAAACCTTCATAACACACAAGGGGACGGGTAATAACCGGAATAGCATGACACCTCACCTTTAAGGAGCAAACAGTGGAAGATGCTCACAATGTCTGCTTGGGTTTTAAAACAGTAACACGGGGCTACAGGCTCCAATTCGCTGTCACCCCCCCTCGCTTCTCGGGCATTCTGTATTCACAAGCCCGAGGAGAGTCAGCCCACATTCTAGAGAGAGAGATTCTCTCACTACTAGAAAAGAGGGCTATATCTATAATACCCGCCGAGCAGAGTCAGAGCGGCTTTTATTCCAAGTATTTCCTCGTTCCCAAACGGGGAGGGATTCGGCCAATACTAGATTTGAGAGCCCTGAACAAATATCTAAAAAGATACAAATTCAGAATGCTCACTCACACATCTCTGCTGCGTCTCGTGCGACAAAACGACTGGTTTACATCAGTCGACCTGAAAGATGCGTATTTCCACATCCCAGTATATTACCCACACAGGAAATATCTGAGATTCGCATTTCAGGGGGTCTGTTACGAATACAGAGTACTTCCCTTCGGTCTGTCTCTCAGTTCAAGAGTGTTTGTACGATGTACGGAAGCCGCGATAGCCCCGTTAAGACAACAGGGTATTCGCCTGGCAACCTACACAACTGGCTGCTTCTCGCACAGTCGGAACAGGAGGCTTTTACGCAGACAAATGTCCTCGTAAAGCACCTGCTCAACCTGGGTTTCATAATAAACACAGAGAAGAGCATGTTGTGCACAGACTGTACTCTTCCTGGGTTTACACCTGAACTCGGTGCCCTTTACAGCCCGCCTGTCAGCAGAAAGAGTGAAAGCTTTCAGAGCTTGTCTCGCTCATTTCCAGCTGCGCAAACATGTTCTCTTCAGATCATGCCTGCGGTTATTGGGGCTCATGGCGTCAGCCATCCTGGTCGTACGACTGGGACGCTTACACATGAGGGAGTTTCAGCGCTGGGTAGCCGCCCTAAAACTAAACCCAGCGCGGAGAGTGATGGTTACTGTGAAATGCGTAATGGCACTGCGCCACTGGCTGCACCCGACTTTTCTAGTACGGGGCGTGCCTATGGGTGCTGTCCTCTCACTGAAGGTGGTCACCACGGACGCATGTCTGACAGGCTGGGGAGGTATTTACGAAGGTCGTCTGGTGAGGGGTCTCTGGAGCAGAGACCTCCAGCGGGCGCACATAAATTACCTGGAGCTTTTAGCGGTGTTTCTCATCCTAAAACGCTTTCTGCCTTTTCTCAGAGGACACCATGTCCTTGTGAGAACGGACAATACGACCACAATATCGTATATAAACCGACAAGGGGGTTTGCGCTCTCTCCAGTTACACATGCTGGCACGCAAACTGATCTTGTGGAGCTGCGGCCATCTCCTCTCTCTGAGAGCGACGCACGTACCAGGTGTGATGAACCTCGGGGCAGACCTGCTGTCCAGAGGTGTACTACTATATGCAGACTGGACTCTACATCCAATGGTTGTGAGTCAGCTGTGGGTGCGTTACGGCCGAGCCGCGGTAGATCTGTTCGCATCAAAAGAAAATGCTCACTGTCAGCTGTTCTTTTCTATGCGCGATCAAAACGCACGTTTGGCCTCCGGTCCTCCTGTACGCGTTCCCACCCCTGGCTCTGATACCCCCAACTCTGGCCAGAGTGAGAGAACAGCGCCACACAATGATCCTGATAGCTCCGCACTGGCCTGCAATTTATCAGCTGCTGTGCGGTCAGCCGTGGCAGCTCCCCCTACACAGAGACATACTGTCTCAGTTCGCCCCAGGGTAAACGAGAGAGTTGCTGAAGCCCAACCCTGCCTTTATACCTAAGGTGGTTGGTTCATGTACCCCAATTGACATTGAGGCATCTCCTCCGCCGCTGTGTCCCTCCGGGGAACAGCAGCCGAATTTGCTGTGTCCAGTTCGTGCTTTACGCACCTATATGGACAGGTCAAAAGAGTTTCGTTGTAATGACCAACTCTTTGTATCCTGGGCTAACCCTCAGAAGGACAAGCCTGTTACTAAGCCGCTTTTCTTGCGCGTCTGTCCGTCCTGGGAGAGGGATCCCTCCTCTGTTGCTCTCCCTGAGGTTTCTCCCATTTTTTCCCCTTAAAACTGGGTTTTCTCTGGAAGTTTTTCCTTGTACGATGTGAGGGTGTCGTTTTTCGCATATTGATATTCTGAACAATCTGTGCTGTTGTATTTGCTGTAAAGTGTCCCTACTGTAGGCTATTTTTATTATATGTACAGCACTTTGGCTCGACCAAAAATCGTTTATAAATGTGCTATATAAATAAAACTTGATTTGATAAGCAACGGCTCTCCCACTGGATTGTGGAAGCGATTGCTTTGGCCTATACGAGTCAGGGTTTGCAGGCACCTTCGGGTCTGCGTGCTCATTCGACTCGGCGTCTGGCTACATCCTGGGCTTTGTTCAAGGGTGTCTCCATCCAAGACATTTGTGCAGCGGCGAGCTGGTCCTCGCCGCTCACTTTTGTCCGCTTTTACAGGCTAGACGTCTCTGCTCCTAGTGTGGCCCGAGCAGTGCTGAGCACCTTGTTGAGTCAGAGCTCTACCTGTTAAGTTCTGGTTGGTTTGGTGATTTTCGAGATAAGCTCGTCTGGCAATACGGGAGCTACAATATCCCGTATTATGAATGAGAACTATAGGTTACTTACGTAACCCGAGTTCTCAGAGTAACATGTAGTGAGATGTCTCACCAGACGGCCCTCCTTGCTATGGTGAAGCGAGAAGAGGTGCTTATTTTGAATGACGCATGCGACGTAGCGCAAGCTACTTATAGGGGGTGGACTCCCTGACGCTGAATCTCCGTGCCGGCACCTCTCCCTTCGTCTCGCCGCGCTCCCTCGTCTGCAGGAAAGCCTGTGGAGGAGGAGCGCGCGCTGCGATGACTCTCTACTGAGGTCTTGTTAGCACACAGCTGAGTTTCCATTCCCCAGAACATTGTGTTAATGGTCAAGCACTCAGCTGTGGGCCATCTCTTTGAAACGGACATTATGGGGAAAAGTGGAATTGTGGAAAGAGATGACTCTTACTCTGGGATAAATGCAATCGTTTTTACTGAATGCATTTTTCCCCCCACACACACACCACTCTAGACCACTCTTTACAGACGTAAACCACCGTTCTCCTGTGGAGGTCCCTGAACGCCCCGCGGCCACTCTCACGAGGGCCGCGCGCCAATATTAATGCTGTATTTCCCATTCAACGCCGAAATGCATTAATCGGAGCTATTATACCAGGCAAGGTGTGTTCTCTGACAATAGCACGCCGGCAATAGCGTCTCTTGAACCCGCACAGTGCTTGACAGCACTCGGTTTATTCCACTCACATGCCCACCTGCTGGCTCCCTTTACTGGGGTTTACAGCAGGGGTGGGGAGTTTAGGACAGTGTTTCTTCCTCTGGGGATGGGCAAGAAGCAGCCACGCTGCGATTGCTCCTTATCCCGTGAGCAAGGAGATCGATCCAAAGAGCCCTTCCGAAAACACGGGGGCTCCCAGGAGATCAACACGGTCCTCTTTGGAAAGCATCACACGGCGGGCAGCGGCGGCGGCCTGTAATGAAGTAGGGTCGACCCTATATCATGTGAAGCCACCGAGCACCGGTCCCCGGGGGAACCGGGCCTGGGGCAAGGCCCATGGACCAAGCTACTTATTCGGCCTTGCGGCCCAATAATCGCTCTGACCTGGTGAGGCGGGGGCATCTCTAGCAATGAGTGAGAAGCCCACACACCCGCCGCCATGATCATCATCCAGGGAGAGTACAGCCCTGCGGCACTGCCGTGGCCGGGTCTCTAGCAGTGGCGACCAGGGGTTAAATTGGGATTTGACATGTGGGGGGGCTGTGTTTTTTTGGGGGTGGGGATGCGGGCTATATGAGGCCCAATCCTAAAGCAACTGCACTATTTGATGCCACCAATCGAGAAAGTAAACATAGAAAGAATGTCAAATAGACCATCTTTTTATTAGTATTATTTAACTGGAATGAATTTACATTTGAAATTATTAATATATACGCAAGCATTTATCACAAATTACAGACCTTCAAATTGCCATGTTAAGTCAACATTTCTCTGCACACTTACTCAAGAACATTAAAAAACAACTATATGAGTACAGAGACATTACCCTATCTGAATTGATTGAGGAATGAAAGTCCACATCAATATAAGCAGTTCAACAACATTACTGTATGTACGACCAGCTACTTGATCAAATTCATAAAAAAAAAACACCTTGCTGCTCTGCCTCACATGCAGTTTTGTAGAACAGACCACTGTCTGGGTTCCTGCTCATGGTTTTAAAACATCTAGCTGTCTTTTTATCAGATTTACTGATTGAGACAGTCTAATGCAGGTGTCTCAGACTCCAGGCCCGCGAGACAGTTTCTCATGGCCCCGTTGTTGATATCATGTAATAGTGTTAATCTGGCCTGCGCGTTTACGCTTTCAGATTTAAATTTTATTTTTGGATTGATCCCGCTGCTGGCAGGGAACTGCTGCGCGCAGTTCTCTCGCCCCTCCCCCTTCCGAGGGAACTCCGCCACACGTCAATCATTTTGAGTATTTGTTTTAGTAACTTTAAGTGACAATTTAATTAAAAAACATAAACAGTGATGAACAGTTTAATCTCCACTGTACATCCGGGTCTCTGATTTGATTTAGTTCAAATAAATCGTAATATTGTAACCTTTTTTTTGGAGGGGAGCCACAGGGGGGTCCCTGGGGCACTGGCCCCTGTTTCCCCCCCTAGCACCGCCCCTGCATAGCACGTTTTAGGAAATGGGCGCTCTGCACGGAGGAACCGCAGCAGAGTCTCGCGGGAGGTGCTGCAGTGTAAATCTCACGATCGGAGCAGAGACACACGTTCACTGACACTGCCGACAAACTATAGCTGGTCGCAGAGATCTGCTATTCTAAAAATAAAGTCAACAATATCGACCACTGGCTGGTGTCTTTCTCTTAGTTTAAGAAACGCTTGATTTGATCAAAAGTTAGTCAAACAAAAAAACGTTATACTTAATGGTAGTCGAACGTAAAAGCAGAATATCAGAGCAATTCATGTTAAGAAACCTGTCAGCGTATTACCTATTTTTCTCCACACTTTTTCCCGGATTCACCTGTCACTCTGCTGGCTGTCTGTGTGACTGACGGAAGAGACTGTGTGGTCGGCGATCAGCAAAGTAGATTTGAAGAAAATAAAGAAAGGGGAACCCCGCGGAAAATTTGAAGAGTGCACGTCATCGTCGCGTCATCTTATTTATGTTCCCTACAGCTAGAAAGAGTGTTTTATTGATTTTTCGAATTATTAAGAACCTTAAATATATAGAAAGAAAAGTTTTAACATGTATATCTTTTTTGTGTAAACATATGATATAGGCATGCTGCATACATTGTTAATAATATGCGAGGGTGATGACGTCAGAGCATTTTCTTATGTGCCGGGGCTTAGCCCCGGCCCAATTTAACCCCTGGTGGCGACTCCCTGGAGGTATGATAACTCTTTCTTCTTCAAACGTCTTTCAGTCTCTCGTGGAATCACTTCCGCTGCTGAAGAGAAAAGGATGACAGTCAGGAGGCGAGGCCTCCTTTTATACGGTGTGATGCATGCGCATTCAGGTAGGCCCGCCCAAGTCTATAGAAGTCTCAGTGGGAGAATGCTCGCAGGGTAAGGTAGTACCCATAGAGTCCAGTAGAGGGCGGAGCCTGTGAGAGATATAACAATGAGACCGATGTTGCTACTGAGGCTCTTGTGTTCATGGTGGTTGGCCTACAAGGACATTGGAAGGCTCCCATTGCATATTACCTGACGAAGTCTCTGTCACCTGAAACACAAAGGGTCCTTCTCAGTCATGCTTTGGAGGAGCTGCATGCACGGGGCATTCGGGTGGTATCTGTCACGATGGATGGGCATGCCTCCAACGTCAGCATGTGCAACCAACTTGGGTGTGAGCTGAAGGGAAACCCACAGGAGCCACTTAAAACCAGTTTCCCGCATCCCTCGACTGGTGACAAAGTATTTGTAATGATGGATGCATGCCACATGCTGAAGTTGGCACGTAATATGTTGCAGGTAAATGATGATTGTTGTAGACCTATTTGTACAAGTTATGTCTCTGCTGCTAAAAGTTGTATCTAAATATTGTTGTCTGTTCATTTGCACAGTTATGGCTGGACGTGATGATCAACATTTTGCTGTTTGTACTTGTTTGAGCAGTGACTGAATCTTTCTCTGCAGGCATACAGTCCAATTGCAACGAACACCGGACAGATCAAGTGGAGGTTCATCAATCATCTCAATGATGTGCAAAAAAAAGACGGACTGCATGCTGCCAATAAAATCACAGACAAACATGTCTACTTTGAGAACCACAAGATGAGGGTGTCCCTGGCTGCACAAACATTGAGTCGCTCCGTGTCAGTTGCTCTCCGCACAATGAGGGATCTTAGGTACTCTCAGTTTAAAGACTGCGAGGCAACGGCAGAATTCATTCAGGTAAACAGTTAGTGAACCAAGTACATGTTTTTTTTAAATAATTGATCAAAATGTGATTTGAGCATCAGGAACAATTTGTTGATAATTCTCTAAGTTCAACATGCAAATATGTTCATGAACCGTGATATTGCATATTCATAAATACAAAAGTTTGTATATAACCTTACACATACCTTCACACATTTTAGAGTGGTAAAGCTCTGTGTGAAATTTGCTGTAGCACAAAGCAGGCCTATGGAGAAAAGGAAGTCAAGCAAATACTAAGTTTGCATGTTGCACGTTGAACATACAGTTTAGAAATAAGTACTCTGTTGAGTATTGATTACAACTATCTGATACCTAATGAAACACTGTAATGATAGTGATTTAGATGCCGATATTTCTTTATAGATTATTGACAGGCTGTTTGACACAATGAATGGACGCAATCCTTGTGCCAAAGGATTCAAATCTCCCTTGGGTGCTTTGAATTGGATGCTCACTTTGGTGACAAAAGATGGAACACCACTTCACCGATCTAAGAGGTCTATTAAAATAGTGCTTGTTATTCATGCATGAAAGGTTCACAACATGAGTTCAACGATACTCTGTTCCGTTATGCATCGACTTCATAAGATGCTCTGTTCTCTACATCAGGTTCATATGATGCTACTGTTACAATGTTTTTTCCTTTAGTTTTGTCTGCTAACATGATGCTCTTTTATTTCAATGTTTTTCTGTGTTCAGTTTTGTTTGTTGGAATTATCTTGTATTCATTGTTTTTGAGGTCCCAGATGCTTCTAAATAGTATGTATTACACAACATCAAGTTTTGCAGGTGTCAGAAGGAGGGTATGTATGTTGAAATGATGTTCTCTTGTTTCAATATTTTTCAATCTGCAGTTTTGTTTCTATTTGAATTATCTTGTATTCAGTGTTTTTGAGGTCCCAGATGCTTCTAATGGTACGTATTACACAACATCAAGCACATGTAGGTGTCAAAATGGTATGTATTGCATGTGAGGATTTACAGCCTGCCTCCTCCTATTCCTCTCTGTCTGCGTTGTGTCTTATCTAGATCTGTCTTTGGTTTTCTGTCTTCGTTGTGTTTTGTCTTGTTTAGATCTGTCTGTGATTCCCTGTCGTTAGTTTCCCTGGTGTGTCTAATTTACCCGATTGTGTTCACCTGGTGTCCTTGTGCTTCTCCTCCCCTTCTCAACTGTTTGTGATTACCCCTCTGTGTATTTAGTCTTGTCTTTCCCTTTGTTCAGTGTCGGTTCGTCTTGTGTTATGACCTAGTTCGTCGGTGAGTGTTCTGCTTTGTCTTTGTTTGCATTTAATATAGCCTTGAAATAAAGGATTTGTCACTTTATATCTGCATTTGGGTCCTGCCTGCTACACAAACCGTAACAGTTCTTGCATGTGTTCTTGTTCTCAAGTAATCCCAGTTCTGCAATTGCATTGTTCCTAGTTAGCTAAGTGTCCTACAAGTATACTGTATATGTTTTGCCATGATCAGAGTAATAAAATGTTTTTCTTTTGCAGGTACTTGTCAGTCATCGGATTTGTCATTAACATCGACACGTTGATGCTGATGATTCCAGAACTGCTCCAAGTTCAGCGGTATGTCCTCACCTACAGGTTCAGCCAGGATCACTTGGAGCTCCTATTTAATTCCATCAGAGCGTCAGGTAGGGTTGATCTTTTAATTGCAATACATTCTGACAATTACTTATGAGTAATGTATGTATTGTGTGCCTGTTTTCCATACAAGGTGGCTGGAATAACAATCCATCTGCACGCCAGTTCCAGGCCATCTTCCGCCGTCTGATGGTTCGGTGGGGTGTTTCACCTAGTGAGACAGGCAATGTGGCAGCCCAATATCACACTGTGTCCCTGTCTGCGGTAGAGATGTCCTCTGCTGAAACTGCTGAAGAGCACCCATCTCCATTCGCCAACATTTCGGCTGTTGTGAGTGACCACAGCTATCTTCCCACTCGGTTTGGTGGTCTGGTGGAAAATGCGCTGGTCTACATCGCAGGATGTGTAGTCCGGCAGATTCTGCGAAAGCTGTCCTGTGATGTGTGCCGTGCATTGCAAGCTTGGTCAGAGATGCTGTACCTTCATCATTTGATGATAGCTACCACCTTCTAGCCCTGAAAAACAACGGTGGCCTAGTGATTCCATCACAAGGCACAGTGAAGGTGCTGAGAGCTGCAGAGAGGGTGATTCGCCAAGCTTCAACAAGGCAAGCTCCAAAGGTGTCGACAGTCACCTACATCGTCCGGGAAGAGATTGGAACCGAGGATGTTTTTCAGCTTGGGGAACACATTGAGGAGATGCAGTTTGGCATCGACAACCATTATTCCAACTTGTTGTCATTGGCTGTGTCTGTGTTTCTGAAAATAAGACTACACCACATTGCCAAACTCACCTCTCTTGACCTGCAGAAAGGGAGCACGAGAAAGAAGCTCTGCAAAACAGTCCTCTTTCAGGGCTTTTAGCTCATTTAAACTTTCATGAGCAACTTTGTGTAAATATGGTTTGGGGCGGGGTGGTGTCATGTTCTTGTGTTTAACTTGAACATTTACATTTTTTATATAGATGTAGATATTCATTTTTACTGATATATAACTTCTGTCTATGTATAATGTATTGTTTCTTCATTTTTCAACTTATTAAAATAGCTGAGTAGTAGGCCTACACAATCTGCTTCTGCTTCTCTATCATATAGACCATTAGTGTTTTTTTATGTGTGTGTATATATTAGCCTATATTATATATCGTGTGTCTTTTGCAAAATACCTATCATACAAAACATATAGGCTATCAAATACCAGAATATTCTATTGCTCGGCCTACTATGAATATTAAAAAAACGCCGAATCATGTGTCCGGTATCATGCCTACATATTAGGTAGGGATGGGTATCGTTAAGGTTTTAACGGTACTACTACTTTTATCGATGCCGCTTATCGGTCCGGTCTTTTGGAGAGAAAAAACAAGGTAAACTGACTAAACAAAATTGTGAACAAAACTAACATTGCTTTTTATTTAAATTAAATACATAATATTTCACATCAAAAGAAACAACAATGTTTTAACAAATGGTGTAGATAACCCAATTTGTGTTATTTGAGAATGAAGGGGATGTTGCATTGTTTTTGTTGCTTTCGTTGCAGTTTTATATATGTCTTATAATGTAATTTAGGTGAACTTCCTGTTTCAAAAAACTCTGTGTGTTGCTGCTAGCATACATAACACCTGACGTGGAAACGTTACTCGTGGATGGGGCTACAGAGCTACTAGAAAGACAGTCGAACCCGGTGCATTTCTCCGTCTGGATGTGGTGCACTTTTGTTAAATGTTTAGACAAATTGCTCGTGTTACAGCATGCTAAACTCTTATTGCACTTTTGGTAACGAGCATCGAGACGGGTAAAGTTTAACCACAGCTCGGAGCGCGTTCTCTCCGCCATCTCCTCCGTGTGTGTGTGTTGCTGCATGTAGCAGCTACGTGTGTGTACACTGCCCCGCCCCCTCGCACACAGACGGGGGGAGAGAGATCTCGTCTGAATTGGAAAGATCGAAAATACTATTTTGCAGTCTTTTTGCGTATTAGAAACGGAGTTGGCGACACTACAACTGCAATATAATGTTTGTGTAGCAATAATACATACGACATATATATTTTAGATGTCTTCAGTACCGATAAAAACACCGATAACGTTGGAGCTTAACGTTACCACGGTCTTTAATAATTCAGCCCCGGGGCCTGTTTAATACCGGGGCTCGGTACCCATCCCTAATATTAGGGGTGTAACGGTATACGTACACGTGTGTACCGAACGAATATAACGTTAAACGTAAAAAATTGAGAACGTGAAAAGCTTTTTGGAAGTAATCTCAGGTGCTGCGTCGCAGCGTTTGAGCAGCATGTTGCTGCAGGAAGTGAACGCAGCGTTCAGTGTAATTTCAACGCGTCATAGAGCGACCAAGTCATTTCATTGGACGAGAGGCATACTATGAGAGCTGGTCACAGGGATGCGTTCAAATGTAGTCAGTAATTTGAGGAACTGTCGAAATGGCGAACGCAGATAAAGTTGAGCTCGAAAATCCTCCAGCATCATTGAAGTTTCCGGTTTGGGAACATTTTGGTTTCGCAGTTACGTACAAGGATGACGGACAAAGACAGGTGGACCGAACCAAAGCTGTTTGTCTGCATTGTTCAACAAAAAATTGGTTACGCGGCTGGCAATACATCAAACTTGCACACTCATTTGAAAAGGCATCACCCGAACGTGAATATCACCGGTACCAAAAGACTGAAGTGCAAACCCAACTCCCGCTAGCATTTAAGCCTCCACCACTCGCAAACAGTTCAGACCGAGCCAAAGCTATTACAAACGCCAAATATCCTTATGTTGCCATGTTAGCAAAGCGCTACCTGGCTGTATCTGCTACCTCTGTCCCTAGCGAGAGGGTGTTCTCCACAGCAGGATACATTGTTAGTGCCAGCAGATCTTAAAAAAACATGAAAATACAATGACAAGCCAGTCATAATGTCAAACTGGCTGCTTAGGTACTAGTACAGTACAGTTCAAATACAGATTATTTCAGTTCATCGAAATGCTGCACCTTAATGTTTATTTTGTATTTATTTGAGTGAATACATTATTCACAGTTTAATAATAATAAAAAACAAAAACAAAATTTTTTATGTTTTGTGATAATTGTTTCTGCTGTACCGAAAACGTACCGAACCGAACCGTGACCTAAAAACCGAGGTACGTACCGAACCGAAATGTTTGTGAACCGTTACACCCCTACTACATATATGACGTTTGCAGAAGAAAAAAAAACGTGAAAATCAGTTTTGTATTCAGCGAGTTATGATTGATTAAATGCGCTGACACTTCATTGCGCCTGCCAGACAGATTACACTGAGTGGAGCGGGTGACCGGTCCAAGATGGCGGCCCCACGGCTCGTCAGCGCCAATAGGCAGTAGCGGTCGATGCGGCGTCTACTCTTTATATGTCTATGGTCCCGACAATAGCAACAACTTACAGACATACATAAACAAAAAGACAAAAAGCAAAACATGACAAACCACGTACAGTCTGTTAAAGAGCAACTTGCAGGTTTTTTTTTTTACTAGATTTATCCTTAACCTTGCCTGAAAATTACAATTAAAAAAGTAACTTAAGTAGGCAACCCATGAGGACATTTTACACGGCCAAATTCTGAATGTATTGAAACTCCAGACTCAACGTAAGAGCTTGAGCCTCTTCGGGGGGTGCTAACATTTAAACATACACTTCATTCTTTACTTTGTCCGAATATTCGGCCCGCGCGGCCGATCGATCGGAGCATCCCTAGCATATACAGGGCTGTCCCAAATACCATTTCGGGGGGGGGGGGGGGGGCGTAGTAATCAGCAGCGAACCCCTTTAACACGCGTATTTCGGTGTATTCACGGCATTCATTTTGTTATTCTACGGTATTGTTGTTTTATAGTTATTTGTTAATGTAACCCAATTTGTGTTCTTTGAAATTGAAAAGGATATCGCATTGTGTTTGTTACTTTCGTTGCAGTTGTATACGTCTTAAGTGTAATTTGGCTTGGCTTCCTATTTATGGACATGCTTTTATTTTGAAGGAGAGGTAGCACTGTTGACAGGAAGTTGTTGTTGCTTTGGAAACAACGTGACGGAGATTAACGGAGAAAAGTAATATCTACATATAAAGACGGAGAAAGTAAACAATAACGTTTATGGTTAAGTGTTAGCACCCCCCGAAGAGGTACAAGCTCTTACGTTGGTATTGGAGTTTTCCATAAATTCAATTTGAAAAGAAAACGGGGAAAAAACAATATCCGAATAACGACATTGAAGCCCGAATAGTACTCCAACGTACAAATATTCGGATATTCGGGTACAGCCCTAGTATGTATAAATAAATACTAGTGACAGTGACGTGAGCAGTTATGTGGAGATGTGACATGCAACGCGGATGTAAAGAGAATGTTGTGTTCATTCTCATAATAAATGCCAGAAAACACCCCAGATGCTTCGCTGTCGTTTCCTGAATGATAACAGGTCGCTTACGGTTGTGACCCGTTATCCCCCAGTATACCCTAGTCAGCGCCCCTAGTTACACCAATCAGCGTGCGATTACCGTACAGCCAATCACAATGCGTGACGCCATTGGTAAGCGACGGACCCCGAACACATATGGTAGGGCGAACACAGGCTGCAGTCGAATAGTCCATTTAGCTTAGGAACCTTCCTAACGGAGTGAAATTACCCGGAAGTCCCTCAGTGGCAGCCATGATAAGTGCCGTTCGAATTCTCTAGAGCACATGTGTCAAACTCAAGGCCCGGGGGTCAAATCAGGCCCTTGGTGGATTTAATTTCGGCCCGCAGGATAATTTGTAATTACTATTAGATCTGGCCCGCCGGTATATTGCACGCACACCTTCACTCCATCCTGAGGGTCTCCTCAGCTCAGAGCCTGAGCCCAAACGTTGATGAACTTGCACCCAAGATGAGACGCCAAGTATCTGCTTGAACTAGCATCACAGAGCAGCAAACTGACTTTCAATGGATGTTTCCTTCTGCACTTTTTCTCTCACGACAACAGGGCATGTTTGGTTATTTCTTTGCGTGAAATTGTTTTTTTGAAGCTGTTGTTGGCCTGTGGAGAAATGTAATCATAAGAAATGACTCTGGAAAAGCTGCAGATAGAGCCATAAGAAATGAATGCAACTGATTATTTAATGTTGTTTTTATAGGCAACAATTTAAGCTTTGTTAGTTCCAGGTTTAATATGTGCAATAAGTTCATTTCAATAAGTTTTACAATAAACATTGAACCAGTCCGGCCCTCGACTAGTACCCATTTCTTTATTTTGGCCCACTGTGCATTTGAGTTTGACACCCCTGCTCTAGATGATAGGAAAGGAGGTTTCAAACTTCCTTTATAACCTCCTTTAGCTTAGGAACCACTGGACCTCCCTTGACGAAAGGAGAGGAGAAAATGCTGCCCCACCATAGAGGCTTCTCAATTCTTAAATTTCCCCTCCTCGACTCCCCTCCTCGAGACTTAGTCCCGCCCACAGGAGATGCGAGCGGAGGACCGAGGAGGGGAACCGAGGAGAGAGGAGGGGAAGCAGCAGGCGGTTAGAGAAATGAGAAGTCCTCTCCTCTGAACGGTCATTTTAAAGAGACGTCCATTAATGATGACAGGAGGCACAGCAGCCCTCTGTCTGATGGACAGATGTGTTCATGATGACTTATATATTTACTTTGATTCATTCACAGTGCGGTATAATAAGACAATAACAGGCTACAGATGCGGACACACACACAAATATATTTATATAAATATATACAATTTAAAGTATGAGAGCACTCTCATAATAACGTAACACAATCAGAGACCGGATACATCCCCCCCCCCCCCTCTCTCTGGTCACTGAAATGGGGAATTGAAATTACGGGCCAAAAGTTGTATTTACAAGTATTAAAAGTAAGCAGAGGACACCAAACCAACTGAGCCCCGTCTGTCCGCCGCATCTACGTACTGTGCAACACACACACCTACACACTGTACCACACACACCTACAGCTCCTAAAGCATAATCAGGCTACAGCCTTAGATAATATCGACTCTTTGTTTGTAGATATCTACTAAACTACAGCAAATAAAGAGAATAGGCCTGTTCCACTGAGTGATATATATTATACACACTGCTCTGCTTTCTGCAAGGACCTCACAGCTGTTCTCTCAGTAAATATCGCGTCGCGATGAAAGCAGTTTCTAAAATAATATCCAGGGGATGCATGCAGAGCTGTCATTGGCTGAGATAAGTCCGGCCGTGCGTCACGCCTCCACCGTTCCCAGGAAATGCATCCGCAGAGGAGCCGTGGAGGAACCATCAGTGTATCCTCGGTTAGAGCTCCTCCAGAGAGCCTCCTCGACGCTCGATCCTCGGTCCTCGGTCCTCGGTGTGCATTTAGAGAAATGAGATGTCCTTCAAAATGGCGCGCTGAAATTCATTTCCGGGTCACTACCGGAGGAGTCGAGGAGGGGAAATTTGAGTATTGAGAAGCCTCTAATGCCTTGCAGCTGCAGCATTTGCCGTCACACAACATTCGGCCGTTCACGGAAACAACCGTTTATGACCGATAAATGATATCATGAAAGTTACGGTGCTTATTAAGCTTTTTAAAACGTATGTGGTAACTTGCCAAAGTGCTTTGTTTTGAACGTTCATCAGTATTATAATCAAAAAGAGAAATATGAACGTTAGTTTTTACTGAAATGATCAAATAAAGTCAACATTTCACAGACTGTGTGGGGTTTGTTCAACTTTTAAAAGATGTTTGAATGGTGATATACACAGTGATAGATGTTAAGGACTAACGTTTATAATAAATACATTTGTATTTATTTTAAGATCTTTTCATAGTTCATACAATCATTAATGTGGACCGGAGGGAGAGGGTGACGAGCATATGTTTCACTTTCCTTTTTTATTTCAATTCCAACTTTGGTCATGAAGAATATGTTTCTCTGTTGTCCCCGTTCATAACGCATAAAGCAAGAGCATCAGAGCACGGTGCAGAGTCTCTAGATGAGTTTACAGTAGTCCCTCTTTCTTATTAAACATCCATGTTGTAGTCTGCTGTATAGAAAACTGTGGTTTCCATAGTTTCCCCACAGCAGCAGACACACATTCATGACGTCCGCTGGCGCATCATAAACACGTCGGATAGTGTTGGTAATTAAATCAATGTTGTAATGGCATAATTTAGCTTAAATGTTGATTTTATTGAAAAAACAGAAGTATTCACGCAAAATGTATGTTAAGCTTTTATTTTGAAATGACTTCCGCCAGAATCAGGAATACAAGTTTATTTTGAAAATCTATTCCGGAAGTTATCTCTGAAATACTGACGGAAGCTTGAACTCAATGTTAAACCGAACGTAAACAATACCAGCCGTTGTGATAAGATAAAAAGAGCCACAGGCGAGTGTGTAGAACCAAGGCGTGTTTAGTCATGTGTTAAATGTACGATGTAAACATCCTTTGAAAAAGTGTGTGCGGAAATAAGAGGACGAGCGGAAGTCATCAACAACAGAGATAGCGGACGGGAGGAGCCAGTCTACTGTATTTAAGGACGAAATGTGTTTTGTTCTGCCCTTCTTTCATCCCACCCCCGGAGGAGACAACTGCAGTTGTGTTCCTCCTCTTTCAACTCCCGTCTGCTTGTGACATCACCGCGCCACATTTGAATTAAAGTACCATTTGAAACTTAAGACAGAGACTCCATTGGTCTCATTTATCCTAAACTTTCTCCTGGAACGCTTTAATAACGAATAAGCTAATAATAGTGAAAGTGCAGTCGGATTCTCTAAAGCACAGCAGTCTCTTCTCCTAAGTCCTTTTGAATTCTCCTATCCACTATCCCTTAACCCTGTGACGTTTCACTCAGAGGTCAAGGAATAGACGATAGGGTTAGAACTTAGGAGCTGATTTTTGAACTATCCGACCGCAACCATATGGTACTGACACCGGAGCTAGCTTTCGTTCCTGGGTGCGTTGTGCGAGGTGCATCCACCTCCCTGCAGCACATACTCTCCACAGCTGAGGCCTATCAAACTAAACGTTTATCAGGAAACCGTATTACATCTCTCTCCCCTCAGGTACACAGCACCGTAAGACGTAGTGTGGAGTTGCATTAGGTAACGCTGTGGTGGCTGTACTCCTCCAGCCGTCTCCTTTGTGTTTGTTTGTTTGTTTGTTTCCCCCTGTCTGTGTTGTTTGTGTGGGCGTGGTGGCTGTCACTCCTGGCTCCCGGCTCAACCTCCACTCACCTGCTGCAATCAGCTGTGCACCCTCCCCGACAACACACCTGCTTTCCATCAAGCCATTTACAACGGCATATCAACGGAGGCTCCACAACCTTTCTCCGCCAGATCGTTGTAAAACCACAGTGGTATAACTTCAAGGCTACTTAGCAACTTAGCTATTTTCTCATACCTGGATGTTTTAGCGCCTAACGTGTTTTCTTCTTGTGCTCCAGGATCATTCTCCGACCGCCGTGTTGCCGTCACCAGCCGCCAAGTCCTCGCCACTCCAGCCAGATTCTTCTCCCCGCACCTCGTCCACTAATAAACCCTTTTTCAACACTCTGCCGTGTCCTGCGTTTGGGTCCTCTCAGATACCGTAACAAACGCGAGATACGGCTGATACTTGCGCATTAGTTTCTGTTATGGATCAGTATCAACAGTCCTGCCAGTAACGTTACTATATTATCAATACTACTTTAGTTATAGCCTGATATATGATAGCTAACTTTACAATGTTGTGATGTGACCGACGTTAGCTAGCATTAACTGTAGCTAACGCCGGTCACTCACCAAGACAGCTGCCATGTTCTCCACTGATTCTCCTCACACCACAGCTCCATTTCTCGCCGATGGCCGTTATTCCTTCTAATCCTTGGCTGCTCCTGGTCTCTTGGCTGCCTAGCAGGCTCATAATTATATGGTTGTGGTGGGCCGTCATATGCATTCGAATATTTATTTTCAACCTCTTCTGTGTCAAAACTAGCATTGTAATCCATGTTTATTACTACGTTAGACCGGCCGCTCTCACCCATGTGACGTCACACGCGGGAGGTCACGTGGGGAGGCTTTTTTTAAGCGGAAGTAAAAATGTCTCGACGCCATATGTCACTGTAGTGCAGGGGTGCCCACTGTTTTTCAGCTTGGGAGCTACTTTTAAAATGACCAAGCCCAAAAGATCTACCTACAGGGCCGCCCCTGCCCAATCTGTGTCGCGAGCGCGAGGGGGGGGGGTGCTAGTGGAGTAAACGGCGGATAAACTGTGGCACGCTTACACTAATTGCGCCGCATAAGCGCATAATAGTGCGCCGCATTTGCGCTTCAGATGAGGAAGTGATGAGGCCCCCTCATAACTGCATGAACCTGTATGGCACAATACAACTCAGACTGGCTTACCTGTACGTCAATCAAGTGGCAAATGCCATAGTAAGGATGGATGATAGGCTAACTTTTAAAAAAAATTAAATTAATTTTTTTTTTTTCCCAATGCCATGCGATCTACCCACACTACCTTTGCGATCGACCGGTCGATCGCGATCGACGTAATGGGCACCCCTGCTGTAGTGTATATTTATGTATATTTTTGGGGAAATCTAGTGTATACATCATTTTCCTACACATGTATTCACTGGTGTCTCTAACCTGCAAGTTGCTCTTTAAGTAAAATTCAAGTAATACATAAAATCATTACAATTTGAGAGACAGTCGAGCAGATCAGTTTCATCAATATCAGTTTCATCAATAACAAGTGCAGACCAGTTGAAAGTGAGATGATAATGCATGCTTAAACATACCCAATGATGCAATAGATCTAATAGCAGCAGGTAAAGTATTCCAGTCTGTTGGGGCTTTGGAGTGTCTAACTTGATGATTTGGCGAGTAGGGTACAAAATACTGCTTTAAATAAGGGGGATAGTTAAGATAAATGCATTTAAATATCAGCTGAAGCCAATGCGTGTGTCTTCTTACATTTAATGAAGGCCATTTAGCAGTTGGTTATACATTATGCAGTGATGTGTACGAAAAGGACAACCAAGAACAAATCTGCATAGTCTATTGTAGGCTATGTTGAGTGGAGCAAGATCTGATTTATGTGCATTTTGGTAGACAACATCACAATAGTCCATAATCGGAAGAATACGTTGAGAAGCAATTCTCTTTTGGACACGGAGCGTAAAACAATTGCGAGAGCGGTGTAAGACACCGATTCCGTAATTGACTTTTTGTATTACATGCTTTATATGTAGTTTAAATGAAAGTTCAGAGTCTAGCCATACACCAAGATATTTAAAGCTATGAACTTTATGCAGAGAAGTGCCATCCTTACATTGTATTACTACATTAGGTTTAGATTTGAGCTTCAGCCTGGTACCAAAGACCATAGTATAAGATTTTGTTTTGTTGAGCAGTAGTTTATTGTGTGATGGGTTTAGGGTCCTGTAAGCTATTAAAATCCGATTGAAGAGAGATCTGAATTTGTGAAAAGTCAGATTTGGAAGTATATATGACAGTGTCATCAGCATAAAGGTGAGTACGACAATTAATGAGACAAGAAGATAAATAATTTATGTAAATAGAAAACAGAAGTGGGCCCAGAGTTGATCCTTGGGGTACACCCTTTTGTTGGATCAACATGTCAGACTGTTTTCCATTAACAACCACACATTGCTTTCTATTGTGAAGGTACGAGTCAAACCATAACACTGTATTATTAGAAAGGCCAATGCCGTGAAGTTTATCCAAGAGCAGATATCGATCAACGAAATCAAAGGCTTTTGTCAAGTCAATCAAAATTGCGCCTGTGAGTTCACCATCATCTGCAGCAGAGTACAAGTCATCCGAAAATGTAAGTAGGGCAGTTGTTGTGGAGTGATTAGGCCTGAAGCCAGATTGAACCGGAGATCAAATATAAGTATTGAGATAATGTGAAAGTTGATTATAAATTATTTTCTCCAAGACTTTGGAAATAGAACAGATTATAGAGATTGGTCTATAATTATTTGTATCAAGTAAATCACCACCTTTATGGAGTGGAATGATGCGTGCACATTTCCAAATAGTCGGCAACTCACAGGTGGAACAAATCAGCAAGTGGGTACATGAGAATATGGGACGTTAATTTTATGAACCTGTTTTCTATACTATCGAGTCCTGCACTGCCATCCACTTTTAATTCTGTGATAGCATTATGAACTTTGTGTGGTAGAATCTAGAAATAACTGTTGCAGTATGAATTACTATTAGAAATACCAGTCGACAAATAGGAGTCAGATAGTAGTGTGGAACATACATTAGCGAAATGCTGATTAAATATTTGGGCAATGGATAATTGGTCATGAATTATTGTATCAGCAGTTCTTATTTTATTAATAGAATGTTTACCTGATTTATTTAAAATAGATTTAATAATAATAATAATAATTTCTATAGCGCCTTTCACAAAACCCAAGGACGATTTAATTTTAGTCCAAAATTGCTTGGGATTCTTAAAGTCCGATGTGAGAGATTCTTTATAGTAGTTGGATTTAGCATTTCGGGTTTTGGTTTTACTCAGATTTCGAAGATGCCTGTATACTTCCCAATCGGCTATAGTTCTTGAATGACGATATATCGACCATGCTTTATCCCTTTCCCTAAAGAGACTGATGAGTTCAGAATTGATCCAAGGGAGATGTTGACCTTTGACCTTAACCGTTCTCACAGGTGCATGTTTGTTCATGACATCAGTGAGCTCTTTATGCAGAAAATCCCAAGCATCTTGTACAAAAGGTATTAGTTGAAATCTGTCCCA
>CALSBZ010040559.1:10779-24298 GCA_943591055.1 Gobionotothen gibberifrons
AGAAATCTTTCCATTTTCGATCTGTGTTCACATACTGAGAATTATAACAACATTAGCCAAGTAACAGTTTTAACTTACAACGACCCCTGATAGATCTCGCGAGAATGTGTATAAATATATATAGATACATTTTAATAACAAAACAATGGGATTGCTAAGCCGTTGCTAGGCCAATTGTTGCAGTTGCAACTCCAAGCTACCCCCTGCACATTAGGTAGTCTTAATAAAGATATGCCTGACAACATGCTTGCGTCCAGAACGTTCTCCAGTTTAGCTGCACCACCTGTCTGTCTACATCCCTGCCGTAGTAAAGTTAAAAGGTAAAACTGTGATGTGAGAAAAGGTTCTGGAGCAGATGACTTTCTATTGTAAAATAAAGGTCAAAGATCTCTTCAGAACACCTGTTCCACATTCCAATCATAACGCTGGCTGAAAAATGAAAGACACAAAGATTAACTGCTCACTCATCATCCCTTAGTTTTAATTAGCTGTCAGAAATATGTCTTCAAGCCAGGTATTCACCTTGAATCCAACATATACCATGCAGCAACGCATGCAGGCTGCTCTGTTTAAAATCCATCCCTCGTATACTCTGTTGATGGGCCTCAAGGGCATTAATGAAGCACAGACTATGAGGGCAGCCCGCACATCTGCGACACTGCACACTCAGACATATGGCAACTTTTAAAGTTCCAAATTAAAGGAAAAAACACTAACCTGATTGGCGCAGATGTGAAGCAAAGTGGAATGGATTATAATATCAACACAGATAAATGTATGTGCATTCATAAACATCAACACACACACATTTGTAAATGAGAACTCCAAGCAAATGAGGAGAGCACACACACACACACACACACACAGAAACCTGTGCTAATTGATAGAAAACAAACAGTTACTCATGCGGTCTGCAGGGACTGGATTATACTGTGTCTCTCCTTGCTGAACAAATTGCTCTCTAAATTCAATCAAACACACCAAGCTCTCCTGCGACTCGACGGGAGGCTGTAATCAGCATGGTGAACAGAAGATGGAAAAAAAGGACAAAATACAAAAAATACAAACAAAATAGAAAAACAAGTCAGTGCCCTCAAACTAGCCGGAGAGCTGTTTGTTGGGCACAGAGTTCCCGTCTTTAGGAACAATGTGGTGATTAAGTGCCATTGATATTTGTCTACACAGAGCGCCAGGCTTCAGGGAAGCTGCACTCATTCCAAAGAATTCAAAGTACTTTTCTAACTCAACCTTTTTACCCAGTTCAGCCAATCTCATTTGCTTTTTGGAAGCAGAAGTGGACTATCTCCCTGCTTTGACACAAAATGCATGTATTGCCACATCTTTATTATGTGTATCTCTACTTTACTCTTGAAAAACGTTTAAATTAATATTTGAAAACAAAAATGTAAATCAAACAAAAATATTGCACATTCTGTTAGATCTACCTCTAAAAGGAAATACAATATTTCATGGCATCTATGACAACTTTTGCTAGGTGTTTCACTTTTCACTTCCACCCTACCTCACCCACGCACAGTAACAATTTGACTTATGAAGGTGGAACGTTATCGAGAACCAGCCACATGGTAAGATGTCGCTCTTGGATATAATAAATGCTGGGTGTATGAACATATCTGCAGGAGATTGCCACACACCAGAGTCTTCAACAGGTGTCAAAAGGTTGACTAGGACTATAACTAAGCTTTGATTCATACGTCTCATTTTGTGGAACTACTTAAAAAATGTTTTTAATGTTAGTAGAATATCTTTGGTGTAATGTCTTTGATTAAGCCCTGAGGGCCTGTCTCCACATAGTACCTTTTTCTGAGCACCAGCCAATTGTTTCCAATTAAGAGTAATAGCTTGCGGTATAACAGGGTTAAAAAAGTGCTGCACGCATCCTCTTTTTCTGAGGCCTCCCACATTTTTGTACAACAGCTCTGAGCCCTTTGTGCAGAAATTATCTGAACTTTTCAGAAAAGCACTTGTAACATCACTGTACAATTAGAGGAGAATCTGATTTTTCGCCATGTCTTTCAGACTATCATAACAAAGACTGAAAGGCCGGTGTGTTTGAGTGTATCAGCCGACACTGGATGTTGCTGCTGCTGAGTGTCGTACTTCTATCTCCATACGTGGGCCATTTTCCTCGCTCTACGGCTGTCAGACTGAGATGTGAAGCTTATTCATACAAAGTGTGAGAGCAAGCAACTCCCATTGGTGTTCATTGTGAAAACTAAAAGTACAACAAATACTGTATATAGGAGAACAAATAGATAGATAATGGCAATGGGGCAAAACAAGTCTGCCTTATAAAAGCGGTGATACGTCCTCAAGATATCGCTTTCATAAAAACATAAAAATAACTGGGAGCATTTCTTGTTGAAACGCTAGAGGAGGAGGCTTTGCCCGGCGCCCTGCTGGTGCCTTAATGCCATGTATTGTGCTCACAGGGCCTGAAAGTGGACCATTATGTCATCAATCAAGACACCACATAATTCAAAGCATTGGTTTTCTTCCGAACAAGACAGGAAGAGTGGCATGACTGTCAGACTGAGATCTACAGTTCAGCACCATGAAGAACCCTGTGTGGAAAGATGCTTGGCTCTGACATCAGCTGACATTTTCAACTGTTATGTACAGTATTGTCAAAAAAACTGTCCAAAGAAACTATAGCTTTAGTTATACAAAACAGAGAAATAGGAACTTGTCTGTGCGTCTCTCAGTGCCTGTTGCTCAGACTGTCAGTTGCATTTTCTATTCTACCACATAAGTGTGTTGTGTCTCGTAAAACCTGTTAAGTTAATGTATTTAGTTCAGTCTTGTATCTTGTTTTATTTTGTAGTAACCTTTCCTTCTTATTGCTTATCACCTCACTTCCTCCCTTTGTGTGTTTTCCCTCCACTGTGATTGTCGACCCCACCCTAATTGTCTGCCCCTGTGCCCCCTTAGCCTGCCTATATATAGATCCTGTCTCCCTTGTCTTGTTGCCAGTTTGTTTCATCCCATGTGCCAGACAGCCAGCGTCAAGTCCATGTCTTGTCCTCAGGGTATCGTATTTGCTAAGAGCTGAGAGCCGAGTTTGGAATTTACTTTATCCTTTGCATTTTTTGGAACTACTTTGGTTGCCTTTCCCTCGTAATAGTGTTTTTTTGTTGTCTACCTGTTACCTCTACGGAGTGATTTTCTGTTGTGCACATAGTGCCATTTTTTCAGTAAAGACTTTATTTTGTACTTTGTTTGTCGAGTCGTGCTTTTGGGTTCGTGACAAAGTGAGTTTCTTTGTAGGGCCAAGTTTACTCCTGTGCATGTCCCCTGCGTTTTGAATTTCTTTTTTCACCACCAGGATGTTTTAGCTGTTATTCCATCATTAACTGGGTAATTGGAGGAACAAAGGAAAAGAGACACAACATTAATTATGCCTGCATAATTAAGCAGCTTTCTTCTGTCCCTTATGATATTCAATCATGGGTTAAAATTGTTTCTGCCACTCACATATTGATTTAATTCTCTCATCCCCTGTGTTAATTAACAAAGTATGACAGCTGAAGTCAGACGTTTCCAGAGCAAGCATGCCCCCTTAAGTATAATTATGACAGTGTATGCTACACTGGCGTATTAAACAAACAGCAATCCACTGTGAAACAATGGAAAATATGGTACATGCAACAAATATAAACTGGTAGGAAATATGGTACTGCTACTTGACTACAGAGACCGTACTCATAATAGCCAGCTTGGGGAATGTGTCACTACATTGTGTGTTGTGATGGCCGTTCACTGAGGACCCTAACCACAGGAGGGACATTTATTCAACTGCTGTCATGGTTCTGAGTCAACACGGTATCACGGCAAGACGTGAACATGTGACGATTTACCAAGCTGGGAGACGTGAAGATGTCACGATTCCGTCCCTTCAAACGTATTGTTAACATGGCCCAACCAGTGGAGATATACCCGGAAATGGCAAGCAAATGCTCTACCCCGACGGTCGGTTGTTATTGTCAATATTAATATAATAATTTTTTATTTTTTAATAGTCACACTCGATTTCGCCAATTTTCTTGTTGCCCCAGCTGGTCGACACCTCTTTTAGCAGAAACAAAGGCTACATTAATGTATTAAATCGATGTTAATCCATGTGTGTAGTTGTGGAATTAACGGACGTGACGTTGTGTGATTGCGTTGCCAGTAAGCAGTGTTAATAATAATAATAATAATAATAATAATAATAAATGGAATTTATAAAGCGCCTTTCAAGGGACCCAAGGTCGCTGTACATGGTGGACAGACAGGACAAAACAGACAGTGAGGAGCGAACAAACAAGAAAACAAATAAAATAAAACAAATAACATAAAATAAAGGAAGCCAGGGGACCAGGAAAGGACTAGGGTCCGAAGGCCATGGAGAACAGGTGTTGGGCAAGTTACTTTTAAAAAGTAACTAGTAATAGTTATAGTTACTGCTCTCAAAGAAGTAACTAGTTACTTTATTAGTTACTAAATTATAAAAGTAACTAGTAACAATTTACTTTACTTTAAAATAATAACAATAAAAATACAAGTTGTTGTGTTGTTCTGTGGCACAGTAAGAGAAAAGACAACTCCCCATCATTGTAGCAATTATCATTATGAAATGTAGTGGAACAATAAAACACAAAAGATATGTTTAGACATTTTGACAGGCATCTTTATTGTAGCCTCAACAATCAAGTTCTAAGTAGTGCACTTGTAGTGCAATATGAAATAAAAACAACTACACTCTTTTGGCAGTGTACACATTAACAACAACTACACTATTTAAATAGTGGTTATATCTCCAAGTTGTAAATGCGCTGCTGCTCTCGCTGATACTTGCATCTGCCATTGTGTGTGTGTGTGCTGGTGGTGGGCGTTGCCGTGTATGTGTGTGTGTTAGCAAGTGTTTGTGTGTCTGTGTATTTTCCCCATAAGGCAAGACCCGCCCAACTCTGTCTATGATTGGCTTACCCTGAAATGTTACCCCGCGTTAACTAGGCTTGGGCGGTATGACGGTATTACGGTATACCAGGGTATTTCGAACAGCCGTAATACTGTAAAAACTACGACCAATTATTTTAGCCGGGCCGGCTAAAATAACTGGTTGGCCGACCTGTCTGTCAGCCTTCAATCTCGTGCACACACACACACACACACACACACACTTGTGCAGTCATTGCGCGTCCCGTCATTGGGCGTGTTTCCCGTGAGCAAAAACTCAGTCGGCTCACTGAGCTCACTGAGCTCAGCTCCGCTGCAGGAGGACAGCTCAGTCGGCTCACTGAGCTCACTGAGCTCAGCTCCGCTGCAGGAGGACACATTCACCATGGCAGAGTTTGCATCAAAACATCGTCCACCGGTCGCAAAAGAAAAACTGTAATGGAGCAAATTATGAAGAAAAAGAAAGTGGAAACTAGGAGAAGTCAAACCAGAGTCAATATCGGAGTTGCTTATTTACGGAGCACACCGAGCTGATATGTAACCGGCGCAGCCTGGTCAGCTAGACGTAACATTTGTAATACATTTTCACAAAACAAACATGCTAGCTTCAAAAATATAAGCACTGACAATAACTGTGTTATACATTTGTTTTACATTCATTATCATGATCTTGTGCGCGTTCATGTGTGTTGGAGGAGGTGCTCTGTATGAAGTCTGAAGGAAGGGGCGGATTATTTTCGGTTGTGTACTTTGGAATTTTTGTACACTCGAGGCGGTTTCTCAAACGTACCTACTCCTCCTTTAACGGACGTGACGTTGTGCGATTGCGTTGCCAGGCAACAGCTTGGCTTCATGTTCATTTACAAACTCTTCAACTACAACCCTAGTTATATTAAAAACATTTTAGAAGGCCTCACGAAATGCTTTAATGTCAATTAAAATTAAAATGTGAAGGAATGTGTGTATAACAAAATACATCCGTCATAAACAATACCGGAAACAGACGTAGGCAAGATCCTCAGCTCGTGATTGGATGTTTTAGCCGCAATGCACGTTGGGATATGGTGTTTATGCGATGTGAAATCCGAAAACATTTCAAAAAATGAAATAATACTTCATTCTGAGTGTGCTTGCTTTTCTCTTTGAAAGTCATCACATACTGTAACGGCATTGTAATACATGGTTCGGCTGCATTACATATTACAGATCTGCCATAGTTCTTTATGTATAGAGCCCTGATGAGAAGACTTCTGGACAAACAGGAAGAACTGCCGCCGAAACTGAATATGTGACATTATGGATCATAAATATATCAGCAATTAAACAAAATCTTCAATTTCTCTTCACAATATATTGACTCTGGTTTGACTTCTCCTAGTTTCCACTTTCTTTTTCTTCATAATTTGCTCCATTACAGTTTTTCTTTTGCGACCGGTGGACGATGTTTTGATGCAAACTCTGCCATGGTGAATGTGTCCTCCTGCAACTGAGCTTTTGCTCACGGGAAACACGGCCAATGACGGGACGTGCAATGACTGCACGAGTGTGTGTGTGTGTGTGTGTGTGCACGAGATTGAAGGCTGACAGACAGGTCGGCCAACCAGTTATTTTAGCCGGCCCGGCTAAAATAATTGGTCGTAGTTTTTACAGTATTACGGCTTCCACAGATGAATTTTTTTTATGGATTTTTTTTCAAAGCACTTAGAATATGCATTGCTATCAGGATATTAAGAGCATTCCATGGAATATAACAAAAAGTGTATCTCGAGCCGGTTTCTCAAACTTACCTACCCCTCCTTTAATTCCACAACTACACACATGGATTAACATCGATTTAATACATTAATGTAGCTTTTGTTTCTGCTAAAAGAGGTGTCGACCAGCTGGGGCAACAACAAAATCGGCAAAATCGAGTGTGACTATTAAAAAATAAATTATTATTATATTAATATTGACAATAACAACCGAGCGTCGGGGTAGAGCATTTGCTTGGCATTTACGGGTATTTCTCCACTGGTTGGGCCATGTTAACAATACCGTGTAACTGTCACGTTAGAAGGGACGAAATCATGACATCTTCACGTCTCCCAGCATGGTAAATCTTCACATGTTCACGTCTTGCCGTGATACTGGGTTGTTCTGAGTTTGCCTGTCTATACTTTTCATTCTACCGTATTGACTCCAAAAACCTTCTACTCACATATAAAGCGCTCCATAACCTTGCCCCCATCTACATCACCGACCTCCTTCAGGAGTACACCCCCTCCCACACCCTCCGCTCTTCGTCCGTAGGACTTCTCACCGTCCCAAGCTCTCGCCTCAAAACCATGGGTGCTCGAGCTTTCAGCTGCTCGGCTCCCAGACTCTGGAACTCCCTGCCACTACACATCCGACAGTCTGATTCCATAACAACATTCAAAACCCAACTCAAAACCCAGCTGTTCAAACTGGCATTTTCTTTATAAACTGTACCCTGTGTCCTTTTGTGTCCTTCTATAGTCCATTTCCTGTTGTTTGTCTTGTCTTACCCCGGCTGATACTTCACTAAACCCACTGTTTTAATGGTTCCCTATATTACCCCTATGCCCTGTAAGGTGTCCTTGGGTGTTATGAAAGGCGCCCCCCCCCCCCCCAAATTATTATTCTTTTTACTTGTTTGTGTTCTTACTCAGCTGTAGTTTCAGACCCTGCAACTACTACTTGTCTGCTCTTCCTCTCCATTCACTCTTCATTGCTTAATCAGCTCCAAGAATATTTACAGGTTCACTTTGACCAGTTTGTCTTTATGCCACATGTCTTAGATTTCCAATGTGTTTTGACCTTTACTTGTGTTTTTTTTAATAAGCCTTTCCCTTTTCTACTTTGTTTGGATTTGCGGATTTGTTTATTCTTGGACCTTTTGTGTAAGTTAAGACTTTGTTTTTGCACTTTGTTTTGCTTTTTGCAGTACTGTTTATATTTTATAGTTTACTTGAAAGTACTGCAGTGTAACGTGTTCTGTGGCTTTAGAAAAGGTTTGTCAGTCTAAGGCAGGGGTAGCCAACACGGTGCGACTAAGTGCCCGCCCGCAGGGGCAACATGAGTCGCCCGCGGGGCATGTTCTAAAAATAGCTCGTCAAGCAAATCCAAAATGTAAAAAATACACAAAACAAAAAAGGAAATGTAATTAAAAGAATCTACCCTATGCATAAACGAAACCTCAATCATAGCGAACTCTATCTACTTACTACAACTCTATATCTAACACCCCTCCTCCCCCCACCCCCACAATGAATATCGACCAATCACGTTCTTTGATTTGCGGGACCAGCGTTGCAGTCGGGAAGAAAAGCAATGTGGAGCAGCAGCTCACTGCTTCACAAGGAGTGTGACCGTGATTTACCTTCTGGCAGAATCAACACAACACATCAGCCCCATTGAACAGCCTATCATGCCAGCCTATACAACACATGAGGGGCAGAGCTTTACTCTGTGTGTGTTGCAACTTGCATATTTATTGCAAGCATGGCGTGTGTTCTCCATGTCCCCCCCCACTTTTCGAAATCCCGTTTGTGTCCCCCCACTTTACAAATATGTTTATTATTTTTTAGCGCAAGCCGGCATCGCCACGGAGGAGCACACAGCGTCTGTGAGCGAGCGAGACTGAGCGAGGGAGAGCATACCTTTATCTATTTAATATAGATAAAGTAAGAAATCATTCCAATGTGTACTATAGGACAGTAACAAAACAGTTTAAAAGGGGAGTGATTAGTAAAATATTCATAAATAAAAAGAAAGAATGCTAACTAGGTAACATAAGATAAGAATAAACAAGTTTAAATGATTTGTTATTGGTTGTGATCATATTCTAAAGATGTTTGTATTATTGAAAAGTATACAGCTCCCTTTCATCTGAGTCTTGAGAGCTGTATCCATACATTCATTTTGTGCTCAAAGTGCAGCAGATTGATGTTTTTAACTTCAACATTTAAAAAAACATCTTCCCGGGGGAGCATGGCCCCGGACCCCCCTAGAGGAGGTGAGGACGCCCCTGGAGGATGTGAGGTCCACCCCCAAATAAAGCAGGTTAAAATAATGTAATTGCATACATGTTATTTTAGTAAACACTGAAAAGGTTGCCACAGACCCAAACAGCACACAAAGGTTAAAGGTAAGCATATCATAATGTTAAAATGTGTTAAATATATACACTGCAAAAAACAAAAAGTAGCCCCCGACTTGTTTTATTTTTTGAAAGTAGCTCTCATCCTAAAAAAGGTTGGTGACCCCTGGTCTAAGGTGTCATCACCGTCATTTGGGAATCCAAATGTTAAACTGACCCCTTAGTTTTCAAATATGGCCACGAGCTTAGCTGCACAAGGTTTTAGTATTCTTTACAGAGGTGAGCTACTATTCTTCCAATGTTTAGAGCTGTGCTACTGCCTTTTACACAACATTATGCTATATTTCAGCCTTATGTTAACAAACAGCCTTATGTTAACAAATGAAGGAAATCTCGATCAAACGAAGATGCAAAGTGACACCGGAGTTCAGATTGCGCGACTTGTATGTTGTAATTGATGTAATTGAATATGATTTATATAATCACTGTATATTTTACCTTTCTTTTTGCAAACCCCTTTTTCCTGTAATCATCTAACACTGTTCAGGTACCAGGGGAAACCCTCCAGATGGCACTGACAAGAATCCGCACTTTCTATTGGCTTCTGGTAATTGGGGACACTTTGGTGAAGGCCATCCTCCCTTTGACAGGCATTTTGCTGGCTCTTTGTGCCAAAGCTGACATATGCCACTGCATGATGAAAAAACTAATGGTCCTGTTGTCTTATATGAGGCAGCTGGCAGGCACAGGAAGACAGTACTCACACGAAGGAGCTGGACCAATAAGGGTTTTTAAGGGAGATGCAGTTAAATCTCTGGAATGAAGATACTTATGACGGGCTATAAAGAATATACTGTAGGCACATGTTGGTACAGTATAATGGTCTCATCCTACTGCACAGATGTAAATTATAAAGTACATTCACCTCTACCACATTTTAAAAGAAGGCTTGCATCATTGCAATCTTGGCAGTGCTGAGTGGCTGGGAAGTACGTATGTGCTAATAGAGCACTATATCTATATTTGAAACACACACAATGTATTCTCGTTGTGAGAGCAGAGTGGTTTGTTGGAGAATAAGTGAGTCTGTGCAGAAAATTATATTCCGGGAACATCTCAAACGTAAAAAAAAAAAACACCCGATCAAGATCCCTCCGCTTCGCGTCGGTCTCTGTGGGCATACTGCCAGTGTTTATTACACGGCCAAATACTAAACAAACTAACGACTAACTTGACCTATGCCAATTTATTGATTCAGTTAAGTGTTACAAATGTGCAGAAAGTAGGTCCGGTTGAGAAACTGTGTGCTGTATTTAAGGAGTGAACTAGGACACATTGAATAGTTTGTAGCATATTTGAACATTTATTAATTTCTAAAATAACAAGGCATGTATTAAGTTACATGGAAACTGTGCTACTATGCATACTCATACTCAGGTCTATTCAAGTGAATATACTGTAGAAAGAGAGAGGGTTTGTGATTGTGGGAGTGAGAGAGCTGGTCTATGGGTGTGTACAAAAGTGTAACTGCAGAGACAATCTACCTATTTGTTGTAGCAAAGCCTGTTGACACTTTTTGTTTGTGATTCAACATTTTATTTTATTTTTTTTATAATGTTTTATTATTTATAACGGCGCAGTTCCATTCAAGCATTTAATGAATTTTTTTTGCAAAACAGACGCACCTTTATTTCCATGTTGTTTTGCCTACAAATTTGAAAGAACATTGTTTTTGTTGGAGCAACCTAAAGAGAAATATTTGTTGTCAAAAACAAGCTGTTATATAGCCTATATTTGGGTTGTTGTTGTGTGTTGATGTTGTCAATTTGTTAATGCAGTTTTCTGAATAAAATAAAGGAAAACATTTACAGATGAATCGATTATCAAAATAGTTGTTAGTTGCAGCCCTACAGCTAACCCCTCAGAGTAGACTGGGCTCTGGTTTCAGACAGAGGCTGCTTTTTGAACATTAAAGCATAGAGACATGTCACAGTAAGAAATTAAAATAAAATCTATGATTATTCAGGAAAAGTATTTATGAATAGCTTTCCAACTTTCAATCAGGCATTTGTTAATCCAGTTGTATTTGTGGATCTCAATGTTCTGCTTGCATCAGCCTCACAGAGTTTTGAGACGCCACCGGTCATACCAGAATCTCCTCGTGTTACTCGTCCTTTTTCGCCTTTCAAAGTAAGAGCATGCAGTATGCTTACACCATGGCAACAGTAGCCTAATCCTTCATGTTGCAGGCTAAGGGAGCCAGCAAAGGGACTCAAAGTTATGCAGAGGACAACCATTTTACATTTACAGATTACACATTTACACATGGATTATTGATCTGCTCACACAAATAATATTGAGATCAATGTAGCTCCATAGGGTTACAGTGTGCACCACGCACCACTAAGGTCCTAAATGTGAGTTCAGACACTAACACAGGAGTCAAACCAGACTTTTGATCAGTTCTCATTCATGGTTCAGGGCCTGATCTGACCCCGTGGCCTCTGGGGTGAGACTCACAGCGTTTGGTTTGTGCAGAACTTTTAGTAAAGTCTGCGCATGTGTTTTACATTTGGTAAATGTTTTCTAAATGATGCGCATTTATTATCAAGTTGGTAAAGATGTTTCTTCATTTGCATGTGTTTTGGCAGATGTTTTTATATTTGCACCGTCTTCTAAAAGTGTAGCGTGTTTCTCCTAATGTAAGTGTTTTGTGATGTTGGAGCGCACTCAGCCCTCGTAGAGGGTAGCTGTAATTTTCAGAGACTACATAATTTAATGTTTAGTGTTTTGATTTGAGTCTATTTGATTTTAATTTATTTTTGACCAGTATATTTGTGGAGAATGGAGGTCTTCAGAACTTCACTAATTATGGAATCAATAAAACCGCATCATATCCATTAGAGGTCTGTAACTACAGGAGATGGGGCGCACTAATAGGATTACATGTTTGATGAAAGGATCAGCCAATACACTGAGCTAATACCGGTGCATTCACAGGTACCAATGGCTACAGTGTTACTCCTCCATTCATTGATGTGACTACTATATTTCAAAATCAAAGTACTGACTATGGCTCTTTTGCCCTTAGTTACTTCTATTCTCACATTAGCCATAATTTGATGTTTCTGATGCATTTATTCATTCATTCTTTAATATTGTATTCATTTGGAATCTATGACAGAGGACTCCCAATCTGCACCGAAAAAAGTGTGCAATGTAAAGATCTGGGCATATTTTTGAAATTCTGACTTAAAATGGTTTTACAATGGAGCGTCTAATTCCCATAATGGTTATGTCTGGTTTATTTATAAAAACCAATACATTGTGATTACACAAACATCTGCTGACAGTTTGGGCTTTAAAACCCACCTCTATTTACTGTTTGCTGCTGTCTTTGTTAAGACTTTGTTTTACTCCAGCAAAACAATTCAAATCCAGATTTGGTGAAACAGGGCTGAGCTGAAGTGGCCTTCCCCACGGCTCACTGTAATAGGCTGATAGACCTGTCAACATACCACATGACTGATTGCCATGGTTTCATCAACCATGGCAGAAATAAATGCTGCTTTATACATGTTGTAGAAGTCTCTGATATGTCAGGAAACCATCGTGGAATCTGAGGACACTCACAGGTCCATCATTTTCACCAACCTGTATTCACACAATTAATCTGGTTTGCTACAGCGATATGAAACCAAAAATAAACAGGTTTAATTGACCTTTGATTCAAATGCTTATAAATATTTAAAGGATTCCAAAATAACTTCATTATCGCCGATCACCGATCATAGGGTGGGTGCTATGGGGATCTTCCATTTAAAGTGTTGTATTGTAAATTGTGTAGCAGCGTTTCCATTAGCCGGTAATTACCGGACTATGACCAGTAATATATGCTGAAGACCGGCAAATCTAAATCTCTCCGGTCAAAATTTCCGGTCAAAATAATTTCCCCTTAGCGCAATAAAGTGTATCAAAACATTCAATTTCTCCTAGAACCGCTGAGGGGGGTTATCGCACAAGCGTCGGCATTCGCATTGATATCATTTGTGAAACATTTAATTTGTTCCTCTTCAACATTTCCTTATATAGTATATCATTGGACTTGTGTCCTAAAAAAAATCGGTTTAAAACGCAGTTAATGGGGCTCGTTTTTTTTTATTGCTACAGTTTATAATCCTTCTAGATCGAAAGGTTCAGATTCATTTTTTAATAAATGATGCGCTTCCACAAACAACAAACAACATAATTATTACATTCAAACAAACTACTTATAGTAGATGAAGTACATTATTCATGTACCCCCTGGGTGTGATCCTAGATAACAAATTGTCCTTCACTGCAAACATCGCTGCAACAACCCGCTGCTGCAAATACACTCTTTACAACATCAGGAGGATACGTCCCCAGCTGACCCAGAAAGCCACGCAGGTTCTGGTCCAGGCTCTCGTCATCTCA